>OZ018324.1:5407184-5890502 GCA_963969495.1 Ceratothoa steindachneri
AACTGATCCCTGAGAAACCCCACTGATAACATCCCTCCATTCTGACTTTACACCATTTAGCACTACCCTTTGCTTCCTGTCTTTCAGCCACTCAGCTATCCAATTTGAAACACCCCCACATATCCCAATCATTTTTAATTTATGAACTAGTCTCCTATGTGGTACCTTATCAAATGCTTTACTAAAATCTAAGTAAATTATATCTACATTCTCTCCCTTATCTACTTGATCTGTTACAAACTCCAGAAAGTCTAGTAAGTTAGTCAAACATGATCTACCTGATCTAAACCCATGCTGAGCATCGCTGATTAACCCCTCCCTCTCTAGATGTTGGCAAATCCCTTTTTTAACTATTTTCTCAAGAATTTTACAGACTACAGGAGTTAGGCTAACCGGTCTAAAGTTATTTGGATCCTCTTTACTACCCTTCTTGAAAATGGGGACTACATTCGCTCTCTTCCAATCATCGGGTATTTCTCCATATTCCAGTGACCTAGTATATAACTTCTCTAGAGCAATTGAGATACTTTCTACACCTTCTTTAAGTATCCTAGAATGAATATTATCAGGGCCAGAGGCCTTGGTAGTATCTAACTCACCTATTAGTCCTTTTATCATCCTCCAATCCACACTAATGTTAGTAAACACCTCTTTCCCTGACCCATGAGTACTATACATAAGACTATTTAGTTTCTCCTTTGTAAATACTGATGCAAAATGACCATTTAGTACCTCAACTATTTCCTCATCAGTTTCTCTCACAACCCTTTCATATTTGATAGGTCCTATTTTAACTCTGCCAGACTTGTTATTAATTTTATAGTAACTAAAGAACTTTCTAGGATCTTTGTTACTATCCTGAGCTAATTTAATTTCTGACACCCTTTTGTTCTTCTTTATAATCTTATTTAACTCATTCCTAGCCATTCTATAATCACTTAAATTTTGAATATTATTTTGTACCTGTAATTTTTTATATGCCCTTTTCTTCTCTGAAATTTTTCTAGCTATCTCCTGATTCCACCATAATGGTTTCCTACTTTTGTTCCTAATGGCCATCATTGGGATACATTGCTCTTGGACTACATTTATTAAATGCTTGAAAGTATCCCACATCCCATAAGCATTTTTACCTCTGAATTCTACATCCCAGTCTACCAAATTTAGCAGGCTTCGAAGTTTTACATAATCTCCCTTATGAAAATTTGGAACTTTTTCAGCATTCTCGGTTATTTTACCCTTTCAATTCCCAAGTTAAAAAGAACTATCTGATGGTCACTATTTCCCAATGCTTCCCCAACAGTCAATTCTTGAACTAAATGATCACTGTTAGAAAGTACTAAATCTAATATATTGTCCCCCCTCGTTGGCTCATTAACAAATTGATTCAAAAAATTATCCTCAAAGCATTCTATGAACCTGCCACTTGTTCTATCCCTACCTATCATATTTTCCCAGTCCACAGAGTTTAAGTTGAAGTCCCCAATAATAACTGCATCTGTTTCACATCCCTTACTTATTTTCCTTATCATTAGTTCATCCATATCATCAGTCTGCCCAGGTGGCCTGTAAAAAGCTCCCAAATGCACCATTCTATTTTTACTGAACCTAATATCTATCCAAAGTGACTCAACTCCATCCTGCTTTATTGAAGTATTTAAACTTGAAACAATGTTGTTTTTTATATAGATAATTATTCCTCCACCAATCCTACCTGTCCTTTGACTAATGTACATATTATAGCCCTGAAAATCAAATTCACTTATAGTGTCACTAAATTCTATTTCATTAACCCATGATTCAGTAACGCATAATATATCTATATCCTCATTGCTAATATAACTAAATAGCTCATCCTTCTTGTTTCTAAGACTACGAGCATTTGTATAGAAACAATTTAACCCCCCTATCCCTGAAGCACCTCTATCGCCTTGGAACCTATTTCTGTTATCTGCCAAGTCCATTCTACTTTCAGTACTATAATGTCCTCTCATAATTCCCTGACCACTATTAGTATCTAGTTTCCCGCCCGCAAAGACCTAATAACACGATCCGGCTTTGTCCTTTCCAGGCATAGATCACCATCTTTTGGGGCTTATCATATATTCTAAACGAACCGAGGTTAGGTTTAGGAATCCAACTCGCAATAATAAATATAGCGCGACACGCCAAAAATTCATAATAATAACGTGCTGTTATTTGAAAGAGAGAGATTGCAATAATTATAACCTCAATCATATGACATACCCCGGACCTGCGCCAAAGATTGTATAATCAACGGATCGGTCCAACGAATCATTTTCACTATCGCCGTGGAATTTCAAAATCCTTTGACTCGCGTATATGTTAAACTCCTTGGTTCGTGTTTCAAGATGGGACGAATGGTCACGTTCGGTAAAATAGCACTGCATTCGAACCTTAATACAGGAAGTAAAAAATTATACTGGAATTGATCCTCTGTATAAGCTTGAGCATAAAATGAGGCAACAAATCCCGGGCATTTGAAAGCATAGGGCCTTATTCTTGTCTTTTTCGCTCTTAAGAGCCATTAAAAAGTGTATAAAGTAGCTCGGAACATCTACTACAGATGTATCCTAAGGTTGCAGGCTAACAATGCTCAGGAAGAGCCACAGTGTCCGGGCTTTGTTACAAAACTGCATTTGTCAATTTTTACAGACAGAAATAAGCTAGATGTCTATCGTTATGATAACGAATGAAAAGTCAGGTTTTTTAAAATAGTAAATGTATTGATATTTATAGATTTCGCAACAAACACGATACTAATGACCATTCGCTTGTTACATATGGTAGTTTCACCCCCTCCCTCTCTGGGATCTTTTCTTCAGGGGTTGTTCCCAGAGAGGCTCTGGCCTTCTCGTGGCGAGGGGGGTCAGCCCTAGGCCCCCTAGGGGACCCATGGGGCTGCCAACAAGACTTTCAACATATCCCTCTTTCTTTCCTCCTCTATTACGCTCTTCCACTGCCCTTTATTTCCCCCTCTTCCTTCACCTATCTAGTGGTCCATATCAATACCCGACCTCTGCTCGTTTAATGGATTGGTTCTGAATTGTTCTTTCATGAAGGTGAAAGAGGCTGGGCATCTCCACCGCCTTCGTCTACCGAATGCCCAAGGAGAAACCCATCGTTGGCCCCTTTTCTCCGTGCATAGGAGAACTCGGGTAGCCTCTTAGGGTTATAAAGATGGTGTGTTGGATCCGTATCCATTCTCCAAGAGGACATACCGGACGTAACTGATTGTATAGTTGCAGTAGTGCCGGGCCCTTGTAGGCCTCCATGGTGGGGAGCCCCGAGGGAGAATGCGAAGTTTTTTTTCTTTTTGCAATGGCTAGCTATAAACCCAAAACCTCCCCTTCTCATAAGGGTTCTCGTGCCAAACGTTCCTTAGCTTCCCTTTCAGCCTTTCCTCGCTCGTTGAACCCCTATTCCAACGAAGTAGACCCAGATCTTGATTATTCTCGCTTTCTTGTCATGAATTCATCATCTGACATCCCACTTGCAAAAGTCGATGTGTTTGACGTCAATGAATCTTTTGAGTCCCGCTGTGGTGAACCCCGCTGGATGTGGTCAAGAGGAAGTGGTGATGTCGTAGTCGAGGTGTCATCCAACTCTCAACACAACCTTGTGCGAAATCTATCTTCGATAGCTGAAATTCCAATAACTGTCTCACCCCATCCGCGTCTGAATTTCGTCAAAGGTGTCGTCCGTTCAAACGAACTAAAGGACTACGACCCCACCCGCCTTCAGAGTAAGCTCAGTACCCAACGTGTCACACACGTACACAGGGTAACTAAAACATTAGGCTCCACTAAAGTCCCAACTGCCACACTGATTTTAACATTTGAACGACAAGAACTGCCGCAGTATATTAAAGCTGGGTACCTTCGTGTCCCGGTAAGTCCCTACATCGAACTACCCAGACACTGCTTCAATTGCAATCAATTTGGACATGTTGGCCGAGCTTGTCGGCACCCTCGCTCCTGCGTGAATTGTAGCTCTGACTACCATGGCCCCGAATGCACCAAAACGCCCCACTGTGCCAACTGCGGAGGTACCCACAGTGCTGCGTCGAAACTTTGCTCTATATTTTTACATGAAAAGGAAGTTCTCGCTTTGCGCGACTCCCTACGTCTAGATATAAGAGAGGCCCGCCAGCGTGCCCGAGCACAAACCTCGCCACTCGGCCGGCTCTTCTCTGACGTTTTACGTGATGCTGGACGAAACCGACCAGCCTGAAGCACTTCACCCTAGATCTACTCGCAGCATCAAAAATATTCAGAATATGCAGTCGAAGCATCGCTCTCATACCGAGATAATTAATGTAGCCCCCCTCTCTCCAGCAGCTCTAGCTGGGAGAGAGGCTTGAAGACATCAGGCGCTATTTGAAAGAATCCTCAACATCGACCAGTGAAGGTTCATCCATCCGGCCACGAGACTCAAAGCCCAGTGGTAAGAGAAAGGATTCCTCACCTGGGTCATCGACCACCAATAAGCGAGCAGCCTCTGGAGCCGACTCGGCCGAACCCCGAGAATCTCCAATGGACTCCTTCCCTATGGTTGAACATTCTCTGCCCTTAAGTCCGTCTCGCCCTTCACAGGATGTAAGCCCCATCCTGATCCAAACGATGGCAGAAATACACCCAGCTCCACACACCTCTCTCAGATCACCTGTTCGTCCCGCCCACCCTCCAAACCAAGATCCGATTGAAGCAGTTGATACTCCAACATCACCAACTGCGGCGGTTGGACCAACTCCTCAGACACCGAAAATTCCCTCAACCCATGAATCCGGATCTACCGGCCGAAAATCCCTTCTGGATCTTCCTTTTCCGCCAGGTTGCGAGCCCGAATTACAATCGAGGGCCTCGGTCGATTCTCCAAAACCCACAAAAAAAACCTCAGTTACTACTCCATCTAGGATCTCTCCCCCTGCAAAAGCAGGATCCTCAAAATCAGCTCTCCGTCTCCCAAGCTCTTTGGGAAGAACCTCAAATACATTATCCGCCTCAAAAGAGAAATAGATATCCACAGTGGTATCTAATCGTCACACATAATATCTTCCATTTTACAATGGAATTGTCAAGGAGTTCTTCCAAAGTGGGAAGAACTCAAAGTTCTTTTGACGACTATCCACCCCGCTGTTATTTGTCTCCAGGAGAATAAACTGGGTATACGGCCCTTTCCGCTGGTACCCGGTTTTCTCACTTTCAACTCTATTGCTCCTGCTGGAAGCCCCTCTCATGGAGGGGTGTCAATCATGGTATCTTCATCCTACCATGTTTCTCTCATCTCCCTACATACTACCCTCCAAGCTGTTGCTGTGAGGGTTTTTCTTACTAAGCTTTTTACCGTTTGCTCTTTTTACTTACCCCCTTGTTTATCATTGTCAAGATCTGACCTTTTAGAACTTATAGACCAGTTTCCCTCCCCATTCTTATTACTAGGAGATTTTAACGCCCGTCACCCATACTGGGGTGACATCACTCGAAATGCCAAAGGCAGTGTTTTAGAGTCTCTTTTATTATCTGACCTGCTTTGTGTTTTAAATACTGGCGATTTTACCTCTTATCATGTTCAGACGGACTCTTTTAGCTGTGTTGACCTATCTGTTTGTTCCCCTGATTGCTTCACGGAATTTCGATGGTCAATTCTTGACGATCTCCATGGGAGTGACCACTTCCCTATTGTCTTGTCGGCCCTTCAAGTTAGCCGTCATACAACCATGCCCCTTAAGTGGGACTTAGGTCATGCAGATTGGGAAGGTTTCCAAGAGGCGTCCTTCACAAATGCATCTTTGGGGACCTTTAATGGAGTGGACGCGGCAGTAAAATACTTTACATCGACTATCTACAATGCAGCAACACAGACCATCCCACGGAGGCGACCTGTCACGGGCCGCTCAACCGTGCCCTGGTGGACTTTGACGTGTGCAACAGCTATCAAAAATTACAAGTTAGCCCATGCCCGATTCCGAAAGAACCCAACTTTGTGCAACAAGGTCGACCGAAACCGAGCTCGTGCGCTTCACCAAAGAACCCTTCGTCAAGCTCGCCGAAATTCATGGCGCAGATACGTTTCATCGATCTCCTCTATGACACCTACTGCTAAGATCTGGAAGAGGATTAATAAGATCAGGGGCCGTTATGGTAATCATCATACCCCCACACTCAACTTAGACGGTTCCTTGGAGAATGACGGCCTGGCGGTCAGCAATGCTTTTGCTGACCATTTCCGCGCCATCAGCAGTGTCAGCCGCTACGATAAGGCTTTTCAATCCTACAAATCAAAGGAAGAATCTCATTCTCTCAACTTTACAACAAAATCTAACCTTCCGTATAACGCTCTATTCAGCATCTATGAGCTGCAAAGGGCTTTGTCCCTTTGCAGATCTACCTTCCCTGGCCTTGATGAGATCCATTTCGACATGATTCGGCACCTACATCCACACTCTACTCTCTTCCTGCTTGATTTGTACAACCTTATATGGGTGAAGGGTTTTTACCCGTCATCATGGCGCATAGGGATCATCCTTCCCTTTGTCAAACCGGGCAGGGACGGGTTGAATGCAGATCACTATCGCCCTATAGCTCTCACCAGCTGTTTGAGTAAGTTGCTGGAAAAAATGATATCCTAGAAGCCAATCACCTTCTCTCCCCATTTCAATGTGGCTTCCGCAAAGGTCATAGTACCTTTGACCTACTAGTACGTTTCGAGGGATCAGTCCGGAAAGCTTTCTCATTAAAGCACCGAGTCCTAGCCATATTTTTTGATATTGAGAAAGCTTACGACACAACATGGAGATACGGCATCTTGAAGCAGTTATACATCTGGGGGATGAGAGGCCTTTTACCTTCACTTATTCAAAGTTTTTTAGCATCTCGATCCTTCAAGGTACGTGTTGGAGACGCAACCCCAAGAGGAGGGAGTTCCTCAGGGCAGTGTTTTAAGTGTCTTATGTTTTATAATTGCCATCAATGATATTATTTCGCCTCTCCCAGAAGGTGTATCGGCAACTCTGTTTGTCGATGATTTAGCACTATACTGTTCATCACCTCGCCTTTCATCAGCAGCGCGTCGGCTACAACTGGCGGTCGATGCTGTATCCAAAAGAGCACAACTTAAAGGATTCCGCTTTTCCACGACCAAAACCAAAGCAATGTATTTTCACCGAGGCAGAGGGGTTTTTGTTCCGCCATCTATATCCCTACAAGGCGAAGATATAGAGTTTGTCTCCGAGTTTCGGTTCCTTGGCGTAACTCTCGATCCCAAATTATCCTGGTTACCACACCTACGCCGACTTCGAACAGGCTGTCTGCGGGCTCTAGACATTTTGAAAGTCCTCTCACACACTTCGTGGGGCAGTGACCGACAAACATTGTGGACATTATACACAGCCCTCGTTCAATCCAAATTGGATTATGGCTGTCAAATTTACTCATCGGCTTTCCCTTCAGCCCTTAAAATGCTGAACCCCATTCGAAACCTTGGAGTTCGCCTTTCTAGTGGAGCCTTCCGTACTTCTCCTGTCAACAGCCTTTACTGCGAGAGTGGGGTACTCCCTCTGCCCTACCATAGACTTCAAATCTGCATGCGATACCTCTGCCGAGTACAGCAAGCCCCTGTATCAGAGGTCTACAGATGCCTGTATGCTGCCGAATCAACGGCGGCATATGATAAGTTGCCATCTTTACCCCGCCCTTTGAACCTTCGCATAGGAGATCATCTCTCTAACCTGGGTGCTCCAAGGGTCCTTACCCTTCCATCCTTACTGAACCCTAGGTGGCGTGCTCCTCTCCCCACAGTATGTACCAACATGTGGAGCCTGGAAAAGTCCTCCATGGCTCCTCGCATCATTAAAAGCCTGTTCTTAGAGCATTCGATCTCCCACAAACAATGCTGCCCACTATACACGGATGGCTCTAAGTCGGACGGTGGCGTGGGCGCTGCAGCCATCTACCCAAGAGGAGAATTCCTAACTCTATCTTTGCCACCAGCAGCATCCATTTTTACCGCTGAACTTTCAGCAATCCTTTTAGCCTTTAGACTCATCCAAATTTTACCTTTTAGTGATTTTGTTATTTTTTCCGACTCAAGGAGTGTCTTGCAGTCAATTAGATCTTTTAATGCGTCCCATCCCCTGGTCACAGAAATTTGCAACTGGCTGATCCAAAATGCATCCCGATATATAATTATTTTTTGCTGGGTTCCTGGGCATGTGGGGGTCCTGGGCAACGAGAAGGCTGATCGGCTGGCCCGCTCAGCACATTCTGTGTCCCCTGAGAACTCGGCTCTGCCTTTTAGGGACTACTTTCCTTCAATAAGAAAGTATATTTTTCAACTGTGGCAGAATGAATGGGATGACTGTTCATCATCCAAACTATACAAAATAAAAAATTCTATTCGCTCTTAGTCCTCGAGTCGTCATAGAATGCGGTCGTTGGAGGTGGCCCTTTGCCGAGTTCGCATTGGCCACACGAGACTTACCCACAGCCATCTTGTTTCGGGTGATGCCCATATCAGCCCTTGCTGTCGTTTTTGCGGTGGGGACCAATCGGTTGCCCACCTTTTATTGGATTGTAGTCATTTTACCATTCTCCGGTTGTCCTGTTTCCCGACCCTTTTAACTATTCCTCAACACACCCGTCTTCGATTCATATTGGCGGAGGAATCTTTTAACCCGTCGTTTTTTAAATTTTTGTCACAAAGTGGTCTCCTCCACCTTTTATAGATGATATTTCTCGTTTCACCCTAGCGGCCATATAGAATCCACTTGGATTGAGCAGCAACCCACCGGTAACTTATCTTAAATCTTATGGTAGTTTCACAGTGTTTTTAACTCTTCTGCAGAGTTCTTTTCAACTTTCCCTCATGGTACTTGTTCGCTATTGGTCTCGTAAGGATATTTAGTCTTAGATAGAATGTACCACCTGCTTTGGGTGGCAATTTCAAACAACCTTACTCTTTTGGAGAACAGATACGTACCAGATCAAAAAAAGTCTTTACAGGGTTACCACCTTCAGTGGTTAGACAAAGTTAAAAAAAATAAAAAGGTTTATACACCTCTCAAGATATATTTAAAACACTGACATGGTACATATCATTAACTTCCCATTATGCGGCATCACTAATAGTCGCTAACTTTAAAAAAAGTTGGGCTAATCCCGGTTCAGTCGCAGTTACTTAGGGAATCCCTTTTGGTTTCTTTTCCTCTGCTTAGTAATATGCTTAAATTTAGCGAGTACTCGCTCTAGTGATCCAAAGTCCAGAAAAATCCAAAATCTTGTACGGACTTGGTCCCAAGGAAGCTGGATTTGGGATCTTCAACCTGTATAAGGAACTTGATTTTGCAGGCTTATATGTAATATAGCCAAGTTTATTAGTACTTGTATATTTGGGCTCTTTTATTATAAACTAAATATGATTAGCTTGCTGGTTGATAGCTGATAAGTAATCCAATAGATGTAGATTATACCATTGTGATGACTTTAATATGGGTTTGGGGATACTCTGACTAGGATGGATGGCTTTGATAGCCCTTGGTATATTTTTTTCATCCTCTTTTTTTTATGTTATATTAGATAAATTTGTCCTGCATTTCCTGATACCGGTGAGGCCTTTTGTCATCTCAACTCAGGTCATGCCACTAGTCTACAACTATACAAACATAGAATAAACCTTGCCCATAAACCAACATGTACCAGATGTAACCAAAGCCCAGACAGCATCAAATACCTACTTTATATACTGACCTCCTGAACCTCACACATCATGCAATACACACAATATCTCCTCTCTTAGGGAGCGTGGTAGGCTTCCTAGGGAATGCCCACCTCACATGAGAGTTAGGTCAACCAGCAAATAAGTAAGCAAGCATTCTTGGGTCTTTTTGTGACACCCAATCATCTGAAAGTATATTGAATGAATATTGACTTTGTTTTTGTTTCATTTTTGTTTTTATTTTTTATATTTCTGTAGTGCTCTGCCCATAATAGGAAGCTATCACTTTAATAAAATCTAGTCATTCTCTTAATTTCTGAACATAAATCATGATGTTGGTTATCACAGAGTAGTTCTTGTATAACTTTGAATGAATTCTTTTTCTTGAGAAAGAAATAGAAGGTGGGTCTTTTAACACTTTTAAAAGCATTATAACTATTTTTTAATGCAATCAAATATAGGTACAATATTGGAACATATCAAGTTTCTTAACTATAAATTTAGTTTTTTAAAAGTGCATAATTAGTTATGTGATTTAGACTATTTTTTATCAGGAAACTGTGTGCAAACTTACACAAGATGGTTTAGGTAACTGACAGACTATGTGCAAGAAATGATATTTGGCCTTGCCAAAACTAAGAATTTGCAATGTACACTATTTCATAAGAAAACATTTGCTTTCATATACATTTAGGGTTTTGTTTTGTTTGGGGGCAGGGGGGGGGGGGGTCCTTTGCTTTTTCTTCAATTCTACACAAAGATAAAAACAGTTTCTAACATAACTTAATAAGATTCATAGATAACAAAAGCCAGAAGACCCTACAAAGGCCATCTGAGTCGATCAACCCCAACCTTCCTCCATGAACTATATCCAAAGGTTAGTGTCCATAACATCACATTGAAGTTATCACCATAATAGAAACATTTCATTTATATACCTATTTTGTCTTAAATTTTATTTGATTTAAAAAATTATGATTTGTCATTGAAACCAAAGTTAAAAGGTTCTACCTTGTATTGCTTAAACTGGATTTTAACTGCTGATATCCAAAATGTTTTTTGTATTTCGTTCTGTTTTTTCTTTCCTGCTTTGAAACTATGCCCTTGGTATTTATATTTAGAATGATACAAAGTAATTACTGTAGTAATTAGTATAATCCCTATCTTTCAAAGTCTTCTAATGATGATCATTTTGTTTGTGTGTGTAATGCTCTTCTTATTTTTTTTAATCAATTCTAAAATTTCTAGTGGCTTCCTATGAAGATACAATTTAACATTTAAGTAAATGTAGGTAACTTTATTTTTTCACCATTTAATACCTATTCTCATTACATTCTTCCTCTACCTCTTAAAACCTTGATGACCTATCTCTCTTCATATGCATCACACAAAAATTGGCACCATTTTTTTTTTTTAAGTCTTGGCATTTATCCTCCACCTCTATTTTATAATTACTTTGTACCTTTCATTTTTCTATATTTGCTATTTCATTTCTTTCCTCATCTATATGTGATAGTTATTATATTAACATCAATTGAATTGCATTATCAGCCATCAACAGTAGGTTGTCATATTGTTTATAATACAAGGGCCCAAACAAGAGTTACTAATAAAAATATAAGCCTGCAAAATCAGGTTCTTTATATATGCACTTCCCCCATATACTTGTCTAGCTATCCTTTACAACATCCTCAGGCAATGCATTTTAAGAATCGACTAATATTACTAAAATATTTCTTCAAGTTCAACCTACATCTAGATTTTGTAATTTTAAAACAGTGACCCCTTGTCCTATCATCAGTATCTCCTTCAAAAATCTTTCTAATTTATTAATCCACTTGAACATTTTAAAAAGCTGGATTATATCAACACTGGCAAAGAAATGAATTTTAGAAATAATTGTTATATCTGACAAGCAAATAAATGAAGGGGAAATTATCACATATAAACAAGAGGAAACCATCAAAAGCACCTGAGCTCACCAGGCTGTACCAAGCCTATCTTAAATAATAAAAAAAGGAATTAGTTAAACTGCTCCATGATTTTTAACCAATCACTAGATTAGGGGGATGGTCCCAATAGAGTTTAAGCATTCTAATGTTACACCAATATTCTAAAAATGGGAGAAATCTGCCCCTGCAAATATTGATCCTAACTTTAGTAGTTGGGAAGCTCTTAGAATCGATAATTAGAGATAGGTTGGTGACTTTTACTTGCCAGCCCCATACCTCTCTTCTGCTGGTTGGGTGGCCCCTAGCAAGGTCGCCACTCTCCATTGTGTGTAATGCATGTTTGTGTGAGGTTTGGACATTCTGGGCTTTGGTTGCATCTTGTGTATGTTGTTGTTGGGCCAAGGTTTATTCTATGTTTGTATTGTTGGAGTGCAGTGGAGTAGCTTGACCTGAGTTGAGACAGGATAACCCTGTGTTTTATCTAGTGAATTCTCCAATTGGTTTATTAAAGGGGAGGGCTCATTTAAGATGTTGTTTGGTGGTAGTCTGTTTGTGTGTCTTTGGGTGAAGCTAGTGTGGATGTGTTTGATTAAATTAGGGTTTGGTGGTGGGGACGGGAGGTCATTGTAAAAGTGTTGGAAGTAGTATGCTGGGGCTTTTTTCTTGTCTAGGTGGTCGAGGCTTTGCTGTCCAATGGTGACTGGGGTGGAGATGGGTCAGTATTCTGCTGAAGTATTGGGTTCCAATCATGTCTAGGTTTGGGGTTGGTGTGCTGCATGTACAGCCTGTGATTGTTCTGTGTAGTTTGTTGGTGTGAGATTTAGCTGTGGTTGGGTATCACGCTGGTGCTGCATAGTTGAGGGTGGTGTAGATGAATTGTTTGTATAGGGTGGTGAGGTACTCTTCTTTCTGTTGTCCAAATGTAATGTTTGATAGTGATTTGAGGGCAATGATTTTCTTTGTGGCCTTGTTTGTAATGTTTGTTGTGTGGGTTTCAAATGTCATGTAGGTGTCTACTGGCAGGAATTATACAATTAATCTGATTTGGGGATATTTGTTTGATTTGTGGTAGTTGGGTGTGAAAAGCATTACTGTTGATTTGTTGGTTGAGTCAGTCATGCAGTTTTGTGTGAGTCCTACAAAGAAGGGGTTGGATTAGTTGGCATCTGGAGACAAATAACTTATTCCTGCACATAATGTGGATTCTGGCATGGCCATTCATGCTTAACAAATCTATTATAATTTTTTCAGAAAATGATTTCCATCTATGACAAAACCAAAATGGTGGACATAATTTTCTATTATTAAATGATAAATATTCATGCTATCTAAACTAATTTTTAATTTTTGTGCCATTTCTCCAAGTAAACTTTGCATAGCCAGCTTGGTAAACACTGACAAAGGCAATGAATCTTTCATTACCAATTCAATTATGCTGTTTTTAAATTTGGCTGCAGTCATTGAGACTAATTGCTTGAGGAATCATGTATTTTACAAGACTTTGTTGACTTACTCCAACACTCATATTTGAAGTAGACTTAGTAGTTAAAGTGCTGTATTTAGAAGCTTCATGGATTTACTTCTTTTCTTCAATAAATTTTAAAAGTTAGAATGCGAGTGAGTGCCAGCCTTGGTAGATTTTGGCTTTGTAATTTTCATTCCACAATTTGAAATATTTCTAGTAGTATTTGTCACTTCAGTGAAATATTAAAAAAAATTCAGATTTCTCTTATAATTTTGCAGTCATTATTGAAGGGTCAAATAGGTAAGAAATTAAAATGTTTCTGAAAATAAAGAAATTGCATTTGATATGGAAAAACGGCAGTAACACACACTTTATGCTGGACTACCAGTGAGAATTTCCAATTTATCTCAAGCTTGTTGTGCACTAGAATAATCTGATTGGCATACAGAGTGACTCAAAAGTCACAAAACCACTTAAATATAAAAAAAATTCAAGGAACTCTACTGCTATCATTTTTAAATTCATTATCAACTTTACAAATTAAACTATTAAAGTCCAACTTATTAGTAAGTTGTATTATCAATGCATAATTTGAAATTTCGGTATACTATAATGGGAAAATAAACCCCTGGAGTCGTGTCCCAGAGCCATAATATTTAAGTAAGTGCTTGGCTCTGGCTCAGGCTCCAGCAAGAAATATAAATTGGCTCCTCCAGCTCCATATCCCTGTTTATTAGAAGATAGTTTAGAATAAACAGTATGATATACAGTGGGTGCAATAAATATCCGATACGAGGAGCGGTCAATAAGTTTTGCAATTCGGATATAAGGAAATGAGATATGAGGAAAAGTGTTTTATTATTTTTCAATATAACTACCCTCGACTTCAATGCACTTGTCCCTGAGGCTTCAAATTCCCGACTGCTGTTAAATCCACTCCTGGACGGCGAGCTGGACATCTTTAATCGTCCCCAAACCAGCGTTCACGCAGTGCAGCCTTGAGCTGGCGGAATAAAAAGTAGTCGCTAGGAGCCAGATTTGGACTGTAGGGGGGATGGTTGAGCTCCTCGAATCCGCGCTCGCGCAGGGCAGCTTGTGCAACTCTGGCCTTGTAAACAGAGGTATTGTCAGGGAGGAGCAGAACACCGTGTGTCAACTTGCCGCGCCGCTTCTGAAGGATGCACTTCTTCAACCTAGCCAGTTCCTCGGCGTAATATTGGCCTGTGATGGTTGTTCCATGAGGCGCATAATCCACCATCAACACTCCCTCAGAATCCCAGAAGATGGTGGCCATGATCTTCCCGGCTGAGGGTTGGGTCTGGAACTTGATGGTGGTCGGAGAGCCACTGTGCTCCCAGGCCATGCTTTTGAGCTTGGTTTCGGGATCCCAGTGATGGACCCACGTTTCATCACCTGTCATTATGCATGACTCGAATCCCATCGGGTCTTGGTTGTACAGGAGCAGCAGCACCTCCAAACTTTGATGACATTGAAGTCGATCATGGGGTGTGAGGTTTCTAAGGACCCAATGGGCAGAGACCTTGGTCATGGATGATGTTGATAACACTTCCATGTGATATTCCAATTTCTCACTCATTTTCTTCGACCTTCACCCGTCGATTTTCGAGGATCATCCTCTCCACACGGGCCACATTGTCCTCGTTGGTCACGTTTGATGGGAGTCCTGGACGGAGGTCATCTTCAAGGAACTCATGACCATGGCGGAACTCCCTATTCCAGCAAGTATTGGTTGCATAGGAAGGGGCGGTGTCGAGTGTACACTGCAACCGTGCATTCATGGATCTCTTTTGCATTCTTGCCTTCCTTGGTCAAAAATATGATCCCTGCGCGGTGCTCAACCTTCTCCATTGTTGAAAAAATTGTGACTGACGATCTGCAATCAGCTACTGCTTCTTAAATAAACGAGGCAGGAGTGTGCGGCTGCAGGTCCTGACTTTTCATAACTTGTCATAACACCCCCACAAACAGCCATCCCCCTTCCTCTGTTTTGTCCTACCGATTCGCAAAACTTATTCACTGCCCCTCGTACATGTTCAAAAGTTTATTTACCATAGTTACACAACAGCAAAGTATTGAACATCTCATGTATTTTGTACGTTGAATACAAATTCGGTATTAGAATACACAAATAGTAAAGCATTAATATTTTATTGACAAAAGTGTTAGATTATCACCTCAAAAAGTATCCAACACACCAACAAAATTAGTTTTAAAGTGATAATAAATAGTTCTCGAACATTCCAGAGTGGTTTACCTGACAGGAATGCTGTAGAACTTTCTAGAAAAATAATCTACTTCATTACATGAAACAGTGGACCTCAGTCAGTGTCTGAGAGCTGCATGAGTAGGAGGTCATCATAATTCTAATATGGCGAAGACTAAAGAATTGCCAAAAAGGAGCAGAGAACCAATCTCAACCATTGGTAACATGATTTGCCAGTTCATGTCATATCAGTCCACTGTAAGTCTACCACGTTCAAGGCATCCATCTAAAATTTCAAAATGTGTGGCTAAACATATAGTCCGTAAAGTAAAGAAAAATCCTTGAGTGACTCGATCTGAACTTCAGAAAGATTTGGAAGCAGCTGGGACAAATTTATGCAAAAATACAATTAGAGCAGTCCTTAGGAAGGAGGGATTCCATTCTCACACACCAAGAAAGACACCTCTGTTGAAACCAATTCATGTCAGAAATCGTCTGAAGTTTTGGGGATGCTGTACTAAGTATGGTCTGATGAGACAAAGATTGAGTTATTTGGGTGAAATAGTGTTAGTCACTTTTTGAGGCAGAAAAACTCAGTGCATGATCCTAAAAATACAATCCCAACAGTGAAGTTTGGAGGAGGCAGCATAATGATATGGGGCTGCTTCTCCTCTGCAGGTCCTGGAAGACTCCATATTATTGAAGGGAAAATGAATGCTCACATGTATCCCAGGATTCTGGATGATAATCTCTTACAGTTTGCAGATGACTTGAAGTTGCTACAGGAAAATGATCCAAAACATACAGCCAAGGGCACTACAGCATGGTTTCAGCAGAAGAAAATAAAGGTTATGAGATGGCCAAGTTATTCGCCAGACCTAAATCTTATTGAGAACCTGTGGCGAGAATTCAAATTAAAGATTCAGAAAAGGGACCCAAGAAATCTAACAGATTTAAGAAGAATGGGCCAAGATACCTACAAATATTTGTAAGAACCTCATAATTAAATATCCCAAACAGTTGGAAGCTGTACTAGCGACGAAAGGTCAAATACTAACTGGTTTTCATAGATGTATCAGATACTTTTTGAAACGTTCATTTGATATTTTTGCCATAATCATAGTAATGTTTTACTATTTTTGCAATATGATACCAATTTGTATTCAACATACAAAATACATAAGATGTTCAATTTTCGATTAACTTTTGACCATGTATCGGATATTTATTGCACCCACTGTATATATCTATATATATATTAGAAGATATCACCTTAGAAAGATGTATATCAGGTGCAAGAAATAATAAACCACAATATTTAATTCCAATTTATTTACAAACGGAACTAGTTTCAGCTTTTGCGATTATCAACTCTATAATGAAATGTAAGGCATGCGACTCTAGTATATAAAGGTGAAATGTCACATGTCTTACATTTCATTATACAGTTGATAATGGCAAAAGCTGAAACTAGTTCTGTTTATAAATAAATTGGATTCAAATATTGTAGATTATTATTTCTTGCACCAGATATATAACAGGTGGCCCAAAAATTACTTCACATTTTAAAAATTAATAACACAAAAACTAATTAAGTTATAAAAGTGGGTGATATATAAAATGAAAGAGAAGATCTTGGATTTTTATTATTTAAATATAATATCCTTCAAATGTTCTCCATTATTGCTAAAACAAAGGCATCCGGATTCTTGGCACTATATTTTCCCTGACATTTTCCAAAACATCAGGAGGGATTTTGTCGATTTCTTCAATGATGTTTTGTTTCAATTCTTGAAGATTATTAGATTTATTTACGTATACCTTTTCTTTAAGGTATCCCCAAAGGAAAAAGTCTGGAGGGGTAAAATCAGGTGATCGTGGTGGCCAAGAAACGTCGGTCTAAACGTGAAATTAACTGACCAGGGAAGGCTGCTCTTAGTATTGCCATGGTTTCTCTCGCTTAAATCTTTTTATAAATCAAATAGTATATCATTTTAATTGAAAAGAACTTTTCTATTGATCTAACTTAAAATTATTAGTAACCATCTACATATTTAGAATTATGATTGGATTATTCTCCATTAGTCTTCAAACATTTGTTTTCCGTCCTCATGAAACTTGATTTATTTAACTTAAGTTAGTGCTTAAAATATTTCTATATTTGAAAATCTCTTGTTTCTTGATATTTATTGTTTAAAATTATATCCCCCCATCCCTTGCATGCTCTAATTTTGTTGCTGTCTCTGCTTCCTCATTCATGTGTTTTGAATAACATGCTATCCTAAGGCATTTCTGTATTTTAATTGGATGAAAAGCCACAAACATAAGTGTGTTAGCCCCCCAAAATGAAAGAGTGAGAAAACGCGTGTTTACAAATGTCTGAATCATAAATCAACCGTGTGGTGTGGCCACTGTCAAACAAACAAGGACTGACCTAAGGCATTTCCATATTTTAATTGAATGATAAATCACTAACATAAGAGTTTGAAACAAAAAAAAATGGAGGAATAATAATAAAAATGAGCCTAAACACAAGTCTAATTTCAAAGGCCCTCTGGCAATTACGTAGCACTGAAGCAGCGACCTTGAAAGGCCCTCGGGCAACTAATGGGTTAAACAAATATTCTCTTGTGACTTATTTGAATTAATTCATTTACAAAATGAATAATTGGGCAGATGAGTTTGAAAAGCTTGGTATATTAACAAGATAGTATTAAAGCTTTGAACATCTTTGGCCCCATTTTTCAGAATGTATAAAGCATTTCAAAGGCATTTACTGAAAAAGTAAACAAAGTAAGTATGAAATATATATTTCACTTTTAGTTAAGGCCACTTATGTCGCACTCAGGTCATACATAGTTCAATGAAGAACCATTTTAAATGCAAAGGTTTTAGTATATTTTTTTCTTCTCTTAATTGCAAATTACTAACTGAATTAGGAGTCTGCATTAATTAGGCACCCCTCAAAGTTTGTGCTATCCTAGTGGATACAGGGTTGGTCTTCTAACATTAAGATAGCAGGTTCAATCCCATTGAGAGCAGGCCCCTAAAACATCAGCGCACTTAAATGTCTGGGCACCGATTGGTGGAGGACCTGTGTTTACCTCTGTGGGGATAGTTAGATCTTATGCAGATCATCACAGACAGCCAATCACAATGCTGCCATCTTTTCTCTCTCCTCTTCAGTACAACATTTGCACACACTTCTCTGTTCCAAAGAATCATACTGATGAGTAGTAGTATTGTCATACCCCTGAACAGGTCCCTCTTCCTTCAGGGTGATGAAGGTTCCTACCTGATTGCCAGTTGATGTAAAAAAAACACCATATTCCCCTCCCCCCTTCCCATCAATGAGTGCCCTCTGGTTTCCTTAGGCTCACCAGTGTTTGTCCTGCTGATCTTTGTTGGTTTCATCATCTGAATAGGAGAGATCTCATCTTCAGGATGAGGGATTATATCCATGAGTGAAATATTGTAGTAGTTAATATTACATTTTTTAGCGGTTATTGATATGTTACATATGGTGACTATTTAGATCATTTTCTACTTGATCCCTATTAGAAGGTCTTGACCACAGCAACAAATCGTGACATTTACTGAAGATGAAATAATGACTTGACTTTTCAGAAGTAGTTTGCAAGCTCTTTTATGGAAATAAGTGTCCTTAAAATGTAGTTTATACTGAATAACTGAAAAGCATTGCAATAAGTTGGTCCTGTAAGATATTCATCTGTATCTTCATCACATGGCTAAAGATATGGGGGCAATTCCTGAATATGGGTCCTCCAAAGTGTGCATGCTACCTGCTTTACATACAGCTGTTGTTTCTAAGTAATAACTCCAATATAACATCCACTAATGCACTCTTATTTATCAAAGAAATCACTGCTCTATTCTTACTACTACTGCAATGGGTAAAATGCAATTTGAATTCAAAAGGGAATGGAAGAAAGAGAAAATGCTCATGATGTTTATTATTATTTATAAATCACATTGAGGCACCACAGTCACTTCCCAATAGTGATATTTTTACTACATTCATAATTTTATTTACCCTAACCAAAGAAGCTCTGAATTTCAGTTAAATATCTAGGCTAAGTTGTTTGCCTAATTTTCCAAAAAATAATCATTTGGGTAAATGAAATCTTGCCTCTTCTTTTTTTAATATAAAAACTAAACATTCTCTCTCTCTCTACCTTACAGCTTTGTCTTTTATTCTTAATTCATGGCCATATACAAATCATTGGAAAAGGTTTGTATTTCAAATTCATTTCTCTATTTACCTATGAAAAATCACCCAAATATAGGGTTATTAATTCTGTGGTTTGTTGTGTGGGGTCTCCAACATGTTTTAAAATGTTACTCTTTCATGAATGGCCATTTACCACAGAAGCCATCCAACAAACCATCAAATTGCTCAAAAACTCTAGTCTATCTATCATCCATCTCAAGCACCTGGGCAAAACACCAATCTTGACTATCACAGAAAATTTACACGACTCCTGACTCACAAACACAATCCCTTCAATCTTGAAAGTAGTCCATATCATAACCGTACTCAAACCAGATAAACATATGCCAACTCTTACCACCCAATCTCACTTTTGGGCACTCTATCAAAAACACTTAGAAAACTAATACACCAAAGAATGAGCCCAAATATACCTCAGTCTCAGACAGCACAGTTTCAGGAAAGCACACTTAACCATGACCATACTCAACAATATCACAACACCCAATTGGTGACTTCAACCAGCCCTTACCCCCCTCATGTACAATCCTTGCCGCAATAGGCAAACAAAGCCTTCGACACGGTGTAGCGGCGGGATCGCGATTCCCCAGCCAAAAGTTCCCGCCGCCCTGACAAGGTCCGCTCGGTGGTTCAAGAAGAGGGTATTGAGGAGAGAGAGTATTTTCTAAATTTAATTTAGAAACCGTAATTCTAGCAAAATAATCAACCCCATTTGACCAAACCTTTCTTACTACAAACGGACCTTCAAATTTCTCTTTCAACTTATCCACATTCAGTCTACCTTTTGTCTCAATCTCCTTTAGTACTTTATCACCTACAGAAAAACTCTCAAACCTTTCATTCCCTTTTCTCCACAACTCACGATCCTTCTCACTAAGTCCCATATGTGGCCTAATCATTCGTTCAAAGTTCATCAAATACTTACATGGTGACATTCCAATCGCCTTATGCACTGTCATGTTATATGCCCAAAGCACTCTTCCCAAACATTCATCCCATTCTTTCCCATCTTTCACCATCAATCGTAACATCTCACTCAAAGTTCTTATCGTCCTTTCAGCCAAACCATTTGCACTAGGCATATACGGCGTCGTTCGCACATGATCTATTCCCCATTCACTCAACATCTCCTCAAAAGCACGTCCCACAAACTCAGGTCCATTGTCACTCAACATTCGCACAGGCTTACACATGCACATGGGCAACATTCTCTCACTCACTTCTCTAGCAACAGTCAATGAAGATTTATTTGTCACAGGTGCAGCATACGCAAATTTGCTCTTATGATCCACCATCACAATCATCCCTACATACCCTCTTGCAGTCCTCGGAAAAGACACGCAATCGATCGCTACCATTTCAAAGGGTTCATTCACACTCAACTTTAATACAGGTGGGGCGGCATACACTCTCTGATACTTTCTCTTCTGGCACACTTCACACGTAGTCGCTACGTCCACGCAAATCTTTCTCAAAAAGGGACTAAATATACATCCTTTCATACATTCCCACAATTTATTCTTACCCATATGTCCAAACCTATCATGCACAATCTTCACCATTCCAATTGTGCCACACACGGAAAATGCCGGAATATATACATCCTCATCATCTATACATTGCACAAAATACACTAAACCCTTGCACACTACAAACTTTCCAGCAAACCTTCTAAACTCTCTTAATATGCAACTCCATTCATTCACAGGAACACTGGTCATCACGCTATCTTTCAATTCACGCACCATCGGATATGACTCTTGCATGCTCTCTATATCTTCAGCAGTCAACAGCTCTTCACTCAAATCGACACCTGCCACTCCTACAAATCCAGTTGAGCCTACAAGCTCACTCTGCAACTTCCCAACTGTTACACCATCTTTCACTAAACATTCATTACATACATCCACTGAAATCCTATTCTTACGCAGAAAATCAATCCCAAACAGAAAACAATAAGGTAATTCATTCTCACTTAGCACAACAAATTCATGCAATATATCATTCAACTTCCCCATGCTTACAGACAAACTCACTTCCTCCTATGCCATAATACGTCCACTTCCGAGTCCACTTATCGAAACTGTCACACCTTTTCTAGAAACATTCAAACTCATATTGTCAGCATCATGCACAACCTTTGCATTCACCAAGGAAATTTGCGCACCTGTGTCAATCATTCCACAATAGCTCTTCCCATTCATAGTCAAGGTAACTTGCACTCTCTCTTCAAGTCCATGTTCACACATTATATTCAACACTTCGGTCTGTTCCACAAACACTTCTGCAGCATCCAAACCTTCATCTTCACTAACAGGAACAATTCCTTCGCAAACGTAGTCAATCTCTCTTCTTACATAATTCTTCTTCTCAATCAGCCAATTATAATGCACACCACTCAAACATTGCAGATGCAACTCACATCCATTCACTCGGTCTACACCTTTACCACGATACATCACTGGCTTCTCCACACCATAATGCACATATACTCTCACACCAAACAGCTTACTCACTATCGCTAACACTTCCTGAAACATCATCACTCCTGGCATACACATACTTCTCAACTCTTTTCTTAACCTACTTGAATTTTCCATTCCCAATTGCTCTGGTCTCTTACACGCTTCTTCCATAACCACCTTTCGTAATGCATTCACACTTTCTGGCACCTTTTCAAGCAATCCATCTTTCACCAAGTCTCGTAAACCATACAACACACTTTCGAACATAGAATCAACCAGCCCTTACCCCCCTCATGTACAATCCTTGCCGCAATAGGCAAACAAAGCCTTCGACACGGTACCAAAACACATCCCAGCCCACAAAATCTTGAACCAACCTCCCATCAATAACAAAAAGTGGATAATAAACTTCATCTTTGTCATCCCATGAGGAGCCATTCTCTCACCCCTACTCTTCAACCTATTCACACATGACATCTCACAAGCAGGACACTACAACAAGATATATACACACTAGAACACTGTCTCACTCATAAATCCATGACCACCTCAGCCAACAAATCAACATTAACGCTTTTCATACCCAACTACCACAAATCAAACAAATATCCCCAACTCAGAATAAATGTATAATTCCTGCCACAAAACAAAACTCCCTACCCTTCTATGACTCACATTAGACACCTACATGACATTTAAAACCCACACAACAAACATTACAAACAAGGCCACAAAGAAAATCATCACCCTCAAAACACTATCAAACATTACATTTGGACAACAGAAAGAAGAGCACCTCACCACCCTATACAAACAATTCATCTTCACCACCCTCAACTATGCAGCACCAGTATGACACCCAACCACAGCTAAATCTCACACCAACAAACTACACAGAACAATCACATGCTGTATATGCAGCGCACCTACCCCACACCTAGACATGATTGAAACCCAATACTTCAGCAGAATACTGACCCATCTCCACCCAGGTCACCATTGGACAGCAAAGCCTCGACCAGCTAGACAAGAAAAAAAGCCCTAGCATACTACTTCCAACACTTTTACAATAACCTCCTTCCCCCACCACCAAACCCTAACTTAATCAAACACATCCACACTAGCTTCACCCAAAGACACTCGAACAGACTACCACCAAATAACATCCCAAATGAGCCTTCCCCTTTAATAAACCAATTGGAGAATTCACTAGATAACACACAGAGTTATCCTATCTCAATTCAGGTCAAGCTACTCCACTGCACTCCAACAATTCAAACAGAATAAACCTTGCCCCAACACCAACATACACCAAGTGTGTCAATTGCAGAGAGCAGCACCCTGTTTCCTCAAAGCAATGTGGCACTTATCTCCTGGAGAAGGAAATCCTGGCCATTTAGGCCACAGATCATCTTTCATTCCTTGAGGCTAAGGACTTGGTCCTGACTCTGCCAGACCTACGAGCATGTCCATTATCGCACACATTTGGAACCCTTCTGTGCGCTGCCTTCCTCCCCCATCCTGCTCTCCCGGTATACTTGGCACCTCAAAGGGTTTAACACTCAGGCTCAGATAAAACCAATCCTCTACTGAGTAATTTGACTCAGGAAGCAACACCCCCGAAAGTGGTTGTGAGACTGTCTTGTGTGGTTCCTAACATTCAAGAGTGGACTGGGTAGTGAGGAAAAGGCTCGCATAGGGAGCCCAACCTCGCCTGATAAGTCCTTGAAGGCAATAGTACCTTGTTTGGCCAACAACGCTCAGAGTTCTGCCTCCAGGATGCATACAGTTATTCCTGTGGTCTTCTCTTTGAATAGAACCCTGCATCTTTTCCAAGCTAGGCCTGGATGGCATATTTCTTCAATGCAATTGCCATGCACTCCATCCAGGCCAACTGGGAGGAGCTGCAGAGGATCGTCTCCTCCCATTCTCCGTTAGCTATCTGTTTGCAGGAGACCCTGCTGGGAATGTGCTTCCTGCCCACCTTCCAGGGTATAAGAGTTATCAGTAATATGTGCCATTTACACCTGGCCTGATATCTCCGTTCTTCTCTTTGCTTTTATGGTTAAGGGTTTTGATTGATTTTCTATGTGTTCTAGTGTAGACTAGTATTTGGCCATAAAGTAATTACACTGACTTTGTGGCAGTGGCCATATCGGGTGGTATAAATAAAAAAATTGAAAACTATCGGTATATACTTGATGAAAACAGGAAGCTATCAACAAGGAAACTGGCACTTGGAAGGCAGTTCACCTTCAACAAGATAATGATCCCAAACATACCAGCAAATATACTCAGAAATACCTAGCATAACTCTATATTACTACTGTACTCAATTGGTCGTAAAGCTGAGATTTGAAACAAATCAAACATCTGTGGAAGGGGCTGAAGAAGTGTGTGTACAAGAGAGACCCTTGCAAAATTGTTGAATTGGAAAGGTTTGCTGAAGAGGTGGAATAAAACCCCTCCAGAAACATGCATGAATATTGTACATTCTTCTTAGAAATGCCTTACAGCAGTTATTGAAGCCTAAAGTAGCTCATACCACATATTAATTTCATGTTGCCTCTATTTGTTTTTCTTGTTTTCAGATAAATAAATATTTCTCATTGTTATCTCCTTTTATTTTACCATTTTGTATTGATATATAGTCACAATGGATTGAAAGCTTATCTAATAGCTATACAATATGCAAGTGAAGTCTATCTAAGTCTGAAAATATTTGTTAAAATATGAATCATCTAGGTGTTGCCTATACTTATTCATGCTTTTGTATGTATATATAAACTTACAAGATGGATATCATAAATGAAGTCTTATTGTTCATCTTTAAACTGTGTGCGTATATATATAAAAAGTTAGCAGGGCCAAGAAACAGAAAACTCACAATTTTCATTTTCTGTTAAAGTAAACGCTTTCTTATACAAAAAGGCTTCTTGAAATTTCTCTCTTTAGATAAATGAATGGTGCCCAGTTGTATGTTGTATAGGTGGTGCTCCTGAAGACGGTTGAGCAACTCCAGGATACCTTTCTAGCGGATTAAAGAATTCTTACCATTGCCCTGATTTAATCATATATATATATATGCTACAACATAGCCAAGTGGAAACACTGCTTCCAATTCTAGCGAAGTTAGCCACATCAGATATGGTCAGTCGCTTGATGGAGTCCTATTTGAGTCACCTTCCTGGTGGCTGTCATAGATTATAGATACCTGTGGTTCTGAAAGCATATTAATCAGTAGGTTTCCACTGAGAAATTAACGCACCTTAATTAAGTGCAGATCGGTGGTAAAGCCCTCTCTACCATTAAGAAATATATATATATTGCTGACACATGGTCAATTAAATAAGGAAATAATTTTATTGTCCCATTATCCATTTTTCCATTTCTTTTTCTTAGTTATCCAATTCAGTGATATTTTTTTATATATATTTGGTTATTCATTTGTTTTATTTTGATTTATTTAATTTTGTCATAATTTCTTTTACTATTCAATTCAGAGGTGATCTGTGAGCAAACGGGCTACTCCTTAATCGCAGGTGCTGTCTGCTTCTCTGAGATGGAAAACAGGAGTTTCTCTGTAAGGAAGAAATGTTATATCATTGGTTGGATTTTGAGGACATCTCGTCATGAAATTTCATCTGGTTCTTAGAAAAATTTCCCTTTATTTATTCACCCCTTACTTGACCTTACCTACATTTAAAATATAAAAGGTATGGTGCTGAGTGTCAGATATCTCAATTTCATCCATTGAAATATTTTGGTTGCTGGTCAATCCACAACTGCCTTCATTTACTCAGAAGAAGCTTGAGTTAATTGGAGCATATGCAGTCAATGGATGGAATTGAAATCTTTTGTTGATTTGTGTTTTTTGATTAATAAATGCTAAATGATGATTCCTTATATGTCCCAAAACTTAATTAATGTTTCAATGCTGCTATAAATATTGCCTCTCCATTACTTTATTATAATTCTTGGAAGTAAGATATTTAAGAGTAAATGGTAGACAGTTTGTGGTAATTTTCTCTTGGCTTTTACCTTTCCTACAACCCTATTTCTAACCACTTATAATCATTGCCGTTACATCTGTAGGTGGATGATAAATTAACTCAAAGCACAAATTTATTATATACTGAGGAATTAATAAGTTTTAGAGGTAAAATGATATAATAACAGGATAATTCAAAGGCTGAGTGATCAGTATGGTTAATCTTTTTCTGGCAGTCCTTATTTCGTAGGTTTGCCTGGAGTTTTCCTTCTTAAGTACAGCTATTGTTTCTAGAATTTCAGAGAGCTGCCATACAATTTAACTTTCTTTTCTCATTGTTGTTTTTACTACATCTTCATATATGGTCTTCATAGAACCATTTTAAATGGACTCCTTGTGCAACTTCATCAAGAGTAATATTCTTGGTCACTGTAGAATTACTGTATAAAAACCAAGCCATGAGTATGCTTACTTCAGGGTCACATTTGTAGTTTACCTTGGGGAATCCCTCTTATCAGGAACTCTCAAAGTGTTGCTATTTTTCTGCCATTTTCATATTTTGATTTCCACTGATTTTGTTGAATAAAGCCAAAGACTACTTTCTCTATTTCTCTCAAGTTAAAGGAATGAATGAGCAATTAAGACCAAGTCTTCATGAGGAAGCATCCAAGTGTTGTTATGGAAGAGAGCACCTTTGCTCCCCTCCCCCCTTAAGAAACCTTATTTTCAATTGTACACCTGAATATTAGACTCATCTTTATTTCAAAATTCATTCATTTCCATTCCATCATCTTTCATTAATTTTTTGGGGGGAATTTATTTTCAATTGCAAGGATTTTTTTATATACATTATTCACTTGATATATTATATAGGATCTTATTCTGCCTCCTCAATATCATTGAACCTACTCTTAATTGTAACTTCCACCCTCAAACACTGACAATTTCTTTTGCATTGAAGAGTCCTGCTGATTTTGGTAGTAGGCTTGTTTGAAAGAGCCTCCTAGTTTTTATTGGCTCTGCAATTTTGAGTGAGGAAGTTGTTTCCTGAGTTTGTGTCGCTTTGGGACTTTCCAAGAAGTCATGCTCCATCTCAACATTAATTTGCTTCACTGCTAGGGCAGTCTCAGCAATGCCTCTGGGTTCTTTGTGACAGACAGGACCTGGTTTGGCTTGATTATTTTTTTTATGTACCATCTGGTGAGTGCCTTCAAGGGCATAAGTCACCGTAATTTAAAATTTCGGCCTAATGCGAGGCTACTTTAAAATTAACAAACAAGAAGCAAGCACTCCAGCATCGGAAGGAGGCCCGCCTTCCCCCAGCACAGGAACATGCAACCTAGAAAAAAGAGAGTCAACTAAAATGGTGGAGGCTAGCCTCCTCCAAAAAGTCAGATAGTCCACAAGTCCTGAGTACAAGGGACAAGAAGTAGTGACCTCACTCATCCCAATACTGGGACAGGTAACGTGCGCAAAGATCACCCAAATTACGGACATGTTTGGATTGGGGGTTAGAGTGAAATAATATAGACTCCAATCCATTTTTGTTTAACATTCTGTTGAGTTCATGGTTGAAGGTGCCTGGCATTGCGAAATTCATGATGTAAGCATGTAGAATGCATAGCAGCATTTTTGTAGGTGTTGCATTAGTTTGTTGTATCACTATTTGGAGTTGCTGGGCCGTGTTGCTGACTGCTACTTCTACTGCGCTTGGGCAGCTATTTCCTTTCTTTTTCACAAGATGCAGTGCATCTAGTCATGTCCTGTCTCCAAGCAGGTAACTTTCTTCTTGGGGAAGGGCAGACTCTCGTCAACTGGTCCTCCACTTTATAGCAGGAGAAGCAAGTCAATAGTTGGTAGAACTTTTGAGTAGAGTGGATATGGCATATTGTGGTAAGCCAAGGTTTGGATCTCACATTAAATCATGTCTCTCTCTACTGATATATGCATCAGATAGTGTGAATTGATGATAAAACTACAATATAATATCTTCAATCAGTATATATATAATTGCCTATTTATTTTAGAATTGAAAAATGAATTTATATATAAATGCTGTCAATTTTGACATTACATATACACTAATATATATGTGTATAATATAGTGAAACTTTAATTCAATACTCTTGAAATTGGTTTCATAAGTACTTGGAATATTTGTATTCTGCAAATATGAAAGGAAGCCATTGAAGAAAAAGCTGGAGATCAAAATATCTTTAAGGAATGGAAAAAGCTGACAATCAACAACTAATAGAGTGAGAACTTGGCTACTCTTCCGAACACTATAGATCATAAAGTGAGGCTTATATAGGACAATGGATTAAATTTAACAGAAGGGGTTGGGTGTTCGCCATACCTGGGTCATTTCATCTCTATTAATAAATTGTAGTTGCCCCAGAATGTTAGTTAATATTACCTCCCATCCCTTTTTAGTCTGACCAGGTAATGAATTTCACATAAAAATCAGAATAACATAGCAAGGACAAAGGCCAGCGTGTAGGCCTCAGATTCATTGCACCACCTATTTGGCAGCAATTTTTTCCTTAAATTTAAAGTGTAATGGCAATGAAACTATCATGCAAACAGTAAAGAAAGTATTGAAGGTAGACTGAAAATAATGGAAGATATATTGTTGCTGAGGGGGTGTTTGGCACTAGGTACCTGCAAGTGCTGATAATTTGAGTAATGATAAGAGGATCCGTTCTGGGAATGAATGTGCTATTCTCCAATAAGTCATAAGATGGGCTTTGTTTTTACTCCATTTTAATTCTTATTCTTCATTTAACTTATTCACTATCTTCCTTAAATATTTCCATACATTTGTTTTAGTTCACACCCTTCACTTAACATTCTACACATCTTGAGGTTTTGCAATCAAGTGTGATCAGTTCTAAAATATTTATCTTCTAAATGTTGCTAAGATTTTATTATTTTTTGTATAGTTAGCCTTACACATCACTCCTTAGCCCTCTTTTACCTCTAATAGTCAGGTTAGTTAAGAGATTTGTTTATTTTTTTGTATGATCATTGATCTTGCAAATAATTGAAGTTTAGGTTTTGGATCTTAAATACTCTTACACATCATTGTGTGGTCAGTGATTTTTCAAATAGGTGTTTTTTTTGTTTTGTTTTTGTTGTTTTTTTAAATATTCAATACTACCACACTAAAAGTTCCTAAGCTTAGATCAGATACCTAAACTGATTCAAATTACACCTCTCTTCTTTACTCTTTGGAAGGATTTGATTCCCTGGTCGTCATTACTCTTTATTAAATAATGTAGTCAGTCATTACAGACTTCTTTGAATTAAAAAAAATATATATTCTTTTTTCCTGTTATAAATATTCATCTTCATTCAAAGCAGCAGTTTTGGGTTGATTTGGTGCAAAAGTAACTTCTTTTTTTTTGTAAAATATATGAAATCTGACCATATTTTTCTCCCATTCTATCATAGATTTGTTAGAATTCATAGTTAATTTTGAAAATATCTAGTATATACAATGTAGCTACGGCCTTTTTCCTTGAGATTTGCCAGAAATATCTTGTATGTCTGGCTGGGTGGTGATCTTTCATTAAGAAAACTAAAATATCGATGTAAATGCATATATAGTTTATTTACATGTGTCAATTCACTAATATCAACTTTTTGAAACTATCAGAATATTTATATTACCCATTTTGTATAGTTATGTACATTTTTTCTTCAATTGATTCTGAAGTTTTTGTTTATTTTCTCTTTAATTTAATCCAAAATCTTCCATATTTTTGCTTGTTGAATTGTAAATGAAGAATATATATATAATTTAATTGTGAATGATGAGTATATACATAATTCAATTGAATTTGATGTGATCAATTCATTTTGAATGGTTAAGAGGCAACCTGTAGAAACCAAGTATATGTCAGTGGACTTTGCTAAAAATGCTCTCTTGAATTCTAGGGATATACAAAATTACATACAGTTTTGTTCGATCAATAACATTAAAATAAAACAAACAATTATTTATCATCAACGGTAAAACTTTCATATATTCAATGCCTAGCCTACATAGCTTTATATACATATTAAATAAATCAATTGAATCCCAATGTCTTTTACATGGGTCATTTTTGTTTTCATTGCTTCTAGTCTGGCTTTAGTTTTACTTTACACCCTAAATCTTAAATTTTGTCTTACCACTTTAGCTTTTTGCATTGCACTGCTAATAAAGTCCACTTGAACTGTTGCGGCAATTTCATTTACCCATTCATAATAATAATGATAATCAACCAAATTTTTGTAGCCATAGAGAGCACATAATTCCAAGAATGTGTTTATTCATCTAACAAAACCTTATATGCAATGATATATTTAACATTCTGCTTTGCAGTTGATACTTCTATTTTATGTTAAATGTTTTGAATGTGTTAACATCCTTCTCATGTTGCCCTATTTTATTTCATTATTGTGCTATTTTTTAGTTATAGAAATATTAAATATATACTAATAATGTTTTTCTTGATCATTTGAAAGTTTATTCTCAGTTATTTTGAAGTTATTTTATAAATTCTAAATAAATTTTATTTCTATTTCTAAATTATTTTCCTCCGCAACCTTGGGACTATTTTACTTTTGTTGAATGACACTCCCGTAAGGGGCGCGGCGATTTGCCATCCTGGTCGCCGTGCTGACGGGATCCAGCGCTCCGTCCCCGTAAGGGGCGCGGCGATTTGCCATCCTGGCCGCCGTGCTGACGGGATCCAGCGCACCGTCCGGCCCCAGCTTAGCCTCTCTTCCTTCCTTCAAAATACTTGTTTCCTCTCTTTTCACACAACCTCTCCCACAACTTTCTCTGGTCAGCCTCTAATTTCACAGGGTAGATGCTGACCTTCCTTTCAGCCAACCGTCCCGCTGAGGGGGTGGGGGACAAAGTTCCCTAACCCCTGAGCTCCGGTCTGGGGTGGCTGGTTTTTAACAACCTGCTTCATCCCCACCCATACCTTCCACACATCCCTTTTCCTCTCCTCTTCACAATCTATATTTTTTACGCCGTGTCTAAGGTGGAGCCGCCATGCCGATGGACTGCCAGGCCACCAGGCGGGAGAGGTGGTCCCAAATGGCGGCACCTGGCTCTGCCGGGCCTGCAAGCACCTCTTACAGTGCGGGCAACTGTGAGAGGTGGTGAGCTGTTGCGTCCCGTGTAAATAAGAGGGTCACCATGCCCAATGATAAGTATAAAAAAAAAACCCAACCCCCAACTTCCCCAAGAACAACGGAGCCGCCCTCGGGCGGGCAGCTCCAGCAAAAAAATTGAGGTTCCCCCCCCCCCTTGTGCTTGCGCAGGGGACCCTCCATACTTCTTTAACCGGAGAGGAGGCTTACTCCTCTCCTACGCCTACGGGTGTAGGGGACTTCCCCTCACTCCCTTCTCTGGAGGTGCTTTCGGGCACCTCCCTATTTCCAGCGGCAGTCCCTCCTTTTCTTTTTAAGGGGACTGCCAAGAAAGCCAGCAGGCAGCCCATTGCCGACCGCCCCTCTTGTAAGCGGCTCGGTAGGGCAAACCCCCTTAGGGGGGAGAGGGAAGCCAGGCTCCTTCGGTCGCTTCCCTCAAAAGACCTGCTGGCAAGGATATTAAACCTTGCCGGGGTTAAGGCTTGTGCCTCCCCACAAATGACTCTTGACGCTGCCAAGGGGACCTGCGATGTCCTAGGAGGGGATGGCCAACTGGAAGCCCCTTCTGTGATAAACATGGTCCTTGAGGAGACCCAGCCTCAGACGGTAGGGCCTTCCATGGGGGGGAATTCGGGCTCGGCGCCAAGCACCGAACCCGAATCCGCCCCTATGCAAGGTCCTCCTCAAATGGCTGAGGGCTCCGAGGCAGTAAAAGGAGGGGAGGGATATCCTCCGACAGGTGCCCCCACGACAACCAGGACCTTCTCCATTTCGGAGAGGGACCTGGCTGAGGCCGGTCCATCTGGCCTGGGGGCTTCTGCCGGCGGAGGTGAAAAGCGGGTTCATTCCCCGCCCTACTCTCCAAAAAAGAAAAAGACTCGGGGCTCCTCTTTATCCGCGGGGACGGATGGGTCTGCTGCCACTTTGGTAGGCGACCAAGCCAAGATCGGCACATCCGGCCCCTCTACCCCCTCGTGTGCAGAGCCCCTGACCAAGACTAACACACAAAGTGCACAGGGCGGAGCCTCGATGACATCGGGGCCCCTGATTCAGAGGTTACCTGGCGTTTTCGAGCCCGCTGGCTTCAAACGCTTCCTCGTTATTCGCTCCACTGATGGCACCATGTTGTCCAAGGGCAACATGATCCATCAGAGGAGAGGATTAGCTAGTGCAATTGGTAGAGAGCCGAAGGTGACCCGTTTCTCGGACGGGAGCCTTCTGGCGAATCCCGCCGAGGCGGCCAAGATAAGTGCTCTTCGGACACTTCATGGCACCCCGGTGAGTGTGACGCCGCACTCTACCATGAACTTTGTGAAAGGAGTAGTTTAAGCGAGGGAACTCGTTGACTACTCCATTGAGGACATCACCCTAGAGCTGGCCGACCATGGGGCGGTCAAGGTAGAACGTGTGATGAGAAAACAGGGAGGGGCTTCGAGACCCACCCCTACACTTCGTCACGTTCGACTGTGACAAGCTCCCTGAGTCGGTGCGTGCCGGTTGGTACCGCTGCCGCGGCGGTGCTATTACTGTCACCGCTTCGGCCATACGAATCGCTCATGTAGACGTGCAAAGTCGGGGTCACCCGAAGTCTGTGTAAATTGCTCCAAGGTCGCACACGATAAGTCCAAATCGTGTGTGGCCAAGTGTGTCAATTGCGGAGAGCCGCACCCTGCTTCTTCGAAGCAATGTGGTGCATATCTCCTGGAGAAAGAAATCCTGGCCGTTCAGGCCCAGGATAGACTCTCATTCCGCGAGGCTAAGGACTTGGTCCTGGCGCGCCCAGCTCTGCCTGGGACGTCATATGCCTCAGTAGTTCGAAAGGCACCCTCTGCTCCTGGCCCATCCAGGCCAACGAGCATGGTTGTTTCCGCGCCCATTCGGAGCCCTTCTGCGGGCTCTAACCAACCCGGGCGCTCCCCTGGTAAAGCTGGCGGCAAAAAGGGTTCATACCCAGCCCCGGCTAAAACCAGGGCTCCCCCCTCTTCCCCCAGCGTGACCGTTTCCCGCAAGGCGAAACGGCCACGCGCCTCCACCGAGTCGTTAGACTCACAGGAGGCAACACCCCTGAAGATGGTCGCTAGGCCATCTTCAGGGGTTCTTAAAGCTGTCCCCCGAAAGGAGGACAGCAACAAACGAGCTTCGGCTCCTTCGCCCACGCCCCGAGGTGGAGCGAGTGGCTCGGAGACGGTGGTTCCTCGAAAAGAGGCCCCCCCGCCTCCGAAGCCGCAGCGCCCACCTAAGGTTTCGAGGCGGAGGGAGGAAAAGACTCGCATGGCGAGCCCAACCTCCCCCAATAAGTCCTCGAAGGCGACAGCGCCCGGGGTTCTGCCCCCGGGAAGCGTACGGCCATTCCCGTGAGGGTCTTCAATTCGAGGAGGGCCCCCGCGTCTCCTCCGAGCTAGGCCTGGAGGGCATATTCCTTCAATGGAATTGCCGTGGACTCCGGGCCAACTGGGAGGAGCTGCGGAGGCTCGCCTCATCCCGTTCCCCGTTAGCTATTTTTTTGCAGGAGACCATGCTAGGCGCGTGCCCCCTGCCTGCCCTCCCGGGGTATAAGGGTCTTGCGACCCAACCACCGCGGGACGGCCGGGCTGGGGGATGCGCGGTTTACACCCGGCATGATGTCTCCGTTCTTCCTTTCTCTTTAGATACCTCCTTTCAGGCAGTTGCTGTGCAGCTGCACCTGGATAGGAGGTATACTATCATTTCTGCGTACATTCCACCGTCAGCTGACTTCGACGCGGAGGACTTTCGCCGCGTCGTGGCACGGTTGCCGAGGCCCTATCTCTTGCTTGGAGATCTGAACGGCAGGCATCCTCTCTGGGGAGATTACACCATAAATCCCAGGGGACAAGTCCTTGCCGATCTCATCGAAGAGCTTGAGATGGGTGTCCTAAACGTGGATGAGTTTACGCATCACTGTCCGAGAACCGCTTCATTTTCTTGCCTTGACCTATCTTTGTGCTCTTCGGATGCACAGCCTGATTTTGATTGGGGGGTGGTCGATGACCTCCATGGTAGTGATCACTTTCCCATTCAAATATCATTTTCAGGGCAACTGCCGCCTGAGAGACCACCTCGGTGGTGCTTGGCGCGGGCGCGGTGGCCTGCATTTCAGGAAATGACTGAATTCTCTATCTCAGTCAAGGAGTTTAGGTCGGTAGATGAGGCCGTCGAGTTCTTCTCCGGCAACCTCATCGCCGTGGGCCTGACTACTATTCCTAGGACGTCTGGCCGTTTTGCACGCCGACCACTCCCATGGTGGTCGGCCGAGTGTGAGACGGCCCTCAAACAGAAGCGTTATGCCTACATGCGCTATAAGCGCCGCCCGAACGATTTCACCGTCGCTGAATTTCGTCGGGCTAGGGCTAGGTTCCGGTATATTTCGAAGCACGCCCGCCGCTCTTCTTGGCGGGCATACGTGTCTTCACTTAACGGGAAGACCCCTTTAGCTGAGGTGTGGAAGCGAGTCAAAAGGATTCGGGGCAAGTTCTCGCAGGACCCCCCTCCCGTTCTCCAGGAGAATGGGACCGCAATCTCGGACCCCGCGTCCGTGGCGGAATCCTTAGCGACCGCTTTTTCCGCATTCTCTAGCCGTGATGCTGCTCCGCCAGCATTCAATGCACGTCGTGATGTCGCGGAAGGCCGCCGGCTGGACTTTACCTCCAGAGGCGGAGAACCCTTCAACGACAAGTTTACTGTGAGTGAGTTGCGTTCCGCTCTCGCTTCGTGCGCGGACACCGCCCATGGTCCGGACGATGTCCCGTACGCCATGCTTCGACACCTGGGTGAGCGAGGCATGGCCTTTCTATTAGATTTGTTCAACAGGATCTGGGTGGAAGGTCTCCTCCCAGACTCCTGGCGAATCGCTACTGTGCTCGCCTTTCGCAAGCCGGGGAGAGATCACTCTACTCCGACCGGTTTCCGCCCAATCTCTCTAACCTCTTGCGTGTGCAAGTTGATGGAGAAATTGGTAAATGTTAGATTAGCCTATTTCCTGGACAGCGGAGGCCATCTGTCTTCTGCACAGTGCGGCTTCCGTAAGTTCCACTCCACGTCGGATGCTCTGCTCCGACTGGAAAATGCCGTCTGCGAGGCTTTCCTTCGTAGACAGCACTACGCCACGGTGTTTTTTGATCTGGAGAAAGCCTATGATACCGCATGGCGATACGGTATCATGGAGACTCTCCACACGATGGGGGCGAGGGGACGCCTCCCAATGTTTATATCTGAATTTTTGCGAGATCGTCGATTCCGCGTACGGGTGGGGGGAGCCCTCTCCGGCCCAAAGGAGCAGGAAGAGGGTGTCCCGCAGGGAAGTGTCCTCAGTGTCACACTCTTTGCCCTGAGCATCAACGGCATCACCTCGGTGCTGCCGGAAGATGTTCTCGCTACGCTCTACGTGGACGACCTTTCGATCTCTTTTGGCGCGGCCCAGATGCCAACTCTGGAGCGCCGACTCCAACAGGCATTGAACCGCGTCTCTTGCTATGCCAAAGCGCACAGGTTTCGGTTTTCTTTGGCCAAGACTAAGGTGGTGCACTTCTGCCGCCATCCACGGCTTCACCCCGACCCAGATTTGTTTCTTAATGGGGTGCGCCTGGATGTGGTTGAGTCGCACCGTTTCCTTGGTCTTGTATTCGACCGACGCCTCACCTGGGAGGCTCACATTCGCAGCCTTAGGGTCTCTTGTACCCGCGCCATGGACATTCTCCGTTCCGTGACGTTCAGCGCTTGGGGCGCTGATAGGGCTACCGCTTTACTTTTTTATCGATCCTTTGTTCGCTCGAAGCTCGACTACGGATGCGAGTTTTATGCATCCGCAGCCGAGCGTTTATTGCGGAAGGTGGATTCGATCCACCACACCGGCCTTCGCCTTGCGACCGGTGCCTTCCGCACTTCCCCCATTGAGAGCCTGTTGGTCGATGCTGGGGAGATGCCACTCGCTCTGCGCCGCGTGCAGTGCATCACTCGCCTGTACGCGCGAGCCCGGCGCCTCCCCCAGTCGCCAACAGCTCTCACTGCATCCGCAGCTGATCTCGATGGTGCCTATGCCGCCGAGAGACGCCAGTCATACCCTAAGCCCTTTGGGTTTAGGGCCAGGAAACTCCTTCGAGAGGTAGATATAGCTCTCGGGCCGGTGGCGCCCCTGGTTCTGCCCAGGACGCCACCCTGGAGGGTACCACATTTGGCTATTTGTCGCCACGCCTCTGCTCCCAAAGCTTGTACTGCGCCGGGAGTATTGCGTTCGATCTTTTTGGAGCACACATCGTGTCACGCTGGTACCGTGCCAGTGTATACGGATGGCTCCAAGTCCCAAGAGGGGGTCGGCTTCCACGCCGTATCCCCTCTGTTTGAAGTCAGCGGGGCTCTACCAGGCGCTGCGTCTGTCTTCACGGCCGAGCTGGTGGCAATACACCACTCGGTACGGGAGATTACGCGACGTGCCCGGTTCGGAGACCGGATTGTGATTTATAGCGACTCACAAAGCGCCCTGAGTGCTCTCGGGGCATTGGAATCTCCGCATCCCCTGGTTCGCGAAATCCGTGACGCCACGGTTTTGGCGAGCCGGGCAGATGTCGAGATTATCTTCTGCTGGGTTCCTGGACATGTAGGAATTGCGGGGAATGAGCGCACCGATGAGGGCGCCAAAGAGTCCGCGAGGACTCTGCGACCGGACCAGCGTTTCGCTCTTCCTCACACCGACTACATGGCAGGAATACGGGCAGCTCTTCGGACTGCTTGGCAAAGAAGATTGGAGACGGTCGAGGGGAACTTAAAGTTGCGTGCCATTGCGCCGCGACTGTTCCCATGGACCTATCCCCCAATGCCGCGGCGGCTTCAGGTTGCTTTCTGTCGTCTTCGAATCGGACACACTCGTGTGACGCATCGTTACTTGGTGGAGCGCTCGCATGTGCCCTATTGCAACGACTGCGTCGTCCCCCAGACTGTTCGGCATATTCTTGTCGAATGTCCCAGTCTGGGTGATCTTCGCGCACGATACCTGTCTCGGTACCGGGATGGGCGGGGTCGCTACCGCCTGTCCCTTGTACTCGGGACGAGTGCGTGCACCATGACTGGTGGACTTATTGACTTTTTGGGGGAGGCCGGCCTTCTCCCCTTTATTTAAGGTTCCTTTTTTTGTTATTGTTTTGTTTTAGATTGCACTCTCCTGCACCGGGGTGAGGGGGACCTCCCCCCGCTGCCGGAGATTGCTTCGATTGTTAAGTTTTTCAAATTTATATTGATTGTTAAGTTTTCATATTTTAACTTTAAAGTAGCCTAATTCTAGGCTGTCGTGTTTTTCGGCGACTTATGCCCAAGTGGGTAGTTGCCAGATGGGCTCTATAAAAAAAAAAAAAAAAAAAAAAAATACTCCTCTCCTACGCCTACGGGTGTAGGGGACTCCCCCTCACCCCCTTCTCTGGAGGTGCTTTCGGGCACCTCCCTATCTCCAGCGGCAGTCCCTCCTTTGCTTTCTTAGGGGACTGCCAAGAAAGCCAGCAGGCAGCCCATTGCCGACCGCCCCTCGTGCAAGCGGCTCGGTAGGGCAAACCCCCTTAGGGGGGAGAGGGAAGCCAGGCCCCTTCGGTCGCTTCCCTCAAAAGACCTGCTGGCAAGAATTTTAAACCTTGCTGGGGTCAAGGCCTGTGCCTCCCCACACCACCTGACTAGTGACAATACTGCCAAGGGGACCTGCGATGTCCTGGGAGGGGATGGCCAATTGGAGGCCCCTCCTGTGATAGACATGGTCCTTGAGGAGACCCAGTCTCAGACGGTAGGGCCTTCCATGGGGTGGAATTCGGGCTCGGCGCCAAGCACCGAACCCGAATCCGCCCCTATGCAAGGTCCTCCTCAAATGGCTGAGGGCTCCGAGGCAAAAGGAGGGGAGGGATCTCCTCCGACAGGTGCCCCTACGACAACCAGGACCTTCTCCATTTCGGAGAGGGACCTGGCTGAGGCTGGTCCATCTGGCCTGGGGACTTCTGCCGGCGGAGGTGAAAAGCGGGTTCATTCCCCGCCCTCCTCTCCGAAAAAGAAAAAGACTAAAAAGACCAAAAAGACTCGGGGCTCCTCTCCATCCGCGGGGGCTGCGGGGACGGATGGGTCTGCTGCCACTCTGGCAAGCGACCAAGCCAAGATCGGCACATCCGCCCCCTCTGCCCCCCCGTTTGCGGAGCCCCTGACAAAGAAGACTACTACCAAGAGTGCACAGGGCGGAGCCTCGATGACATCGGGGCCCCTGATTCAGAGGTTACCTGGCGTTTTCGAGCCCGCTGGCTTCAAACGCTTCCTCGTTATTCGCTCCATTGATGGCACCATGTTGTCCAAGGGCAACATGATCCATCAGCGGAGAGGATTAGCTAGTGCAATTGGTAGAGAGCCGAAGGTAACCCGTTTCTCGGACGGGAGCCTTCTGGCGAATGCGGCGAATCCCGCCGAGGCGGCCAAGATTAGTGCTCTTCGGACACTTCATGGCACCCCGGTGAGTGTGACGCCGCACTCTACCATGAACTTTGTGAAAGGAGTAGTTTATGCGAGGGAACTCGTTGACTACTCCATTGAAGACATCACCTTAGAGCTGGCCGACCATGGGGCGGTCAAGGTCGAACGTGTGATGAGAAAACAGGGAGGGGCCTCGAGACCCACCCCTACACTCTTCGTCACGTTCGACTGTGACAAGCTCCCTGAGTCGGTGCGTGCCGGTTGGTACCGCTACCGCGTGAAGGCATTCGTGCCACTGCCGCGGCGGTGCTATTACTGTCACCGCTTCGGCCATACGAATCGCTCATGTAGACGTGCAAAGTCGGGGTCACCCGAAGTCTGTGTAAATTGCTCCAAGGTCGCACACGATAAGTCCAAATCGTGTGTGGCCAAGTGTGTCAATTGCGGAGAGCCGCACCCTTCTTCTTCGAAGCAATGTGGTGCATATCTCCTTGAGAAAGAAATCCTGGCCGTTCAGGCCCAGGATCGACTCTCATTCCGCGAGGCAAAGGACTTGGTCCTGGCGCGCCCGGCTCTGCCTGGGACGTCGTATGCCTCAATAGTTAGGAAGGCACCCTCTGCTCCTGGCCCATCCAGGCCAACGAGCACGGTTGTTTCCGCGCCCATTCGGAGCCCTTCTGCGGGCTCTACCCAACCCGGGCGCTCCCCTGGTAAAGCTGGCGGAAAAAAGGGTTCATACCCTGCCCCGGCTAAAACCAGGGCTCCCCCCTCTTCCCCCAGCGTGACCGTTTCCCGTAAGGCGAAACGGCCACGCGCCTCCACCGAGTCGTTAGACTCACAGGAGGCAACACCCCTGAAGATGGTCGCTAGGCCATCTTCCGGGGTTCCTAAAGCTGTCCCCCGAAAGGAGGACAGCAACAAAGGAGCTTCGGCTCCTTCGCCCACGCCCCGAGGTGGAGCGAGTTGCTCGGAGACGGTGGTTCCTCGAAAAGAGGGCCCCCCGCCTCCGAAGCCGCAACGCCCGCCTAAGGTTTCGAGGCGGAGGGAGGAAAAGACTCGCATTGGCGAGCCCAACCTCCTCCAATAAGTCGTCGAAGGCGACAGCGCCTTCAGCGCTTTGTCCGGCCAACAGCGCCCGGGGTTCTGCCCCCGTGAAGCGAACGGCCATTCCCGTGAGGGTCTTCAATTCGAGGAGGGCCCCCGCGTCTCCTCCGAGCTAGGCCTGGAGGGCATATTCCTTCAATGGAATTGCCGTGGACTCCGGGCCAACTGGGAGGAGCTGCGGAGGCTCGTCTCGTCCCGTTCCCCGTTAGCTATTTTTTTGCAGGAGACCATGCTAGGTTCGTGCCCCCTCCCTGCCCTCCCGGGGTATAAGGGTCTTGCGACCCCACCACCGCGGGATGGCCGGGCTGGGGGGTGCGCGGTTTACACCCGGCATGATGTCTCCGTTCTTCCTTTCTCTTTAGATACCTCCTTTCAGGCAGTGGCTGTGCAGCTGCACCTGGATAGGAGGTATACTATCATTTCTGCGTACATTCCACCGTCAGCTGACTTCGACGCGGGGGACTTCCGCCACGTCGTGGCACGGTTGCCGAGGCCCTATCTCTTGCTTGGAGATCTGAACGGCAGGCATCCTCTCTGGGGAGATTAATCCATAAATCCCAGGGGACAAGTCCTTGCCGATCTCATCGAAGAGCTTGAGATGGGTGTCCTAAACGTGGATGAGTTTACGCATCACTGTCCGAGAACCGCTTCATTTTCTTGCCTTGACCTATCTTTGTGCTCTTCGGATGCACAGCCTGATTTTGATTGGGGGGTGGTCGATGACCTCCATGGTAGTGATCACTTTCCCATTCAAATATCATTTTCAGGGCAACTGCCGCCTGAGAGACCACCTCGGTGGTGCTTGGCGCGGGCGCGGTGGCCTGCATTTCAGGAAATGACTGAATTCTCTATCTCAGTCGAGGAGTTTAGGTCGGTAGATGAGGCCGTTGAGTTCTTCTCCGGCAACCTCATCGCCGTGGGCCTGACTACTATTCCTAGGACGTCTGGCCGTTTTGCACGCCGACCACTCCCATGGTGGTCGGCCGAGTGTGAGACGGCCCTCAAACAGAAGCGTTATGCCTACATGCGCTATAAGCGCCGCCCGAACGATTTCACTGTCGCTGAATTTCGTCGGGCTAGGGCTAGGTTCCGGTATATTTCGAAGCACGCCCGCCGCTCTTCTTGGCGGGCATACGTGTCTTCACTTAACGGGAAGACCCCTTTAGCTGAGGTGTGGAAGCGAGTCAAAAGGATTCGGGGCAAGTTCTCGCAGGACCCCCCTCCCGTTCTCCAGGAGAATGGGACCGCAATCTCGGACCCCGCGTCCGTGGCGGAATCCTTAGCGACCGCTTTTTCCGCATTCTCTAGCCGTGATGCTGCTCCGCCAGCATTCAATGCACGTCGTGATGTCGCGGAAGGCCGCCGGCTGGACTTTACCTCCAGAGGCGGAGAACCCTTCAACGACAAGTTTACTGTGAGTGAGTTGCGCTCCGCTCTCGCTTCGTGCGCGGACACCGCCCATGGTCCGGACGATGTCCCGTACGCCATGCTTCGACACCTGGGTGAGCGAGGCATGGCCTTTCTGTTAGATTTGTTCAACAGGATCTGGGTGGAAGGTCTTCTCCCAGACTCCTGGCGAATCGCTACTGTGCTCGCCTTTCGCAAGCCGGGGAGAGATCACTCTACTCCGACCGGATTCCGCCCAATCTCTCTAACCTCTTGCGTGTGCAAGTTGATGGAGAAATTGGTAAATGTTAGATTAGCCTATTTCCTGGACAGCGGAGGCCATCTGTCTTCTGCACAGTGCGGCTTCCGTAAGTTCCACTCCACGTCGGATGCTCTGCTCCGACTGGAAAATGCCGTCTGCGAGGCTTTCCTTCGTAGACAGCACTACGCCACGGTGTTTTTTGATCTGGAGAAGGCCTATGATACCGCATGGCGATACGGTATCATGGAGACTCTCCACACGATGGGGGCGAGGGGACGCCTCCCAATGTTTATATCTGAATTTTTGCGAGATCGTCGATTCCGCGTACGGGTGGGGGGAGCCCTCTCCGGCCCAAAGGAGCAGGAAGAGGGTGTCCCGCAGGGAAGTGTCCTCAGTGTCACACTCTTTGCCCTGAGCATCAACGGCATCACCTCGGTGCTGCCGGAAGATGTTCTCGCTACGCTCTACGTGGACGACCTTTCGATCTCTTTTGGCGCGGCCCAGATGCCAACTCTGGAGCGCCGACTCCAACAGGCATTGAACCGCGTCTCTCGCTATGCCGAAGCGCACAGGTTTCGGTTTTCTTTGGCCAAGACTAAGGTGGTGCACTTCTGCCGCCATCCACGGCTTCACCCCGACACAGATTTGTTTCTTAATGGGGTGCGCCTGGATGTGGTTGAGTCGCACCGTTTCCTTGGTCTTGTATTCGACCGACGCCTCACCTGGGAGGCTCACATTCGCAGCCTTAGGGTCTCTTGTACCCGCGCCATGGACATTCTCCGTTCCGTGACGTTCAGCGCTTGGGGCGCTGATAGGGCTACCGCCTTACTTTTTTATCGATCCTTTGTTCGCTCGAAGCTCGACTACGGATGCGAGTTTTATGCATCCGCAGCCGAGCGTTTATTGCGGAAGGTGGATTCGATCCACCACACCGGCCTTCGCCTTGCGACCGGTGCCTTCCGCACTTCCCCCATTGAGAGCCTGTTGGTCGATGCTGGGGAGATGCCACTCGCTCTGCGCCGCGTGCAGTGCATCACTCGCCTGTACGCGCGAGCCCGGCGCCTCCCTCAGTCGCCAACAGCTCTCACTGCATCCGCAGCTGATCTCGATGGTGCCTATGCCGCCGAGAGACGCCAGTCATACCCTAAGCCCTTTGGGTTTAGGGCCAGGAAACTCCTTCGAGAGGTAGATATAGCTCTCGGGCCGGTGGCGCCCCTGGTTCTGCCCAGGACGCCACCCTGGAGGGTACCACATTTGGCTATTTGTCGCCACGCCTCTGCTCCCAAAGCTTGTACTGCGCCGGGAGTATTGCGTTCGACCTTTTTGGAGCACACATCGTGTCACGCTGGTACCGTGCCAGTGTATACGGATGGCTCCAAGTCCCAAGAGGGGGTCGGCTTCCACGCCGTATCCCCTCTGTTTGAAGTCAGCGGGGCTCTACCAGGCGCTGCGTCTGTCTTCACGGCCGAGCTGGTGGCAATACACCACTCGGTACGGGAGATTACGCGACGTGCCCGGTTCGGAGACCGGATTGTGATTTATAGCGACTCACAAAGCGCCCTGAGTGCTCTCGGGGCATTGGAATCTCCGCATCCCCTGGTTCGCGAAATCCGTGACGCCACGGTTTTGGCGAGCCGGGCAGATGTCGAGATTATCTTCTGCTGGGTTCCTGGACATGTAGGAATTGCGGGGAATGAGGGCGCCAAAGAGTCCGCGAGGACTCTGCGACCGGACCAGCGTTTCGCTCTTCCTCACACTGACTACATGGCAGGAATACGGGCAGCTCTTCGGACTGCTTGGCAAAGAAGATGGGAGACGGTCGAGGGGAACTTAAAGTTGCGTGCCATTGCGCCGCGACTGTTCCCATGGACCTATCCCCCAATGCCGCGGCGGCTTCAGGTTGCTTTCTGTCGTCTTCGAATCGGACACACTCATGTGACGCATCGTTACTTGGTGGAGCGCTCGCATGTGCCCTATTGCAACGACTGCGTCGTCCCCCAGACTGTTCGGCATATTCTTGTCGAATGTCCCAGTCTGGGTGATCTTCGCGCACGATACCTGTCTCGGTACCGGGATGGGCGGGGTCGCTACCGCCTGTCCCTTGTACTCGGGACGAGTGCGTGCACCATGACTGGTGGACTTATTGACTTTTTGGGGGAGGCCGGCCTTCTCCCCTTTATTTAAGGTTCCTTTTTTTTTTGTTGTTTTGTTTTAGGTTGCACTCTCCTGCACCGGGGTGAGGGGGACCTCCCCCCGCTGCCGGAGATTGCTTCGATTGTTAAGTTTTTCCAATTTATATTGATTGTTAAGTTTTCATATTTTAACTTTAAAGTAGCCTAATTCTAGGCTGTCGTGTTTTTCGGCGACTTATGCCCAAGTGGGTAGTTGCCAGATGGGCTCTATAAAAAAAAAAAAAAAAAAAATCCGCACTTCCCCCATTGAGAGCCTGTTGGTCGATGCTGGGGAGATGCCACTCGCTCTGCGCCGCGTGCAGTGCATCACTCGCCTGTACGCGCGAGCCCGGCGCCTCCCTCAGTCGCCAACAGCTCTCACTGCATCCGCAGCTGATCTCGATGGTGCCTATGCCGCCGAGAGACGCCAGTCATAACCTAAGCCCTTTGGGTTTAGGGCCAGGAAACTCCTTCGAGAGGTAAATATAGCTCTCGGGCCGGTGGCGCCCCTGGTTCTGCCCAGGACGCCACCCTGGAGGGTACCACATTTGGCTATTTGTCGCCACGCCTCTGCTCTCAAAGCTTGTACTGCGCCGGGAGTATTGCGTTCGACCTTTTTGCAGCACACATCGTGTCACGCTGGTACCGTGCCAGTGTATACGGATGGCTCCAAGTCCCAAGAGGGGGTCGGCTTCCACGCCGTATCCCCTCTGTTTGAAGTCAGCGGGGCTCTACCAGGCGCTGCGTCTGTCTTCACGGCCGAGCTGGTGGCAATACACCACTCTGTACGGAAGATTACGCGACGTGCCCGGTTCGGAGACCGGATTGTGATCTATAGCGACTCACAAAGCGCCCTGAGTGCTCTCGGGGCATTGGAATCTCCGCATCCCCTGGTTCGCGATATCCGTGACGCCACGGTTTTAACGAGCCGGGCAGATGTCGAGATTATCTTCTGCTGGGTTCCTGGACATGTAGGAATTGCGGGGAATGAGCGCGCCGATGAGGGCGCCAAAGAGTCCGCGAGGACTCTGCGACCGGACCAGCGTTTCGCTCTTCCTCACACCGACTACATGGCAGGAATACGGGCAGCTCTTCGGACTGCTTGGCAAAGAAGATGGGAGACGGTCGAAGGGAACTTAAAGTTGCGTGCCATTGCGCCGCGACTGTTCCCATGGACCTATCCCCCAATGCCGCGGCGGCTCCAGGTTGATTTCTGTCGTCTCCGAATCGGACACACTCGTGTGACGCATCGCTATCTGATGGAGCGCTCGCCTGCGCCCTATTGCAACGACTGCGTCGTCCCCCAGACTGTTCTTCACATTCTTGTCGAATGTCCCAGTCTGGGTGATCTTCGCGCACGATACCTGTCCCAGTACCGGGATGGGCGGGGTCGCTACTGCCTGCCCCTTGTGCTCGGGACAGATTCGTGCACAGTGACTTGTGGACTTGTTGACTTCTTGGGGGAGGCCGGCCTTCTCCCTATTATTTAAGCAAGGTTTGTTTGTTTTTTTTGTTTTGTTTTGTTGTTTTTTTGCATTTGTTTTTTTTGTTTTGTTCTTTGTTTGTTTTTTTTCTTTAGTTGCACGCTCCTGCGCCGGGGGGACCTCTCCCCGACGCACCAGCTTGCTTCCTTTCCCCCTTCAGGGGTGTTGTTGTTTTTTTGTTTTTTTTCTCTCTTTAATTTTATTTTAAAGTAGCCTAGAACTAGGCCAGTTTTAATACGGCGACTAATGCCCAAGTAGGCAGTCGCCAGATGAGCTCTTAAAAAAAAAAAAAATCCAGCGCTCCGTCCGGCCCCAGCTTAGCCTCTCTTCCTTCCTTCAGATAGCCTGATTTCTCCCCTACCTCGTCGCTTTTCATACAACCTCTCCAACAACTTTCTCTGGTCAACCTCTAATTTCACAGGGTAGATGCTGACCTTCTTCTCAAGCCAACCACCCCGGATCTTGCAGTACGGGCTACTGCAAGAGGTGGTGAGCGATTGCATCCCGTAAAACAAAGAGGGTCACCATGCCCAATGATGAAAAAAAACATCTCCCCTTAATTCCTCCTAAAACAACGGAGCCGCCCTCGTGCAGCTCCACAGAAAAGATGGAGGTCCCCCCCCTCCTGTGCTTGCGCAGGGGACCCTCCATACCTCTTTAACCGGAGAGGAGGCTTACTCCTCTCCTACGCTACGGGTGTAGGGGACTCTCCCTCACCATCATCTCTGGAGGTGCTTTCGGTCACCTCCCTATCTCCAGCGGCAGTCCCTCCTTTGCTTTCTAAGGGGACTGACAAGAAAGCCAGCAGGCAGCCCATTGCCGACCGCCCCTCGTGCAAGTGGCTCGGTAGGCCAAACCCCCTTAGGGAGGAGAGAGAAGCCAGGCCCCTTCGGTCGCTTCCCTCAAAAGACCTGTTGGCAAAACCCCGTAAGGGGCGCGGCGTTTTTCCATCCTGGCCGTCGTGCTGACGGGACTCAGCACCCCGTCCGGCCCCAGCTTAGCCTCTCTTACTTCCTTCAAAACACTTGTTTCCTCTCTTTTCACACAACCTCTCCCACAACTTTCTTTGGTCAGCCTCTAATTTCACAGGGTAGATGCTGACCTTCCTTTCAGCCAACCGTCCCGCTGAGGGGCTGAGGGGGTGGGGGACAATGTTCCCTAACTCCTAAAGTGGCTGGTTTTTAACTAAAAGGCTTCATCCCCACCCATACCTTCCTCACATCCCTTTTCCTCTCGTCTTCAAAATCTATCATTTTTACGCCGTGTCTAAGGTGGAGCCGCCATGCCGATGGACTGCCAGGCCACCAGGCGGGAGAGGTGGTCCCAAATGGCGGCACCTGGCTCTGCCGGGCCTGCAAGCACCTCTTACAGTGCGGGCAACTGTGAGAGGTGGTGAGCTGTTGCGTCCCGTGTAAATAAGAGGGTCACCATGCCCAATGATGAGTATAAAAAAAAACCCAACCTCCAACTTCCCCAAGAACAAAGGAGCCGCCCACGGGCGGGCAGCTCCAGCAAAAAAATGGAGGTCCCCCCCCCCCTTGTGCTTGCGCAGGGGACCCTCCATACTTCTTTAACTGGAGAGGAGGCTTACTCCTCTCCTACGCCTACGGGTGTAGGGGACTTCCCCTCACTCCCTTCTCTGGAGGTGCTTTCGGGCACCTCCCTATTTCCAGCGGCAGTCCCTCCTTTTCTTTCTAAGGGGACTGCCAAGAAAGCCAGCAGGCAGCCCATTGCCGACCGCCCCTCTTGTAAGCGGCTCGGTAGGGCAAACCCCCTTAGGGGGGAGAGGGAAGCCAGGCCCCTTCGGTCGCTTCCCTCAAAAGACCTGCTGGCAAGGATATTAAACCTTGCCGGGGTTAAGGCTTGTGCCTCCCCACAAATGACTCTTGACGCTGCCAAGGGGACCTGCGATGTCCTGGGAGGGGATGGCCAACTGGAAACCCCTCCTGCGATAGACATGGTCCTTGAGGAGACCCAGCCTCAGACGATAGGGCCTTCCATGGGGGAGAATTCGGGCTCGGCGCCAAGCACCGAACGCGAGTCCGCCCCTATGCAAGGTCCCCCTCAAACGGCTGAGGGCTCCGAGGCAATACAAGGAGGGGAGGGATCTTCTCCGACAGGTGCCCCCACGACTACCAGGAACTTCTCCATTTCGGAGAGGGACCTGGCTGAGGCCGGCCCATCTGGCATGGGGGCTTCTGCCGGCGGAGCTCAGAAGCGGGTTCATTCCCCGCCCTCCTCTCCAAAAAAGAAAAAGACTAGAAAGACAAAGAAGACTCGGGGCTCCTCTCCATCCGCGGGGGCTGCGGGGACGGATAGGTCTGCTGCCACTTTGGTAGGCGACCAAGCCAAGATCGGCACATCCAGCCCCTCTACCCCCCCGTGTGCGGAGCCCCTGACTAAGACCAAGAGTGCACAGGGAGGAGCCTCGATGACATCGGGGCCCCTGATTCAGAGGTTACCTGGCGTTTTCGAGCCCGCTGGCTTCAAACGCTTCCTCGTTATTCGCTCCACTGATGGCACCATGTTGTCCAAGGGCAACATGATCCATCAGAGGAGAGGATTAGCTAGTGCAATTGGTAGAGAGCCGAAGGTAACCCGTTTCTCGGACGGGAGCCTTCTGGCGAATCCCGCCGAGGCGGCCAAGATAAGTGCTCTTCGGACACTTCATGACACCCCGGTGAGTGTGACGCCGCACTCTAACATGAACTTTGTGAAAGGAGTAGTTTATGCGAGGGAACTCGTTGACTACTCCATAGAGGACATCACCCTAGATGTAGCCGACCATGGGGCGGTCAAGGTGGAACGTGTGATGAGAAAACAGGGAGGGGCTTCGAGACCCACCCCTACACTCTTCGTCACGTTCGACTGTGACAAGCTCCCTGAGTCGGTGCGTGCCGGTTGGTACCGCTACCGCGTGAAGGCATTCGTGCCATTGCCGCGGCGGTGCTATTACTGTCACCGCTTCGGCCACACGAATCGATCATGTAGACGTGCAAAATCGGGGTCACCCGAAGTCTGTGTAAATTGCTCCAAGGTCGCACACGATAAGTCCAAATCGTGTTTCGCCAAATGTGTCAATTGCGGAGAGACGCACCCTGCTTCTTCGAAGCAATGTGGTGCATATCTCCTTGAGAAAGAAATCCTGGCCGTTCAGGCCCACGATCGACTCTCATTCCGCGAAGCTAAGGACTTGATCCTGGCGCGCCCGGCTCTTTCTGGGACGTCATATGCCTCAATAGTTAGAAAAGCACCCTCTGCTCCTGGCCCATCCAGGCCAACGAGCACGGTTGTTTCCGCGCCCATTCGGAGCCCTTCTGCGGGCTCTACTACACCCGAGCGCTCCCCTGGTAGAGCTGGTGGCAAAAAGGGTTCACACCCAGCCCAGGCTAAAACCAGGGCTCCCCCCCCTCTTCCCCCAGCGTGACCGTTTCCTGTAAAGCAAAACGGCCACGCGCCTCCACCGAGTCGTTAGACTCACAGGAGGCAACACCCCTGAAGATGGTCGCTAGGCCATCTTCCGGGGTTCCTAAAGCTATTCCCCGAAAGGAGGACAGCAACAAAGGAGCTTCGGCCCCTTCGCCCACGCCCCGAGGTGGAGCGGGTGGCTCGGAGACGGTGGTTCCTCGAAAAGAGGGCCCCCCGCCTCCGAAGCCACAACGCCCGCCTAAGGTTTCGAGGCGGAGGGGGGAAAAGACTCGCATGGCGAGCCCAACCTCCCCCAATAAGTCCTCGAAGGCGACAGCGCTTTGTCCGGCTACAGCGCCCGGGGTTCTGCCCCCGGGAAGCGTACGGCCATTCCCGTGAGGGTCTTCAATTCGAGGAGGGCCCCCGCGTCTCCTCCGAGCTAGGCCTGGAGGGCATATTCCTTCAATGGAATTGCCGTGGACTCCGGGCCAACTGGGAGGAGCTGCGGAGGCTCGTCTCGTCCCGTTCCCCGTTAGCTATTTTTTTTGCAGGAGACCATGCTAGGCGCGTGCCCGCTGCCTGCCCTCCCGGGGTATAAGGGTCTTGCGACCCCACCACCGCGGGATGGCCGGGCTGGGGGATGCGCGGTTTACACCCGGCATGATGTCTCCGTTCTTCCTTTCTCTTTAGATACCTCCTTTCAGGCAGTGGCTGTGCAGCTGCACCTGGATAGGAGGTATACTATCATTTCTGCGTACATTCCACCGTCAGCTGACTTCTACGCGGGGGACTTCTGCCGCGTCGTGGGACGGTTGCCGAGGCCCTATCTCTTGCTTGGAGATCTAAACGGCAGGCATCCTCTCTGGGGAGATTACTCCATAAATCCCAGGGGACAAGTCCTTGCCGATCTGATCGGAGAGCTTGAGATGGGCGTCCTAAACGTGGATGAGTTTACGCATCACTGTCCGAGAACCGCTTCATTTTCTTGCCTTGACCTATATTTGTGCTCTTCGAATGCACAGCCTGATTTTGATTGGGGGGTGGTCGATGACCTCCATGGTAGTGATCACTTTCCCATTCAAATATCATATTCAGGGCAACTGCCGCCTGAGAGACCACCTCGGTGGTGCTTGGCGCGGGCGCGGTGGCCTGCATTTCAGGACTGAATTCTCTATCTCAGTCGAGGAGTTTAGGTTGGTAGATGAGGCCGTTGAGTTCTTCTCCGGCAACCTCATCGCCGTGGGCCTGACTACTATTCCTAGGACGTCTGGCTGTTTTGCACGCCGACCAATCCCATGGTGGTCGGCCGAGTGTGAGACGGCCCTCAAACAGAAGCGTTATGCCTACATGCGCTATAAGCGCCGCCCGAACGATTTCACTGTCGCTGAATTTCGTCGGGCTAGGTTCTGGTATATTTCGAAGCACGCCCGCCTCTCTTCTTGGCAGGCATACGTGTCTTCACTTAACGGGAAGACCCCTTTAGCTGAGGTGTGGAAGCGAGTCAAAAGGATTCGGGGCAAGTTCTCGCAGGACCCCCTCCCGTTCTCCAGGAGAATGGGACCACAATCTCGGACCCCGCGTCCGTGGCGGAATCCTTAGCGACCGCTTTCTCTGCATTCTCTAGCCGTGATGCTGCTCCGCCAGCATTCATTGAAGGCGGGATGTCGCGGAAGGCCGCCGGCTGGACTTTACCTCCAGAGGCGGAGAACCCTTCAACGACAAGTTTACTGTGAGTGAGTTGCGTTCCGCTCTCGCTTCGTGCGCGGACACCGCCCATGGTCCGGACGATGTCCCGTACGCCATGCTTCGATACCTGGGTGAGCGAGGCATGGCCTTTCTGTTAGATCTGTTCAACAGGATCTGGGTGGAAGGTCTTCTCCCAGACTCCTGGCGAATCGCTATTGTGCTCGCCTTTCGCAAGCCGGGGAGAGATCACTCTACTCCGACCGGTTTCCGCCCAATCTCTCTAACCTCTTGCGTGTGCAAGTTGATGGAGAAATTGGTAAATGTTAGATTAGCATATTTCCTGGACAGCGGAGGCCATCTGTCTTCTGCACAGTGCGGCTTCCGTAAGTTTCACTCCACGTCGGATGCTCTGCTCCGACTGGAAAATGCCGTCTGCGAGGCTTTCCTTCGTAGACAGCACTACGCCACGGTGTTTTTTGATCTGGAGAAGGCCTATGATACCGCATGGCGATACGGTATCATGGAGACTCTCCACACGATGGGGGCGAGGGGACGCCTCCCAATGTTTATATCTGAATTTTTGCGAGATCGTCGATTCCGCGTACGGGTGGGGAGAGCCCTCTCTGCCCCCAAAGGAGCAGGAATAGGGTGTCCTGCAGGGAAATGTCCTCAGTGTCACACTCTTTGCCCTGAGCATCAACGGCATCACCTCAGTGCTGCCAGAAGATGTTCTCGCTACGCTCTACGTGGACGACCTTTCGATCTCTTTTGGCGCGGCCCAGATGCCAACTCTGGAGCGTCGACTCCAACAGGCATTGAACCGCATCTCTCGCTATGCCAAAGCGCACAGGTTTCGGTTTTCTTTGGCCAAGACTAAGGTGGTGCACTTCTGCCGCCATCCACGGCTTCACCCCGACCCAGGTTTGTTTCTTAATGGGTTGCGCCTGGATGTGGTTGAGTCGCACCGTTTCCTTGGTCTTGTATTCGACCGACGCCTCACCTGGGAGGCTCATATTCGCAGCCTTAGGGTCTCTTGTACCCGCGCCATGGACATTCTCCGTTCTGTGACGTTCAGCGCTTGGGGCGCTGATAGGGCTACCGCTTTACTTTTTTATCGATCCTTTGTTCGCTCGAAGCTCGACTACGGATGCGAGTTTTATGCATGCGCAGCCGAGCGTTTATTGCGGAAGGTGGATTCGATCCACCACATCGGCCTTCGCCTGGCGACCGGTGCCTTCCGCAATTCCCCTATTGAGAGCCTGTTGGTCGATGCTGGGGAGATGCCACTCGCTCTGCGCCGCGTGCAGTGCATCACTCGCCTGTACGCGCGAGCCCGGCGCCTCCCTCAGTCGCCAACAGCTCTCACTGCATCCGCAGCTGATCTCGATGGTGCCTATGCCGCCGAGAGACGCCAGTCATACCCTAAGCCCTTTGGGTTTAGGGCCAGGAAACTCCTTCGAGAGGTAGATATAGGTCTCGGGCCGGTGGCGCCCCTGGTTCTGCCCAGGACGCCACCCTGGAGGGTACCACATTTGACTATTTGTCGCCACGCCTCTGCTCCCAAAGCTTGTACTGCGCCGGGAGTATTGCGTTCGACCTTTTTGGAGCACACATCGTGTCACGCTGGTACCGTGCCAGTGTATACGGATGGCTCCAAGTCCCAAGAGGGGGTCGGCTTCCACGCCGTATCCCCTCTGTTTGAAGTCAGCGTGGCTCTACCAGGCGCTGCGTCTGTCTTCATGCCGAGCTGGTGGCAATACACCACTCGGTACGGGAGATTACGCGACGTGCCATGTTCGGAGACCGGATTGTGATCTATAGCGACTCACAAAGCTCCCTGAGTGCTCTCGGGGCATTGGAATCTCCGCATCCCCTGGTTCGCGATATCCGTGACGCCACGGTTTTGGCGAGCCGGGCAGATGTCGAGATTATCTTCTGCTGGGTTCCTGGACATGTAGGAATTGCAGGGAATGAGCGCGCCGATGAGGGCGCCAAAGAGTCTGCGAGGACTCTGCGACCGGACCAGCGTTTCGCTCTTCCTCACACCGACTACATGGCAGGAATACGGGCAGCTCTTCGGACTGCTTGGCAAAGAAGATGGGAGACGGTCGAAGGGAACTTAAAGTTGCGTGCCATTGCGCCGCAACTGTTCCCGTGGACCTATCCCCCAATGCCGCGGCGGCTTCAGGTTGCTTTCTGTCGTCTCCGAATCGGACACACTCGTGTGACGCATCGCTATCTGATGGAGCGCTCGCCTGCGCCCTATTGCAACGACTGCGTCGTCCCCCAGACTGTTCGGCACATTCTTGTCGAATGTCCCAGTCTGGGTGATCTTCGCGCACGATACCTGTCCCAGTACCGGGATGGGCGGGGTCGCTACCACCTGTCCCTTGTGCTCGGGACAGATTCGTGCACATTGACTTGTGGACTTGTTGACTTCTTGGGGGAGGCCGGCCTTCTCCCTATTGTTTGTTTTTTTCCTTTAGTTGCACGCTCCTGGAGAAGGCCTATGATACCGCATGGCGATACGGTATCATGGAGACTCTACACACGATGGGGGCGAGGGGACGCCTCCTAATTTTTATATCTGAATTTTTGCGAGATCGTCGATTCCGCGTACGGGTAGGGGGGAGCCCTCTCCGGCCCAATGGAGCAGGAAGAGGATGTCCCGCAGGGAAGTGTCCTCAGTGTCACACTCTTTGCCCTGAGCATCAACGGCATCACCTCGCTGCTGCCGGAAGATGTTCTCGCTACGCTCTACGTGGACGACCTTTCGATCTCTTTTGGCGCGGCCCAGATGCCAACTCTGGAGCGTCGACTCCAACAGGCATTGAACCGCGTCTCTCGCTATGCCGAAGCGCACAGGTTTCGGTTTTCTTTGGCCAAGACTAAGGTGGTGCACTTCTGCCGCCATCCACGGCTTCACCCCGACCCATATTTGTTTCTTAATGGGGTGCGCCTGGATGTGATTGAGTCGCACCGTTTCCTTGGTCTTGTATTCGACCGACGCCTCACCTGGGAGGCTCATATTCGCAGCCTTAGGGTCTCTTGTACCCGCGCCATGGACATTCTCCGTTCCGTGACTTTCAGCGCTTGGGGCGCTGATAGGGCTACCGCCTTACTTTTTTATCGATCCTTTGTTCGTTCTAAGCTCGAATACGGATGCGAGTTTTATGCATCCGCAGCCGAGCGTTTATTGCTGAAGGTGGATTCGATCCACCACACCGGCCTTCGCCTTGCGACCGGTGCCTTCCGCACGACCCCATTGAGAGCCTGTTGGTCGATGCTGGGGAGATGCCACTCGCTCTGCGCTTCGTGCAGTGTATCACTTGACTGTACGCGCGAGCCCGGCGCCTCCCTCAGTCGCCAACAGCTCTCACTGCATCCGCAGCTGATCTCGATGGTGCCTATGCCGTCGAGAGACGCCAGTCAGACCCTAAGCCTTTTGGGTTTAGGGCCAGGAAACTCCTTCGAGAGGTAGATATCGCTCTCGGGCCGGTGGCGCCCCTGGTTTTGCCCAGGACGCCACCCTGGAGGGTACCACATTTGGCTATTTGTCGCCACGCCTCTGCTCCCAAAGCTTGTACTGCGCCGGGAGTATTGCGTTCGACCTTTTTGGGCACACATCGTGTCACGCTGGAACCGTGCCAGTACATACGGATGGCTCCAAGTCCCAAGAGGAGGTCGGCTTCCACGCAGTATCCTCTCTGTTTGAAGTCAGCGGGGCTCTACCAGGCGCTGCGTCTGTCTTCACGGCCGAGCTGGTGGCAATACACCACTCGGTACGGGAGATTACGCGACGTGCCCGGTTCGGAGAGCGGATTGTGATCTATAGCGACTCACAAAGCGCCCTGAGTGCTCTCGGGGCATTGGAATCTCCGCATCCCCTGGTTCGCGATATCCGTGACGCCACGGTTTTGGCGAGCCGGGCAGATGTCGAGATTATCTTCTGCTGGGTTCCTGGACATGTAGGAATTGCGGAGAATGAGCGCGCCAAAGAGTCCGCGAGGACTCTGCGACCGGACCAGCGTTTCGCTCTTCCTCACACCGACTACATGGCAGGAATACGGGCAGCTCTTCGGACTGCTTGGCAAAGAAGATGGGAGACGGTCGAAGGGTACTTAAAGTTGCGTGCCATTGCGCCGCGACTGTTCCCATGGACCTATCCCCCAATGCCGCGGCGGCTTCAGGTTGCTTTCTGTCGTCTTCGAATCGGACACACTCGTGTGACGCATCGCTACTTGATGGAGCGCTCGCCTGCGCCCTATTGCAACGACTGCGTCGTCCCCCAGACTGTTCGGCATATTCTTGTCGAATGTCCCAGTCTGGGTGAACTTCGCGCACGATACCTGTCTCGGTACCGGGATGGGCGGGGTCGCTACCGCCTGTCCCTTGTACTCGGGACGAGTGCGTGCACCATGACTGGTGGACTTATTGCTTTTGGGGGGAGGCCGTCCTTCTCCCTTTCATTTAACCCGGTTTTATTTTTGTTGTTGTTTTTGTTATCGTTTTTGTTATTGCTTTGTTATTGTTATTTTTTATTGTTGTTTCCTGTTGAATTATTTTGAAGTAGCCTAGAACTAGGCTGTTTGTTTACGGCAACTTATGCCTAAGTCGGCAGTCGCCAGATAGCCCCTTAATCAAAAAAAAAAAAAAAATGCTGGCAAAAATATTAAACCTTGCTGAGGTCAAGGCCTGTGCCTTCCCACTAAAGACTTATGACGCTGCCAAGGGGGACCTGCGATGTCCTGGGAGGGGATGGCCAACTGGAGGCCCCTCCTGTGATAGACATGGTCCTTGAGGAAAACCAGCCTCAGACGGTAGGGCCTTCCATGGGGGGGAATCCGGGCTCGGCGCCAAGCACCGAATCCGCCCCTATGCAAGGTCCTCATCAAACGGCTGTGGATTCTCAGGCAGTACAAGGAGGGGAGGGATCTCCTCCGGATGATGCCCCTGTGACCACCAGGACCTTCTCCATTTCGGAGAAGGACCTGGCTGAGGCCGGTCCATCTGGCCTGGGGGCTTCTACCGGTGGGGGTGAGAAGCGGGTTCATTCCCCGCCCTCCTCTCCAAAAAAGAAAAGGACCAAAAAGACGAAGAAGACTCGTGGCTCCTCTCCATCCGCGGGGGCTACGGGGACGGATGGGTCTGCCGCCACTTTGGCAAGGACCTAGCCAAGATCGGCACATCCGGCCCCTCCGGGTACGGAGCTCCTGACGATGACAAAGACCAAAAGTGCACAGGGCGGAGCCTCGATGACATCGGGGCCCCTCATTCAGAGGTTACCTGGCGTTTTCGAGCCCGCTGGCTCCAAATGCTTCCTCGTTATTCGCTCCACTGATGGTACCATGTTGTCCAAGGGCAACATGATCCATCAGAGGAGAGGATTAGTTAGTGCAATTGGTAGAGAGCCGAAGGTGACCCGTTTCTCGGACGGGAGCCTTCTGGCCATTCCCGCCGAAGCGGCCAAGATAAGTGCTCTTCGGACACTTCATGGCACCCCGGTGAGTGTGATGCCGCACTCTACCATGAACTTTGCGAAAGGAGTAGTTTATGCGAGGGAACTCGTTGACTACTCCATTGAGGACATCACCCTAGAGGTAGCCGACCATGGGGCGGTCAAGGTGGAACGTGTGATGAGAAAACAGGGAGGGGCCTCGAGACCCACCCCTACACTCTTCGTCACGTTCGACTGTGACAAGCTCCCTGAGTCAGTGCGTGCCGGTTGGTACCGCTACCGCGTGAAGGCATTCGTGCCACTGCCGCGACGGTGCTATTACTGTCACCGCTTCGGCCATACGAATCGCTCATGTAGACGTGCAAAGTCGGGGTCACCCGAAGTCTGTGTAAATTGCTCCAAGGTCGCACACGATAAGTCCAAATCGTGTTTCGCCAAGTGTGTCAATTGCGGAGAGCCGCACCCTGCTTCTTCGAAGCAATGTGGTGCATATCTCCTGGAGAAAGAAATCCTGGCCGTTCAGGCCCAGGATCTACTTTCATTCCACGAGGCAAAGGACTTGGTCCTCGCGCGCCCGGCTCTGCCTGGGACGTCATATGCCTCAATAGTTAGAAAGGCACCCTCTGCTCCTGGCCCATTCAGGCCAACGAGCACGGTTGTTTCCGCGCCCATTCGGAGCCCTTCTGCGGGCTCTACTACACCCGGGCGCTCCCCTGGTAAAGCTGGCGGCAAAAAGGGTTCACACCCAGCCCCGGTTAAAACCAGGGCTCCCCCCTCTTCCCCCAGCGTGACCGTTTCCCGTAAGGCTAAACGGCCACGCGCCTCCACCGAGTCGTTAGACTCACAGGAGGCAACACCCCTGAAAATGGTCGCTAGGCCATCTTCCGGGGTTCCTTAAACTGTTCCCCGAAATGAGGACAGCAACAAAAGAGCTTCGCCCACGCCCCGAGGTGGAGCGAGTGGCTCGGAGACGGTGGTTCCTCGAAAAGAGGGCCCCCCGCCTCCGAAGCCGCAAAGCCCGCCTAAGGTTTCGAGGCGGAGGGGAAGGATAGGAAGGTAAGAGGCAGTAGTGTGGACTCATTGTACTCGGATGAAGGAGAGAGTGTTGGTATGATTGATATGAGTGAGAGTGAAGTGAATGTGGGAATGGGTATTTTGATAAGGGAAGTGCCAAAGATAGATAGATTTAAGTTACATGGTGGGAAAAGTGTGGAAGAATTCTTCGGGGAATGTGAGCGATATTGTAAGCTCAAATACCCGGAGAATAAGGGATGCTGGATAAATGTTTTGAGGAAATGTTTGGAGGGAAAATTATTGGAGTTTTTCCGCGTGATTACTAGTGTGGGGGAACCAAGGTACGATGTGGTGAAGGAGAGATTGATTGGGCAGGTGAAACGACTGTACATACAATCCGTTTCATTCTCCTTCGATTTCTCACGTCCGGATTAGTGTAGGAAGCGGGTTGGATCGATTGGGGTTAGTCTAAATTTTTCGGCCCGCTACACTATTAGCTTGACTAATAGATTCAGTGCCCTAGGAGAGTAAGTAACTGGAAGTGATATAACTGATGGGGGTGGAGGTAGAGTGACTGGTAGTTTGAATGAGAATAGGAGTGGGGATGGAGTTAGGTCTGTGGGGGTTAGGAATAGGAGTCTGACTGAAGTGCTTGTGATGGGTGATTCTTGAATTAGATATTTAGATAGGAAGTTGAATGCAAGTAGATTGAATTGTTTGAGGGTGTGTTTGCCGGGTGCTGGAGTGAGAGATCTGTCTGATAGGTATTAGGAGCTGGTGTCTGGCTGTGCAAGGGATGCGATTGTGATTACACATGTAGGAGTGAATGATGTGAATAAAGTGGGTGCATGTGAGTTACGTGAGAGGTACAAGTACCCGGAGAATAAGGGATACTGGATGAATGTTTTGGGGGAATGTTTAGAGGGAAACGTATTGGAGTTTTTCCGCGTGATTACAAGTGTGGGGGAACCGAGGTACGATATGGTGAAGGAGAGATTGATTGGACAGGTGAACCGAATGAAAGAGAGTGTGAAGTATAAAAGGGTGAATGAATTTGAGAAGGCTCGAATGGGGAAGAGTGAACATGTATGCACATAGGCTTGAGAGTATGGCGAGAAAGAGGTATGGTGATGATGATGTAAATGAATGTAAACCACTGATGAGGAAGTTTTTGGACACGATCCCGCGAAAGGTGAGTGAATGGCTGAGTGGAAAGAGAAAGGAGAGAGTGAGACTGACAGGTGAAAGGTTGATGTGGGAGGATGTGTTGGAGCTGTTGGAAGATGGACGATTTGATGACGAAAGCGATCTAGAAGAGGATGGATGGTACAGTGTGAATGTTGGGGGTAATAAACCCAGGAGCTTTCATCCACCTCAGCAGTTTGTCAGCTACAGGGATGCCCTGAAGGCTGCGCCAGCTGGAGTGATGTCGAACTTCTGGGCCGGCAGAATAGATGGGTAAATGGAGGGTGGTCGAATGGAAGGGGACAGATGAATTTCAAGCTTGGGAACGGATATATGAGAGAGAAACCGAGGTATGTCCCAGCAAACGAGAGACTGAATGGTGGGAGAAAGATTGTGGAATGTCGTCGGTGTGAAAGGAAAGGTCATATGTTGGCAGAATGTAGGTGGACGTCTGGTGCATGTTTTGGGTGTGGTAAGAAGGGGCATATGATAAAGGATTGCCAGGAAAGTGTGAAAGAGTGCTTCGAGTGTAAAGAAATAGGCCATTTGAAGAAAGATTGTCCGAAGTCGAATGGTGGAGCAACTGCTGGGGGGAGTGTGAAGTATGCTTGTGGTAATTGTGAAAAGGCTGGTCATTATGCGAGGATGTGTCGTGACCAGAGGAATGTATGTAGCTATTGTGCCATGGAAGGACATTCCAGTGAAAAGTGTTGGATTAGACTGAGAGCTCAAGGTGTGAATGGAAAGTCTGAAGCGGGAAACGGAATTGTAAGAGGGTACCTGGTGAAGTATCCCCTGGGTCCATGAGTGTGAGTAATGTGTTGGTAAGTCTGTCTAGTGTGAAAGTCCTGTCTGGAAAGAAGTATAAGTGTCTGAGTGTGAAGGTGGAATTGAATGGAATTGAGTGTTTGGCTTTAATAGATTCTGGATGCAAGGCGAGCTTGGTGTATAAAGATGTGTATGACAAGGTTAGCGAGAAAGCCCTCCTGTCTGAGTGCAAGGGTAGTTTGGTAGGTATTGTTAATAGGAGAGTGCCTGATTGGAATGATAAGGTTAGCTGTTCGAATGCATGGTATGTTGATGAATGAATGTGAATTCTCGGTGATTCATAAGGTGAGTATGGTGTGGTTTTGGGCTATGATTTTATGAAAATTAATCGTATGGTTGTGCATCCTACAAGTGATCAGATTGAGAGAAAGATTGGTAAAAATGGGGGTGTATAAGTTATATGTAGGGAAAGATGGTAGTGTTTTGAGGAGTGTGTTTACTGGTATTGCGGTGACTGCTATGGAGAATGTAAGGCTTGTGAAGGGTGAAAGGGTGTCTGTTAGAGTGAGTTGGAGTAAAGATGTTAGTTTGAATGTGGGTGAGAACACTGTGATATTGGATGGAAAGGATGCATATTATAAGGTAAGGCGTTTTGCTTGTATGTTTGATGGCTTGATGAGAATGAATGATCCTTTTGTATGTGTGCAGGCGGACCCCAGGGTGAAAGGACAGGTGAGGGGTATCCAAGTCGGAGATGTACTAGGACACCTCTCCACTTTCACTGAGGTAGGTATGGATGATAGCACGGATATCAGGGTGAATGTTGCGAATGAAAAGACATGTGAATGGATGTATAATGAGGTGAAGGGCATGGCGAAATTGGATGGATGTTTGACTGTGTATGAAGGGGAGGATGTGTATCGAATGATATTTGAACGAAAGGCAGCCCTCAGTAAGGGTGATTTGGATTTCGGGGTTGCAAAGCTCCCGGAATTCAAGATTGTCCTGAAGGAGGAATCCCCAATCTATCAGCGGCCGAGGCATTTGCCACGTTCGGTTGCTGATGAGATCGAGGAGCAGTGTTTAGAATTGGAGCAATTGGGGGTGATTGAAAAGAGCGAGAGTGCATGGAATAGTCCAATTGTGCCTGTACGTAAGCCGGATGGAAGATTGCGTCTGTGTGTGGATTATCGAAAGGTGAATGAAAGTACTATGAAAGAAAGGTTTCCGATGTGTGTGGTATCTAAGTGTGTTTATAGTATGCATGGGATGGAGTGGTTTACGAAGCTGGATCTGGTACGGGGGTATTACCAGATGCCCATTGCTGAGGAGAGCCGGCCGGTAACTGCCTTCTCTTCCACAAAGGGGCATTGCCAGTTCCGGAACCTCAGCTTTGGGTTGGCTAATGCTCCCGGAGCCTTCCAGCTTCCAGTGGACAATGAATGTTGTGTTGAGTAAGTTTGCAAGTAAGAATGTGATTGCGTTTATAGATGATATTTTGATTATGACTGAGACTTTTGAGGAGCATATGAGATTGGTGAATGATGTGTTGAGAACGTTGGAGAGTGTTGGTGTGAAGGTGAAAGTGGCGAAGTGTGAATGGTTTGCGAAAGAAGTGGAATTCCTTGGGCATATGGTGAGTGAGAATGGGTTACGAAAGTCGCCGAAGTATGTTGATAAGGTGCAAATGTGTCCTAAACCGGCGACTGTGAAGCAACTGAAATCGTTTTGGGGTTTGATTGAGTGCCAGCGAAAGTTTATACGTGATTGTTTTGGTGTGAGTAGTCCTCTGACTGAGTGGATGGGCAAGAAAGGTAGTACGGTTGTCAGGTGGAATGATAGGATGAATGAGGCGTATGAGAGACTGAAAGAGGCAGTGGCTGAAGATGTTGAATTGGCTTACTCAGATTGTAGTGTGAATGCTAAAATGCTTGAATTGTATACAGACTTGAGTGGGTATTGTATGGGAGGTTTTCTGATGCAAGAGCAGCGTTTGAATGAAGAGAATATCAGGCGAATAATTGGGTATGTGTCCAAGGCTATAAATGATGCAGAACGAAAGTATTTGACTGTGGAGCGAGAGTTGGCTGCGGTAAAATGAGAAGATGAAGGGTTTGAATCCTAATCTGGTACATCTGCAATATTTGAGCGGTGTGCACTACAATTGGGTGATTGAAAAGTGTTCGTATATAAGAGAGAAGAATGATTGTCTGGATGAAGATGAGTGTGTGGTGAGTGATGATATGGGAGTTGATGACAGTGTGGATATTAGTGCTGATGTTGGTGTGCTTGTTCCTTCTGTGTATTGCAAACATGGTGGACCTGATATGATGGGGGCAAGAGTGAAAGTTGGTGAAAGGTTCTTCTGTGGTTTGATTGATACTGGGGCGCAAGTGTCTTTAGTGAATGAGATGATTCTGAGTAAGTATGATTAGTTTAGATGTGTGAACATAAACCTGTGAAGTTAAGGATAAGTGGATTAGGGAATGGCATGATAGTGGCATGGGAACAGGTTAGTCTGAAAATGAGTTTGGGTAATGGTGTGAATGTGAAGCATGACTTTGTGATTCTGAAAGATGAGCAAATGCCGTGTTGTTTCTTGCTTGGCATAGACTTTATGAGATTGAATGATTTGTCTTTGGATGCTGATAAGGATTGTCTTATGAAAGGCGAATGTGAGGTGATGAGGTTGAATGAGTGTGCAAAGAATGTTGTCAAGTTTTGCAGTATGATTGAATTGGTCATGGATGATGAGAATGAGATTTTAAGTGATGATGATATTCGAGAGATGCAAGAGATGTGTCCTTTTGTTAGTGAGTTTAAGAGTTGTGTAATGATGCGTGTTGATTTGAATGAATGGCCTGAGTGTTTAATTGATTTTAAAAGGTATTCTAAGGATTTTGTTGTTAGTATGGATGTTGTATATTTTGTGAGGCATGTCAAGGGTGGTGATGATATGTATGTACCTGTGATGTCTTTGGTTGGTATGATTGGTCTGGTGAAGGTTGTGCATGATAATTATGGGCATATGGGTAAGTTTAAGCTGTGGGAGTGTATGAAGGAGCGTGTGTTCCATTTGTTTCTGAGAACTGTTGTGAATGATATTGTAACTACGTGTGAAAGGTGTCAGAAGCGAAAGGTGCAAGGTGTGCAAGTGAAACCACCGATGTTAAAAGTTGATGCGAAAGAACCATTTGAATTGATAGTGATTGATTTTGTGTCTTTGCTGCGTACAAGTGCTGGGAATGTTGGTATGGTTGTTATGGTTGATCATAAAAATAAGTTTGTGTATGAGATAAAAGGAGTTTGACTGTTGCGCGTGTGGTTGAGCAGTTGTTTTTTCCTATGTGTGTATGGAAGCCTAGAAGATGTCTGAGTGATAATGGGCCTGAATTTGTAGGAGAAGTGTTTGAGCAAATGTTGAGAGAGAATGGTGTGGAGCATGTGAGAACAACTCCGTATGTACCGTCTTCAAATGGATTGGCTAAACGTACTATAAGAACCTTCTGTAAGATGTTAAAAATGATGAGTACGACAGTGAATGGCTGGGAAGAGTGTTGTAGGCGTATAATTCGACTGTGCATAGTGCAACTGGAATGTCCCCATGTCAGTTTGTGATGATTTTTGAAAGGCGAGTGAAAGATAGGTTTCGTTTGAGTGGAAGTGAGCAGAGTGGATGGCGTGAGGCACATGAAAAGTTCCGTCCATTTGAATTAGGTGCAAAAGTATTGAAGGTGAAAGAAGTTAAGGGTAGGTTGAATGTGTCAAAGATGAGTGAGAAGTTTAATGGACCTTAAAGAGTTGTGAGAGTTTAGGAAAATGGGGTGACGTATGTTTTAGAGAGTTTGAATTATGGTATGAATGAGAGAGTGCGGGCTCATCAGAGTCCGTCGAGGAGATGGAGAGAACCTCCTGACTACCTGGTGAGTCATCCAGTGTATGAACTGTGTAGAGAGAGAGGTAAAGTGCACGAGGATGAGATTGAATGTGATAGTATGGATCTGTCTGGGAAAGAGCTAGTCTTAGTCTCGAGGAGTAGAAAGCGTACAAAGAAGATTGAAAGGAAGAATGTAAGTAGGAATGAAAGTAAGTCTGAGCAGAGTGTTTCTGGTATGGGGGATCTTGAAAGGGAGATTGAGTTTTTGCGTAAACAGGTGAGTGATTTAGCTGGTATAAGTAGACGAGTGAGTGAGCTGCCTGTGTCTGATTTTTGTGGTTTTGGGAACAGTATGAATGATAGTGTGTTTGGGCAGAAAGAACCTAGTGTGGCTGATTTTTCGGGTTTTGTGAATGGTAATAGTAAGGGTGAGTTTGATGTAGTGAATGATGAAGTGGCTGATTTTTCAGGTTTCTGATGGGAACCAGTCGAAGGGGTTTCTGGTATGCCTGTTGAGAATACAGGGGATGTGAGTGACCTGTTTGTTTCGCAAGAGTGTACGTTGAGTTGGATGAGAGCTGTGAGTGAGGGGCTGATGAATGGGGGTATGAAGAGTGAAGGTTCTGAACAGAAGAGTATGAAAGAGTTCTGTCGTGAGATGGGAGAACTGGTAATGAGGGCTAAGAGTATGGTGGACGATATGATCAATAGTGACGATGAGACTGACAGGACGACTGATGAACAACCCGACTGATTGCTACGCGAGGCCAGGGACCAGTAGACGAGTGCGAATGGGTGCAGAAGGGTGCGATTGAGTATAAAAGGTACTGTGAGTAAGGATTGACAGTGTATTGTGAGTGACTGTGGTCGAATGGCTTAAGGAAGGAGGGGTGTGGTGGAGCGAATGTGAGTGTGTGTATAAGGGGCCATTCTCCCACTCTTTTTCCCAATACACTCTCCCTCCTTCTTTAAGAATGTGCGTGTGTTAATGGGAATGGGTTTCGTTTGTTTTTTGGTTATTTTATGTATAAATAAATTACCATGTTTTTTTGTTTTTTCCAGGCGCCATATTCTGGAAAGGACTTAGTCTAGCACATCTTTATATAACAAACAAAATATTACTGTCCTTAGTAAATTTAACGAAGAGCCCTATTAGTATTGTTAATGAAAGAGGGCTTAGAATAGCTACACAAGAGTGATAAGATCACTTATCTTCCATCAAGCGCAGAGGCGCCAAGTGTTTGGAAGACATAGGCATTTTGCTCGCTCGAGTGGTAGGTGGCTGGACGCCCCCCCCCCCCACCCCACCCTCTTTGTACCACGTGAAGCCTTCTTTTTTTTTGTAAACTATATATTGACTGTTATAGCCTGGGTCTTTTTTTTGGCTGTTGATTTTTTGGAATGTTTCTTAGGATAAATTAATAGGATTTGTAAGTAGGATTTGTTTATTTTTTTGAATGCGGGTATAAAGGAAATTTAGCTATATTTTTGTGTGTGAATAGGAAAGAGATCTCTAATATATCACCCCTCTCTATTGTAATTATCATTGTACATTTTTTTTTGTAAGTAAAGGGACTGTATATACAATCCATTTCATTCTCTTTCGATTTCTCACGTCCGGATTAGTGTAGGAAGCGGGTTGGATCGATTGGGGGTTAGTCTAGATTTTTGGCCCACTACAATATCACTGCCGCGTACGTACTATTACTGCTACCGCTTCAGCCATACTAATCGCTAGTGTCGACGTGTAAAGTCGGGGTTACCTGAAACATGCGTAAGTTGCTCCAAGGCCGCACATGATAAGTCCAACTCGTGTTGGGGCGAGTGTGTCAATTGCGGAGAGCCGCAACCCGCTATAGCAATGCCCTCTGGCATTCCTATAAAATATTACATGTATCAATATTCCATTGCATCAATTTAAATATTACCATTACCTAATATCATTTGAACGTAACATACCTTGTGCATAAATATTAACATAGTTTCCTTTTTAAATTCAATGTAAAATTATCCATTTATTTTACCATTCAATTTCTACAATTTATTAAATCTTTTTTAAAATCTCAACTTAGTTATGTATATATATAAAATAATCAATCGAAAATCTCAAATATTTTGTATATGTATTTTCAATATATCTTTTGTAATATATAATTGACATACAAAAATCATGGCTAAGATGCATTCTTTTCGGCAACACTTACATTAGTCAAACACACAAACGAACACGCTTTCAGCTCAACCACATTGAACACAAATATTCGTCTCTAGTTTTCTCAGCATAAAGGTCACTAATCATTCCTTCTCCATTTAATCATTTAACTCCAAACAAATCATACTTAGTTTAATTCATTGTCCTCTCGCACTTATTCTCTGCAAACTGCCATACGAGAGTAGGTTCTAATTCTGGTTACTTCTCTCATTGCAGATCCCAATTCACAGTTCACAATTGTTATCTTAGTTACTTTACCATACCTTACCTCACTTCACCTTACATTTCACTCTACTTTTCATTACTTTCATACATTGCATTACGTTGTATTCCTTAACAATTCTCAATTTAATTATATCATTCATTCGTATAATTGTAATAATCGCTCACTAGTTATTTCCTAATTCAATTCTCTCATTGATTTTATAAATATATTTATTTTGTTTATCGTCCGTTTTCTTATAAACCTAGCGCCCGAAGTTTTCTAAATTCAGTTCACGTCAGTCGTTAGGCCTAAATATTAGCAGACGACTATTCAGTCCAATTTAACAAATTTATGGTAATGGTTTTCAAATATGAATTTAGGATGATTTATTAACTAAAGTCAATCCTACTAATAAACAAATACCATACCGCTTCTTCAAAGCAATTTGGAGCCAAGTGGTGGGCTCGGTGGCTCGGAGAAGGTGAACCATCGAAAAGAGGGCCCCTTCCCCCCCCCCCCCCCCGCCTCCGAAGCCGCCCCGCCCGCCTAAGGTTTCGAGGCTCGAGGCGATGGGAGGAAAAGCCTCGCATGGCAAGCCCAACCTCCCACAACAAGCTCTCGAAGGCGACAGCGCCTTCAGCGCATTATCCGACCAACAGCGCCCGGACTTCTACCTCCGGGAATTGTACAGCCATTCCAGTGAGGGTCTTCTGTTCGAACAGGGCCCCCGCATCTCCTCCAAGCTAGACCTGTTGGGCATATTCCTTCAATGGAATTGCCGCGACTCCGGACCAACTGGGAGGAGCTGCAGAGGCTCGTCTCGTCCCGTTCTCCGTTAGCTATCTTTTTGCAGGAGACCATGCTGAGCGCATGCCCCCTGCCCAACCTCCCGGGGTATAAGGATTTTGCGACCCCACACCTACGAGATGTGGGCTGGGAGGAGGGATGTGCGATTTACACCCAGCATGATGTCGCCGTTCTTCCCTTGGCTTTAGATACCTGCTTTCAGGTAGTAGCTGTGCAGCTGCACCTAGATAGGAGGAAAACTGTTATTTCCGCGTACATTCCACCGTCAGCCGATTTCGACGCGGGGGAATTCCGCCGCGTCGTGGGTCGGTTGCCGAGGCAGTTTCTCTTGATCAGAGATCTAAACGGTATCCCCCCATTCTTGGGGGACTACTCTATTAATCCCGGGGTAAAGTCCTTGCCGTCTTGATCGACGAGCTTGAGATGGGTGTCCTAAATGTGGATGAGTTTAGGCATCACTGCCCGAGAACGCTTCATTTTCCTGCCTCGATCTATGTTTGTGCTCCGGACCCACAGCCTGATTTTGATTGGGAGGTGGTCGATGACCGTCATGGTAGTGACCACTTTCCCATTCAAATATCATTTTCTGGTCCACTACCGCCCGGGAGCCCACCGCCTGCCCCGGTGATGCTTGGCCCGGACGTGGTGGTCTGCATTTCAGGAAATGACTGAATTCTCTATCTCAGTCGAGGAGTTTAGGTCGGTAGATGAGGGCGTTGAGTTCTTCTCAGCAACCTCATCCCCCGCGGGCCTAACTACTATTCCTAGAAGGTCTGGCCGTTTTGCACGCCGGCTACTCTGGCGGTGGTCAGCTGAGTGTGAGACGGCCCTCAAGCAGAAGCGCTATGCCTTATAGCAATGCCTCTGGGCATTCCTATAATAAAAACCTCCTGGGAAAATTAAATATATATATACATCAATTATTATGTAAAATTCATATTATGCAATCCTTTAACTTTGTCAATTTAATCTTTCAATTATTTTACTTAACTTTTGTAAATTAAATCATTTTATGTACAACTTAATAATTAATTCATTCATTTATTTTACTTGTCAATTCAATTAACGTAATACTGTTTCAAACAACATCTCTTAAAATTTCCCCCCTCAACAAACAAACACAGGCTTTCAGCTCGACCAAATAACACACTATTCTTTCCCATTCGACTCAAACCACTCTTCGAATAAAGGTCGGTAATCATTCCTTCTACAATTAGTCATTTACCTCCAAACAAATCATACTTAGTTAATTCCACTTTCTCTCACAATTCTTTGTAAACGACCATACGAGAGTAGGTCCTAATTATATTTACTTCTCATATTGCAGCCCATAATTCTCAGTCCATCATAGTCACTATATTATTCCACCATATTATTTCATATTTATTTCACATACTTCAATTCTCTTACTGTAAATCATATTTTATATTTTCTTGCATTATATACCTAATCCAACTTATCTCATTGTACATTCGTTGATTCTATGAATATATTTATATTTGTTTAATTGTTTTTCTTAAAACCCAGTTCATTATTTCAAAATTTATTTCGCTGTCTCCTTAGGCCTAAAAACTATCATCCGACAACTTAAATCAAACAAATTTATGGTTATGGTTTTCGAAACGCTATTTAGTCTGATTTATTAATAGAAAATAAATCATATGAATAACCATATAATATAGCCTGCATGCGCTATAAACGCCGCCCGAACGATTTCACAGTAGGTGAATTTCGTTGGGCTAGGGCTAGGAACGGTTTATTTTGAAGCACGCCCGCCGCTCTTCTTGGCGGGCGTACGTGTCTTCGCTTAACGGGAAGACCCTTCTAGCAGAGGTGTGGAAGCGAGTGAAAAGGATCTTTGCCAGTTCTCGCAGGACCGCCCTCCCATCCTCCCGGAAAATGGGACCTGTTTCTTCGCATTCTCTATCCGGGATGCGGCTTCACCAGCATTCAATGCACGTCGTGGTGTCGAGGAAGGCCGCCGGCTGGACTTTACATTCAGAAGTGGAGAAAATTTCAACGGCAAGTTTACTCAGACTGAGTTGCGTTCCGCTCTTACTTGGTGCGCGGACACCGCCCATGGTCCGGACGATGTCCCGTACGCCATGCTTCAAACTCTGGGTGATCAAGGCATGGCTTTTTTTGTTAGATTTGTTCAACAGGATCTGGGTGAAAGGTCTCCTCCCGGATTCCTGGCGAATCGCTACCGTGCGCGCCTTTCTCAAACCAGGGAGAGATCACTCTACTCCGGCTGGTTTCCGCCCAATCTCTCTAACTTCTTGCGTGTCCAAAGTTGATTCGGAAATTGATAAATGTTAGATTATCTTCTTTTCGGACAGAGTAGGCCATCTGTCTTCGGCACAGTGCGGCTTCCGCAACTTCCACTCAACGTCAGATGCTCTTCTCCGTCTGTAAAATGCCGTCTGCGAGGCCTTCCTTCGTAGACAGCACTACGCCACGGTGTTTTTTGATTTGGAGAAGGTCTATGATGCCGCATGGCAATATGGTATCATCTAGACTCTCCACACAATGAGGGCAAGGGGACGCCTCCCAATGTTAATATCTGAATTTTTGCGAGATTGTCGATTCTGCGTGCAAGTGGGAAGGAGTCCTCTCCGGCCCAATGGAGCATGAAGACTGTGTCCTGCAGGGAAGTGTCCTCAGTGGCAAACACCCTTTACCCTGCCCATCAACGACATCACTTCGGTGCTGCCGAAAGACGTTCTCGCTACGCTCTAAGTGGACAACCTTTCGATCTCTTTTGGTGCGGCCCAGTTGCCAACTCTGAAGCGCACAGGTTTCGGTTTTCCTTGGCCAAGACTAAGGTGGTGCACTTCTACCGCCACTCACTGCTCCACCCAGACCAAGACTTGTTTCTTAATGGGGTACGCATGGAAATGGTTGAATCTTACCGTTTCCTTGGTCTTGTATTTGACCGACGCCTCACCTGGGAGGCTCATATTCGCAGCCTTAGGGTCTCTTGTACCCGCACCATGGACATTCTCCGCTCCGTGACGTTCAGCGCTTGGGGCGCTGATAGGGCTACTGCCCTCCTTTTTCATCGATCCTTTGTTCGTTCGAAGATCGACTACGAATGTGAGTTTTATGCATCCGCAGCTGAGCGTGTATTGCGGAAGGTGGACTCGATCCACTAAACCGGCCTTCGCCTGGCGACCGGTGCCTTCAGCACCTTCCTCATTAAGAGCCTACTAGTCGATGCTGGGGATATGCCACTCCCTCTGCACCGTGCCCAGTGTATTATTGGCCTGTACGCGCGAGCCCGGCACCTCTCTCAGTCGCCAACAGCTCTCACTACATCCGCAGCTGATTTCAACAATGCCTATGCCGCTGAGAGACGCCAGTCATACCCTAAGCCCTTTGGGTTTAGGGCCAGGAAACTCCTTCGAGAGGTAGATATAGGTCTCGGGCCGGTGGCGCCCCTGGTTCTGCCCAGGACGCCACCCTGGAGGGTACCACATTTGGCTATTTGTCGCCACGCCTCTGCTCCCAAAGCTTGTACGGCGCCGGGAGTATTGCGTTCGACCTTTTTGGAGCACACCTTGTTTCACGCTGGAACCATGCCAGTGTATACGAATGGCTCCAACTCACAAAAGCGGGTTTGTTTTTACGCTATTTCCCTCTGTTTGAAGTCAGCGGGGCTCTGCCAGGTGCTGCGTCTGTCTACGCGAGATTACGTGACGTGCCCGGTTCGGAGACCGGATTTTGATCTATAGTGACTCATAAAGCTCTCGGGCATTGGAATCTCCGCATCCCCTGGTTCGCAATATCCGTGACGCCACGGTTTTGGCAAGCCGGACGGATGTCGAGATTATCTTCTGCTGGGTTACTGGACATTTAGGAATTTCGGGAAATGAGCGCACCGATGACTATGCCAAAGAGGCCGCGAGACTTGGGCGACCAGACCAGCGTTTCGCTCTTCTTCACACCGACTACTTGGCAGGAATACGGGCAGCTCTCCAGGATACTTGGCAAAGAAGATGGGAGACGGTCGAAGGGAATTTAAAGTTGCGTGCCATTGCGTCGTGAATGTTCCCATGGACCTACTCCTCAATGCCGCGAGGGTTTCAGGTTGTTTTTTGTTCTCTCTGAATTGCACACATTAGCGGGACGCACCGCCATTTGATGGAGCACTTGCTTGCGCCCTACTTTGTAGACTGCGTTGTCCCCCCCAGACTGTTTGGCACATTCTTCTTGAAGTCCCATTCTGGGCTATCTTCGAGCACGTTACCTTTCCCGGTACCGGGATAGGCTGATGAACCTACCAACCTTTCGGGGAGACCAGCCTTCTCCCCTTTATTAAACTAGTTTTTTTTTGTTGTTCTTTTTTGTAGGTCGCGCTTTCCTGCGCCAGGGTGAGGCGGACCTCACACCGACGCCGGAGCTTCCTGCTTGTTGCCATTTTACCTTTTTTATTGTTGTTGTTGTTTTTCATTCTTATTTTAAAGTAGCCTAGTACTAGGCTGTCGTGAGTACGGCGACTTATGCCCAAGTAGGTAGTCGCCAGATGGGCTGCTAAAATAAATAGAGCTGGTGGCACAAAGGGTTCGCCCCCTCCCCCCTCGTTTTACCGCTTCCTGTAAGGCGAAACAGCAACACCCCTGAAGTTGGTCCTGAGGCCCTCTTCTGGAGTTCTTAAAATTTGCTCAGAAAGGAGGACAGCACCGAATGAGCTTCGGTTCATACGCCCACACCCAGTGTTATGCTGGGTCGCTCAAGAACTGCGGATCCTTACTCCGTTTCCGAAGTCGCCACGCCAGCATAAGGTTTCGAGGTGGAGTGGGGAAAAGAGTCGCATGGCGAGCCCAACCACACTTGATAAGTCTTCGAAGGTGACAGCACCCTCAGATCATTGCTCAGCAAACAACGCCCTGATTTCTGCCTCTTGGAAGCATACGGCTAAATCAGTGAGGGTCTTCTCATCGAAGAGAGACTCCGCATCTTCTCTGAGATAGGCCTGGAAGGCATATTCCTTCAATGGAATTGCCGCGGCCTCCAAGTCAACTGGGAGGAGCTGCGGAGGCTCGTCTCCTCCCGTTTTCCTTTAGCTATCTTTTTGCATGAAAGGATGGTAGGTTCGTGCCCCATGCCCACACTCTCGAGGTATAAGGGTTTTGTGACCCCGCACTACGGGATGGAGGCCGGGCAGGAAGATTCACTATTTACACTTGGCATGATTTCTCCGCTCTTTTTTTTACTTTAAATATGTAACTTCTTTCAAGCAGTAGCAGTTTAGTTGCTCCTGGATAGTAGGCATACTGTTATGTCTGCGTCCCTTTTACCGTCAGCCGACTTCGACGCGGGGGAGACTTCAGTCGAGTCGTGGAACGGTTGCCGAGGCCCTTTCTCTTTGGGAATTTAAACGGCAGATACCCCCTCCTGGGAGAATACTTGATCAATCCCAGTGGCAAGGTCCTTGCCGACCTGATTGACGAGTTAGAGCTAGTTTAAGCATCACTGCCCGAAAACAGCTTCAGTTTTCTGTCTTGATCTATCTCTGTGCTCTCCGGATGCACAGCCTGAGTTTAGGTGGCAATATTCGATGACCTCCATGGTAGTGATCACTTTCGCATTCACGTATCATTTTCTGGACCGCTGCTACCTGAGAGACACCTCCCCCCACTCCCCATGGTGGTGCTTGGCGAGGGCGTGGTGGTCGGCATTTCAAGAAATGAGATTTATCTCTCCCACTCGAGAAGATGAGGTCGTTCAGTTCTTCTCTGGCAACCTCATCGCCGTGGACCTGACTATTATTCCTACAATGTCTGGCTGTTTTGCTCGCTGCCCGCTTCAGTGATGGTCAGCTGAGTTTGAGACTGCTCTCCAACAGACGCGTTATTCCTACATGCGCTATAAGCGCCGCCCGAGTGATTTCGCTGTCTGGTAAATTTTGTCGAGCTAGGGCTAGGTTGCAGTACATATGTTTCGAATCACGCAGGCCGCTCTGCCTGACGTGCATACATGATTTCACTTAACGGGAAGACCCCTCTAGCAAGGGTGTGGAAGCGAATCAAATGGATTGGGAGCCGGTTCTCGCAGGACCCCCTCCCCCCCTTCGTTCTCCAGGAAAATGGCACTGCAATCTCGGACCCCGCGTCCGTGGCGGAGTCTTTCGCGACCGCTTCCTCGACATTCTCTTGCCGGAAGGCTGCTCCACCAGAATTCAATGGGCATCGTAATGGCGCGGAGGACTGCAAATGGAGTTTACTTCCATGGCCGGAGAAGCCTTCAACGACAGGTTTTATCTGAGTGAGTTGCGTTCCACTCTTGATGCGTGCGCGTATACCGCTCTTGGTCCGGACGATGTCCAGTATGCCATGCTTCCCCAGATGAGTGAGCGAGACATTCCCTTTCCGTAAGATTTGTTCAACAGGATCTGGGTAGAGGCTATCCTCCCATACTCCTGGAAAGGACCGATCATACCACATGGCGATACGTTATACGGTATCATGGGACTATCCATAAAATGGGGCCGAGGTGACTCCTCTCAATCTTTATCTCTGAATTTTTGCAAGATCGTCGATTCCGCGTACGGGTTGGGTGAGCCCTCTCCGGTCAAAGCGAGCTGAGAGAGGGTGTTCCGCAGGAAGGTGTCCTCATTGTTATACTCTTCCCCCTGAGCAGCAAAGGTATCACATCAGATCTGCTAGAAAATGTTCTTGCCATGCTCTTCGTGGACGATTTTTTTATCTCTTTTGGTGTGGCCAAGATGCCAACGCTGAAGCATTGACTCCAATAGGTATTTAATCGCGTCTCTCGTATGTCGAAGCGCACAGGTTTCCGTTTTCCTTGGCCAAGACTAGGATGTTGGCACTTCTGCAGCCATCCACAGTTCCACATTCACCCGGACTTTTTTATAAACAGGGTTCACCTGGAAGTGGTGGATTCGTATCGTTTCCTTGGTCATATTTTTGACCAACACCTCACCTAGGAAGTTCATATTCGCAACCTTAGGATCTCATGTACCTGCGCCATGAATATCCTTTGTTTCATGATGTTCATCGCCTGGGGCGCTGATAGGACTACTGCCTTACTTTTTTATAGATACTTTGTTTGTTCGAAGCTCGAAAACAGATGCACGTTTTATGGATCCGCAAACGAGCGTTTATTGCGGAAGGTGGAGTCGATCCACCATACCGGCCTTCGCATGGCAACCAGTGCCTTCCGCACTTACCCCATTCAGAACCTATTTGTCTATGCTGGGGATATGCCACTCGGTCTGCTCCATGCATTATTCGCCTGCACCCGCAAGCCCGGCACCTCCCTTAGAGGCCAACAGTTCTAACTGCATCCGCAGCTGATCTCAACGGTGCCTATGCTGCCCAGAGATAGCAGTTATACCATAAGCACTTTGAGTTTAAGGAAAGGAAACTACTTCGAGAGCTCAATATACCTCTCGGGCCAGTGGCGCACCTGGTTCTGCCCAAGATGCCACCCTGGAAGGTACCACCTTTGACTATTTGTCACCACGCCTCTGCTCCCGAAGACTCTACAGCGCCGGAAGTATTGCGTTCGGATTTTTTAGAGCACACTTTGTGTCACGCTGGAACCGTGCCATTATATACAGATGGCTCCAAGTCCAAAGAGGGGGTCGGCTTCCACGCCGTATCCTCTTTGTTTGTAGTCAGCGCGGGTCTGCCAGGCCCTGCGTCTGTCTTCATGGCCGAGCTGGTTGCAATACACTGCTTGGTCCTGAAGATAACGCGACGTGTCCGGTTGTGAGACCGGAATGGGATTTATAGCGAATCATAAAGTGCCCTGAGTGCTCTCGGGGCATTGGAATTTCCGTATCCCTTGTTTCGCGATATCCGTGACGCCACAGTTTTGGCGAGCCGGGCAGGTATCGAGATTATGTTCTGGTGAGTTCCTGGAAATGCAGGAATTGCGGGGAATGAGCTCGCCAACGAGGGCGTCAAAGAGTCCGCGAGGACTGGGCGATCAGACAGTGTTTCGCTCTTCCTAACACCGATTAAATGGCAAGAATACGGGCAGCTTGGCAAAGAAGATGGGAGACAGTCGAGGGGAACTTAAAGTTGCGTGCCATTACACCGCGACTGTTCGCATGGACATCCCCTTCAAAGCCGCGACGGCTTCAGGTTGCTTCCGTGGTATCCAAATTGGACACACTCGCGGGACGCAACTCCTTTTGATTGAGCGCTCGCATGCGCCATACTGTGAAGACTGCGTTGTCCCCCCAAATTTTCAGCACATTCTTGTTGAATGTCTGAGTCTGGGTGATTTCCGCGCACGTTGCCTTTCCAGGTATTGTATATGGTTATTCATGGGATTTATTTTCCGTTAATAAATCAGTCTAAATAGCGTTGCGAAAACCATAACCATAAATTTGTTTGATCGAAGTTGTCGCCTGATAGTTTTTAGGCCTAAGACGAAAGCGAAATAAATTTTTAAATAATGAGCTGGGTTTTAAGAAAAACAATTAAACAAATATAAATATATTCATAGAATCAACGAATGTATAATGAGATAAGTTGGATTAGGTATACAATGCAAGATAAGGTAAAATATGATTTACAGTAAGAGAATTGAAGTATGTGAAATAAATATGAAATAATATTGTGGAATAATATAGTGACTATGATGCACTGTGAATTATGGGATGCAATATGAGAAGTAAATATAATTAGGACCTACTCTCGTATGGTCGTTTGCAAAGAATTGTGAGAGAAAGTGGAATTAACTAAGTATGATTTGTTTGGAGGTAAATGACTAATTGTCGAAGGAATGATTACAGACCTTTATACGAAGAAAGGTGAGACTCGAATAGGCAAGAATATTGTTCCAGAAGGTCGAGCTGAAAGCGTGTTTGTTTGTCTGTGTGTGAAATTTTAAGAGATGTTGTTTGAAACAGTAATACGTTAAATGAATTGACAAGTAAGATAAATGAATGAATGAATTAATTATTAAGTTCTACATAAAATATGATTTAATTTACGAAAGTTAAGTAAAATATTTGAACGATCAAATTGACAAAGTTAAGTAAAATAATTGAACCATTAAATTGACAAAGTTAGGTAAAATAATTGAACTATTATTTGACAAAGTTAAAGGATTGCATGATATGAATTTTACATAATAATTGATGTATATATATATATATATATATATATATATATATATATATATATATATATATATATATATATAAGTTTTTTAGGAGGTTTTTATTATAGGAATGCCCAGAGGCATTGCTATACAGGTATCTGGACTAGTGGTGGGTGTCGCTACCGCTTGTCCCTTGTACTCGGGACGAGTTCGTGAACACAGACTTGTGGACTTGACGAATTTTTGGAGGAAGCTGGCCTTCTCGATTATTTGCAAAGCAGCGTATTTAAAACCCGTCTGGGTTCTATGAATTAAAAGATCGTGAAAAGGAAGGGTTCTATTATTTTCAACCTCATGGGTAAATTTAATTAAAGGGAGAATGAATTAAATTTAATAAGAAATATATTAACATCTTTAGAATTAGGCCTTTAAGCAAATGACATCATCAATATACCTGTTCCAGATTATACGATGATGGTGCCTTCTTGTTTTTTTTATGACCTTGATAGGTCCTAGGAGCTTTTCATCCTTTATTTTTATGCTTTGTTAACCCTTATGCTGGAGATGCTCTTGTTGGCTTTCTATTTATTTAAAAAATCACACTATAACCCATGATGATCTTTTGGATCTTTTTTATGCTTTACTTGAACTTATACTCCCACTCCCCAATGCAAAATAAATCAATTTTGTTAGATGTACTCAAAATGACACTCTAAAGTCACGGTATTACCTTGGGGAGTTCCATGAATAAGATGTTCTCCCTGCATGGCCTGCGAATGTAAACAATATTTCGGTAGCTCGGATTATTAACCCTAAAACCTAAAAAAATTATCTTTCTCCTCCCATTGCTTTCCATAATTTAGGCCGAATATACTTCATGTAAATATATATAATATAGTGTTAAAGTATTTCATATATTCAGTGTATATTTAAAAAATAGCTAATACATAGAATCTTGGAAAGATGGCGGATCTAATTGGACATCTTCATGAATCTGAATCAAATATCGGTTCTACATCGCAAACTCTGCCAATAAATAAAGGTAGGAATGTTACCCTGCAACATCGCAAATCAATTAAATGACCCATATGGATTATTGCTCTTCATATTTACAGGATTCTTAGGTTCATCCCCTTGGTTGCTTGAACTTCAAGGTCCAGCTGAGGAGCCCCTTAATAGCATGTCAATTTTTCCGGTAACACTAAATTGACAACTTCTTAATAGAAGTTGAGGGTAACTTTAAATTGCAGAGTGACTTAAACAAGTTATTTGCTTGGGCCACATGAGTGGTAGATGCCTTTCAACCTTACATAAGAACATAAGAAAACAAGGAGACTGCAAAAGACCATTCATGGCCTACACTTGGCAGCTCCTGTTCCAGTCAACACACAAAAGATTTCTTTAAAAATGCAAAGTTAGGCCTCTTATGCCTTTCTGTCTTTTTCTAATCAATAAAGGTCTTTTGACCCCTGTTTTTGTGAGGCCTATGGATTACTAATTGAGTACCACTTAATTTGTTTTTCAAATTTGATATTTTTTATTGTAGAAATAGAAGGTGGTAATGTCTCTGAGCAATTGTGGAAGGTGCAAGAGTAGTGTGATGAACAGGAGTGGCGGTGCGAAGGGTGGTTCCCAATGGCGTGTGTGGGTATGAGGACAGGCACCAAGGTACTTGACCTCAAGAATATAATATATTTGTGTGATCCATGCCTAATACGAATGAGTATATGAAGGAGGTGGAAGAAGTATGTATAGATGGAGAAAGAAAATCAAGAAGAAAAGAGCACCCAGGTGGGTCAGAGTATGGCAGAGATAGCAGAGAGGGGTACCCAGAGTGACCAACCTCAAATTGCTAAAAGTTCAGGGCTAGCTAGGCAAAAGAAAATGGTGAAAAAGAGAGCATGGTAATACTTCAGATTCAGGGTACACAGTAGGTGGCGCTGTTAGTAGGCTACAATATATGTCTTATGACGTCAGATGGTAGCTTCAGATGTGACCAATCACGGCGTTATATTTTGTTGTTGTTTTGGGGATTTGTAACTTTTAGTCTGTATTATTTACTAAATATCTGCACCTCTGCTTGTTTATAGTTTTTTCTAAGTTAGGTAAGGTTTCTTGATCTCTTTTATTGTTTTTTTGTTTTGTTTTTGTATTTTTTGTTTTGCTGCAAACGATAACAGCTTCTTACTGGCAACATCGTAACTTATAAATAGGACCTGTTTTGCAAATGTTTTTGTTTTGGTATGGCATTTTCGTGCTGTACTTGTGCTTCTTCGTTATTCAAATTTGGGTTTATTTTGTATAACCACAAAAAACTTTGAGATTATCTAGAGGCGCATAAACTAATCAAGATAACTATAAAATGCCCCAAATGCAGTGCAAATTTACATTTTTCTGAAAATTTTCTCGCAGCCGCTCTTTTCATGAAGAAATTTTCGAGTATCAAAGAGCGGTTCCACAAATTTCTGCTAGTTGCAGCAGAATTATACCTGCCCGCTTAAAGTAAGTATTGTTTGTCGGTTTAGATTTTTTCTGACAGTAAAAAGCTGCTCGTGAGGGAGGTATCACTGGGGGGGGGGGGAACCACCCTAGATGACCCTGAGTTTCAATCAATTGGGGGACTGAGGGGCGCAGCCCCCCCAGTATATACTCATATACAAAAAAAATATAACATAAGAACATAAGAAAAGAAGGAGACTGCAAAAGACCATTCATGGCCTACACTTGGCCATGAATATATGTCATAAGACATATATTGTAGCCTATAAACAGCGCCACCTACCATGCGCCCCATAACTGAAGTGTTACTGAGAGCACTAGTGAAGATAAGGTAAACCTGAAGATCCACAGCACAGGCTTGCCTCCGATGTTCATCGGTCCTTGAATACAAAATATTTTGTCCATGTTCCAATATGTTTCACCTTTTTAGAGTAAATTTGATGGGGTGGATATCACGGTTATGATCCTGAGTTTCAATCAATTGATGGGGGTCTGGGGAGCACAGCCCCCGGTAACACTTCAGTTTAGGGGCACATGGTAGGGGGCGCTGTTAATAGGCTACAATTTTGGGCTACAATATATATCTTATGACATCAGACGGTAGTGTCAGATGTGACCAATCACGGCGTTATATTTTTTTGTATATGAGTATATACTGGTGGACTGTGCCTCCCAGACCCCCCCAATTGATTGAAACTCAGGATCATCGTAGGGTGGTCCCCCCGCAGTGATATCTCTCCCACGAGCAGTCCCCTTGAATTTACTGGTTTTTTTCCTATTTTATTTTTCGTATTTTTTGTTTCACTGCGAACGACAACAGCTTTTTACTGGCAGAACAAACTGGTAACCTAATGACAAACAATACTTAAGTTTAACAATTAATTATGAAAAAATATGAAATTTGAACAGTCTTTTAAACTTAAATGGGAACCTGCGAAAAATGTACCCGTATGGGCTGATTGTTTGAAACGGCACTGCTGTCGCTTACTGTTTTCGTTTACATATATTTTATGGCAATGAAATATTAAATTTTCTGAAAAATTTAAATTCGCACTGCATTTTGGGCATGGGCATTTTATAGTTTTCTCGATTAGTTTGTGTGTATCTAAAAAATCTACAAGTTTTTCGCAATCATGAAAAATAAACCCGAATTTGAATAACAAAGAAGTGGAACTAGACCACAAAGAAGCCATGACAAAACAGAAACATTTGCGCAGTGAGTCCTATTTATAGCTACGACATTGCCAGTAAAAAGCTGTTATCGTTCGCAGCGAAACAAAAAAATAGGAAAAAAACAATAAAAGACATCAAGAAACCATACCTGGACTTAAAAAAAAAACTATAAACGAGTAGAGGCGCAGATATTTAGTAAATAATACAGAATAAAGGTTACAAACCCCCAAAACAACAAAAAAATATAATGCCGTGATTGGTCACATCTGAAGCTACCGTCTGATATCATAAGACATATATTGTAGCCTACTAACAGCGCTACCTACCATGCGCCCCTAATCTGAAGTATTACTCAGCTCCCTAGTATATAATCCTAATTGTTTATAGAATAATGTTCTAGCATTTTTATTTAACTAAATTTTTTCTGCGAAGATCTGTGTGGTGGGGCTGACATCAGAAATGAATAAATAGTGAATTTTTATTTTGTTTTTCACTTAGACTTTTTATTAATTTTTATTTGTCAATATATTTTTTCCCATTTTACTATTTTTATTACCTTTTTATGCATTTAAATATACTTAGCTAGATCTTTTAGAGGAACTAGTTTTGGTGGAGGAGAGACTACTTTTATGTGGCAATTTCAGTTTCAACATGGATTCGTTGTCTACAGGTTACCCTTCATCTATTATCAAACTTTCTGGTTTATTTTCCAATCAAGAAAAGTTATTAATATTTTTTGCCATGCATAATTTGATTAAAGTTACAATCGATTGTGAAGTTTGTGGTCAGGCATTAGCGGTCAGAGATAATTACAAATTTAGATATGCAAAATCAAAACGTGACTTAAACTGGCTCCAGCAATTGTCATTTTTTAAAAAATGGGAATTAAAGAAAGATACGCTTTGCTTGGTGCTATTTCAGAGCTATACCCACTGCAATAAAGTAAGTGAACAGCGTTTTCCATTTGGTTACTTTTGGGCATTTCTTTTACAAAAATGGCACCTTGTAGATTTTAACTAGGACTCAAACAAACGAAACATAAATGCAACTTGGTGCCGATAGATTTGGCTGAAAAAAAAATACACTTTTTTGGGAGTGCCGCCAATCTTCAGGTTTACCAAAGATAATTGGAGATAGCATGGTGAAAAGAGTGGGCACACATGTGAAATTCAGGATGGAGGGAAATGGATGCAGCAATTTGAGTGGTGCAAAAATCAAGGACATTAGGCAAAAGATAGAACAGGAAGCAGAGACAATGAAGAATGGCCTGCTGGTCATGCAAGGGGGTAGAAATAGCCTGGAGGAAGTTGTGGCAGTGGAGGGGAAGAGCATAAAAGTGGCAGTGGTTGGAGTGATGAGAAGGCCGCATACAGGACAGAGATATGAGAGAATGAGAACCAATAAGAAGATCTTTGAGTTGCTGATCAAGATGAAGGTAGCTTAGATGTGACAGAGAAAAGGAAACATCAGCTTCATTGATACGGATGGACCATTGGCAGATGGAGTACATCTGAGTGAGGCTGGTAATGAGAGGTTGGAACGATGATTGTGTGAATGGTTGAAGGCAAGTTTGCTGTGCCCCATGAAGGAATTTGGAAATTTGATGATGAGGGTCTGACAGACACATCTGAGAGATGAGATACAAATGAACGAAAATGAGTATGTATTGATTGGTAAGGGAAGAAAGAACCAGGAAAAATTAGGAGGGAGGCATAGCCTTCCTCCATAGAAAAGAAAGGAATCTGAAAGTTGAGGAAATATAGGTTAGAAGCAGTAGCAGTAGGGTCATTCCATATCAAGTGGTCCAATTTTAGGTATCGGCCCCACCTCACCATCTCCGATTTTGATGAAATTTGGTACACAAGTTGGTACCTGGCCAAAATGCACCTGTGCAAAATTTTGGCTCTGTAGCTGCTATAGTTGGCAAGATACAATACCCCTGTTTTTTCCCCCAAACACCAGAACTGGGACTGGCAGTTTCACGGAGGCATTTTTAATGGGCCTTTATTCAGTTGCTATATGCTTTGAGGTGCTGAAAATGACTAGTCTGGCCTACTTTTTTCTAAGAGTTTCAAAAATCAAATCAGTTTTGACCCAGGTGGCTTTGTTTTCTCACAAACTGAGATTTAAAATGAAAATAATTACCTGTAACACCAACCAGTGCTTCACTCATGAGCCTATATCTCCTGAACATTGGGGTTATATGATACCAATTTTTTTTTCCTCGAGTGGCATATAACTTTTTAGTGTGTGTGCCAAATTGGAAGCTTCTAGGTTTAATAATCTCTACATTAGACCCTATCAACATTGGTCACAAACTTTGACCATCACGCCAGTTTTTTATCCTTTTTTTTTTTAGTATCATTGGAAAGAGCATGTCAAATAGCCTTGGAGACCAAAATATCTTTTTTGAGATTGAGTTGCTTCTTGGTCAAATGCTAACTAGAATTTGTCGTAGTTTTGGCCTTTTGGAACTTTTTGATGTGTAAAAAATGTGTACTCTCCAGACAACATACCCTCAAGATTTGTACTTTTAATCCTGCATTGGTCCATGAGGGCTCTGCCACTACCAATTCTGTGACAGCTGGTCACAGATTGGTATACCCATCTCCTAAGGGCCACACCCAATAGCCGTGCAGGTCCAGCCATGGACCTTCCCACCCACCTCTCTTCTCCAGTCTTCCATGCTGTGCCAGTGTTGGGTTTCTTGCTGGTTCCCAAGCCAGTGTAGGTTTCTTCTCCAAGGTTCCCAAGCCTTCAAATGGGTTTCTAGCCATGTGTGGGTTTCCTCTACGAGGTTCCCAAGCTATGTATGGGTTTCTTGTCTGAACTTCCCAACCCTTCAGGTGGGTTTCTAGCTGGTTCCCAAGCCAAGTGTCGGTTTCTTACTGGTTCCCAAGCCATAGCCAATTTCTTCTTATTACATAGCTGCCAACTTTGCCTGCATGTCTTGGATGTGTTAGGCAAACTGTAATTCCTTCCAAGCATCGAAGCTGTTGCTGCAGGAACAATACACAGAATGTGAATTTCTGGAATCCAACACTTGTTAAGTGTAGATGGCCAGTGGAACTTCTTGCAAGGTCCATGCGGGTGCATCAAATTTATCAAAGCATCTTCTTCTTCCAGAGACACCCTGCCAACGTTTCCAATTCACCATTTTGCATCATATATTCAAGCAACATATTGGCCTGGTTGCAGATTTTCAGTTTTCACAAAAACCTTGTCTGACACAGACTATGTGGCCATGAATGATGTGCAGTCGGCAGACATTTGGCTCACGTCAATTGGCTCAAAACAGTGGTGTTCCCTTGTACCAGCCACTGTATGTGCTTTGGCAAATCGCTGCTCCTGGTCTTCTTTAACCTCTGCAATTTCAGTTCTGCTGACAAAGAAATTCTTCACTCTTGGTACCTGCTTCTCACAAAATTTGTACAGGTCTTAGGCAGTGAGAATGTGGCCTTCCAGGGGAGACTGTAGACTTGCTCTCTGAGCAAGGCGCTTGATCGTGCCACCAATTCCATGGCAAGGAGATTTCCATGGGATGTGGCAAAAAAGTTCAATTCTGCTGAGATTCCATAGTCTTTTTCATGGTGGCAAAGATTTGCAAAGTTCTTATATTGTGCTGTGGACCCATCGCTGAACTAGTAAATGTGCCTGATGGTGGCCATATTGGCTTTCAGATACTGCAAAACTGTCCTGATGAACACATAGACAGTCATAGGATTGTGCTTTAGACAGTCACTGATGATACACATGCTGTGGCACTTCACCTCATCATTTTCTCTGGTGTAAACTGCAAATGGGTGCAATGTGGCTTGGCTGTTGTCCCAGTGAAACCCTTGAATTTCATCCTGCATCATAAAGGAATAATTTTCTGCAAAATCCATCAAAATCACCAATTTGTCTTCTTGCAGATTCTCTTTGAGTCTTTTCAGATAATTAGCCTGATGTTTGGCAATGAAGTGTTGGACTGACAAGTTGGTAAGCTTGCACTAACATCCTTGACAAATTCTTCAACTGGTTGCTGATTAGATTTGCTCGGTCTGTCTGGATCCACTGCTTAACTCAATTGTCGTTTCAGAATCTGAATCCTCAAAGATTTGAACCAGGTATTCATACAGTGGCTCTTCACCAGGGCAGTTATCACAGCGGCAAAACATGCAATCACAAGAGTTCAAATCACAGACAGTTTTGCCAATCAGTTCTTTGTAATCTTCAGTTATTGACTGTTCTAGCTAACATTAGCTTGATATTTTGAGGGTGCATACAAACACACACGCTATGTGTGCTGGAAGCTCCACCTGTGATGCACTACTGAGGCCGTAACTCACAGAATTTTGAAAAGCCTATCTTTTCTGCAGGATACTTGTTCTGGAAGTATGTAAACAGCTCATTCAAAGGAAGTCTCTTCTGCATTTGAGTTTTTATGCCATTGATTCACACACTTACTTTCTTTCATTCATGGGCATAGCCTGGAGAATTCATCGTCTTCATAAAGCTCTGCTACATGCCCTTTTGTCATGTCTGCTAATGGTTTTCCTTTCATTAGTGCTTGCCGAGCAAGTACACCTTCAGCATCATGTAACTTTCTTGCTGCTTTAACCATCCTTTCTGACACTTAAAATTCTTTAGCAACTCTTTGGCTGCAGAGTCAAAATCTGGAGTTTGTCATAACGGCTAGTCAAGGCTATACACTTGCTCTGCAGTGCAGACAAAAGATTGGTGTAATCCTCATAGTTTTGACATGCAGCTTGGCTGGCTTCAGCTCCAGGCTGCATATCACTAATGTCTAACGCACCAGCTACTGCACTGGATTCTGTTAACTTCTGTTGTAATTGCTGAATCTTCATGCCTCCATATCCAGGTAAATCCCTCTTGCTGACCTTTCTGATCTTCAAAGGGGACACACCAAGTGCTCCAGCAGTAGTATCAACAGCTTCTGTTGCAAGAGCTCTTTTAACTGCTTCAGGTTCTTCACCAGAAGAATTGTCAATTGCCTCACCAGATGTTTGACTGAAATCTTGAACTCAGCTCACGTCGGCATGTTGGACACAGCACTCCTTCCAGGTCTTGCCCAGTCACTTTCTTCAGCTTAGCTGCCCTATCAGTGGTAATCTTGTGCAGAACCTTCACAATTTTCTTTGTATGTGGAAGATTGTAGGGATGGCAGAATATCGGTTTGTCATACAATTTGAACTAGAAGTTGCACTCTTCTGCTCCATTTTTCAAGTCACTAGCATACAGTATTTCTGAAATGAAGCAAAATAGAATGTAAATTGTGCAATAATGGACTAGTAACATATAAGGCACATGTTCATTACTTCAAATATGTTATAGTACTAAAAAAACCCCGATTTTAACATCCCTACTTCAAATCAATACAGTTGAAAGGCCAAAACTAGGGCAAATTCAGGTTAGCATTTGACCAAGAAGCAACTCAATCTCAAAAAAAATATTTTGGTTTCCAAGGCCATTTGACATGCTCTTTCTGATGAGACAAAACAAAAAGAGGATAAAAAACTGGCATGATGACAAATAACTGATTGAACCTGGGGCATTTTTCTGTTTGTGACCAACTTTGATAGGGTCTAGTGTAGAGATTATTAGACAAAGAAACTTCCAATTTGACACACACACTAAAAAGTTAGATGCATTTTAAATCTCAGTTTGTGAGAAAACAAATCCACCTGGGTCAAAACTGATTTGATTTTTGAAACCCTTGCAAAAAAGTAGGCCAGACTAGTCATTTTCCGCACCTCAAAGCATATAGCAACTGAGTAAAGGCCCCCTAAAAATGCTTCTGTTTCAGTTCCGGTGTTTGGGGGAAAAAACAGGGGTAATGTATCTTGCCAACTATAGCAGCTACAGAGCTGAAATTTTGCACAGGTCTGTTTTGGCCAAGTACCAAATTTCATCAAAATCTGAGATGGTGAGGTGGGGAACATTGGACCACTTGACATGGAATGACTTAGTAGTGAAGATGTGTTAGCTATAAGGGCAGGATGCCAGAATGAACAGCAAAGGCCTGAGAAAATGGTGAGAAGTACAGTATATCAAAGAAGATTGTAAGAGACTATGTGCAAGAGAGGATAATCATTATGGGAGACATGAATGCACACACTGGAATGCTAGGAGAACAGATAAACATGAATGGGGATATGCCCGCCGAGTTTATAAATGGTATAGACATGGAAAACCTGAATGAAACCTTAGCGGAAGGACATGTGACATGGAGTGCAAGGAATCAAGAATCTGCAATTGATATATGTTAGTAAATGGAAGAATGCGGAAATGGTATCCCCTATGTGGATAGACGAAGATGGAATGATCAATATTGTATCTGACCACAATATACTTATGGTGGAATGTACGTTACAGGGTAGAAAGGAGAAAAATGTGAAGGATAAAAGAAGAAAATGAGGCTGAGAGATGTAAATTGGGAGATCTTCTAATCCGATCTGAGTGAAAGAACCTGGATGGATGGTAATCTACTTGATGTAAATGAGATGGCTGAAAAATTTATGGAAAATGTAAAAAATGTGGCAGTTAGCAAAATAGGCCTTATCCAAGGTAATAGAAGAAAAAGAGAGTGTAAACCATGGTGGAACGAAGAGATCAAGAATGCTAGGAAGGAACGGAAGAGGCTTAATGGAATATGTAGACAGAGGAGAAAGAGGAGACTTGAAAGTGATGAAGCTCAAAATGAGTATCAGAATATGTGGTAAAGCGAAAGATTAGGGATTGAAAGGAAAGTGATCCAGGCTCTAAAAGAAAAAGGGCTGGAAGGTGGCCTTGAATGGTGTAGATTCATGAAAGGAGAAGGAATGACTAGTACTGAAAGGGTAGAGAGCCTGAAAGTAAAAGGCATTTATATAAGTGAGAATGAAGATATGAAAAAGGCCATGGAAGAGTTATGGGAGAAGATTAGAGAAGTTGAAGTATCTGATGTGAGAGAAGAGAGGCAGCCATGATTATTGCCCTTCGGACACTAAATGGCTCATCAGTGAGCTTTGTGAAAGGGGTGGTTTATGCAAGGGAACTCATGGACTACTCCATAGATGACATCACCTTATTGCTACACATGAAGGCCATACAAATCGCTCATGTAGACATGCAAAGTAGGGTTTACCTGAAGTTTGTGTAAGTTGCTCCAAGGCCATACACAATAAGTCCCAATCATGTGTGGCCAAGTGTATCAATTTTGTGGAGCTCCACCCTGCTTCTTTGAAGCAATGTGGCTTGTGTATCTCCTGTAGAAGGAAATCCTGGCAGTTTAAGCTATGGATCCTCTCATTTTGCCAGGCTAAGGACTGACTTGGTCCTTGTGCTGCCTGGGACATCTTATTTCTCAATTTTTAAAAATGTACCCTCTGCTCCTGGCCTCTCCAGGCCTACAAGCGCGGTCATTTCTGTGCTTATTTATAACCTTTCTGCAGGTTCTACTTACCCCTGGCACTCTGGTGGCACAAAGGGTTCACACCCAGCCTTGGCTAAAACCAGGGCTCCCCTCCTCTCCCACAACATTATTGTTTCCTGTGAGGAGATATGGCCATGCACCTCCACTGAGTCATTACACTCACAGAAGACAACACCGCTGAAGGTGTTCATGAGGCCATCTTCCAAGGTCCCTAAAGCTGCCCCCTGAAAGGAAGACAGCACTAAAGGAGCTTCGTCTCATATGCCCCCACCTAAGGCAAGACAGGATGGCTCAGAGTCAGTTCACACTTAAAAGTTTTTGAGCCGGAGGGAGGAAATGATGAATAGTGACCCCCCTTCCCTGCTAAGTCATTGAAAGAGACACTGTATGACCATTCTGTAGAGGGCCCCCGTGTCTCTGAATTAGGCCTGGAGGGCATATTCCTTCAATGGAATTGTCGCAGCCTCTGGGCCAACTAGTAGGGGCTGAGTATGTTCATCTCCTCCCATTCCCTGTTAGCTATCTTTTTTGCAGGATACGATGATGGTCGTGGGCCCCATTCCCACCCTTCCAGGGTATAAGGGTCTTAACTTAACGGTAAGACCCCTCTTGCAGAGGTGTGAAAGTGAGGCAAAAGGATTTGGAGCAAGTTCTGCCCCTCAAGACTGCAATCTCAGACCCTGTGTCAATGGCAGTGTCACATTATCTAGCATTGAATGCACATCATGATATCACTGAAGGCTGTGATATCTCTCAATCCATGCAAGGGCACTGCCCATGGTCCTGATGATGATGTGTATGTCATGCCTCGACACCTAGGTAAGCGAGGCATGGCCTTTCAGGATCTGGGCAGAGGGTATCCTCTCAGATTTCAGGAGAAAGGTTACTGTGCTCAATTTTTGCAAACTGGGGAGAGATCACTCTTCCCGGCTGGTTTCTGCCCAATCTCTCTAACTTCCTTGGTGTGAACCAATGCCTCACATGGGAGGCTCATATTCACAGCCTTAGGGTCTCATACCCTAAGGCTGTGTCATTCTTAGGGGTGCCTGACTATGGATGGGAGTTTTATGCACCTCTAGCTGAGAGTGTATTGGAGAAGGTCTACTCAATCCACCACTTTGGTCCCTTCCTGGCAACCGGTGATTTTTGCATGTTCCCCATTGAGAACCTACTTGGGGAGATGCCACTCGGGTGCCAATGCCTGTCACTACATCTGCAGCTGATCTTGTGGGTGCCTTTGCTGCAAGAGATGTCAGTCATACCCTTATCTCTTTGGGTTTAGCCCTTTAAGGAGCATGGCATTTTGTCTTCCTGCCCACTGTGCTGATCGGACTGGGCACCCTGTCCAGCCCCAGCTTAGCCTCTTCTCCTTTCCTTTCCTTTTTCCTGATAGCCTGTGTTTTTGCCCCACATCTCTTTCACAACCTTCTCTGGTCAGCCTCTAATTTCGCAGGGTAGATGCGCTGACCAGCTTCCTCTCATCCAACCATCCCGGATCTAGGCTAAGGGTGGGTGGGGGAAGGAATGTTCCCTCACCCCTGAGCTCCATTTTGGGGTGCTGGGGTTTTAACAACCCGCTTCACCCTCATCTTCCTCACATCCCCTTTCTCTCTCCTTTCACAGTCTATCAATTTTATGCCGAGCCTAAAGTGGAACCGCTATGCTGATGGGCTGCCTGGCCACTAGGCTGGAGAAGTGACCTCAAATGACATCAGTTGTCTTTGCTGCCCCCGTATTCACCGCTCACAGTCTGGGGTGATTAGTGTATGCATCCCATGCTACAAAAAGGGTCACTATGCCCAATAATGAAATTTTTTTTAAAAATATTCTTTCTCTACCACCATCAGAGCCACCCTTGGGCAGCTCCACTGCAGAAAATGAGGTACATTTCCCCCCTCCTGTACACCTATTACATGGCAGGAATACAGGTTGCCCTCCAGGTGGCTTACCAAAGAAGATGGGAGACATGAGATGAACTTAAAGTTCACTGCCATTGCGCCGCTACTGTTCCCATGGACCATATCCCTAATGGTATGGCAGCTTCAAGTTGCTTTCTGTCGTCTCTGAATTGGAGTGCTCGCCTGCACCTTATTGTGAAGACTGCGTTGTCCTCCAGACATTTTTTGTGTGGGTTTGTTTGTAGGTTCCCTACTCCTGATACCCGAGCAATCTTCCTTCTTCCTTCTTCCCTTCTTTTCTTGTTATTTTTTTAGCCTCGGTCCTTTTTTATCATTACTTTTTGTTATTTATATATTGGACTTATGCCCAAGTAGGCAGTCGCCAGATGAGCCCCCTTCCCTTCCTAAATCTTGGGGTTTAGTTAGCTCTACGAAACTACTTTGTGTAGATCTTGGTCCTGTGGCGCCTCTAGCTCTTCCTAAGATCCTACCCTGGAGGTTACCACATATGGCTATTTGTTGCCACACCTCTGCTCTCAAAGCTTCCACATTGCCGGAAGTATTGGGTCCAAGCCTTTTGAAGCACACCTTGTGTAATACTGAATCTGTGCCAGCATATACAAATGGCTAAAAGTCACAGGAGTCGATCAGATTCCGCACTGTATCCCTTCTATTTGTAATCACTGGGGCTCTACTTGGCGCTGCACCTGTCTTCATGACCAAGCTGGTTGCAATACACCTCTCAGTATGAGAGATATCTCATTGTCCCAGTTCAGAGACTGGATAGTGATCTATAGCAACTCACAAAGCGCCCGCAGTGCTCTTGGGGCATTGGAATATCCGCATCCCCTGGTTTGCAGTATCTGTGATGCCACAGTTTCGGCGAGCCGGGCAGATGTCGAGATTCTCTTCTGCTAGGTTCCTGGACATGTGGGAATTGTGAGGAATGAGGGGGCCAAAGAGTTTGCGAGGAGTAGGTGACCAGACCCGTGTTTCGCTCTTCCTCACACACCAAATGAATTATCTTAGTCATCTTTCTTTGCCCAGACTCGAGCAAACCAATATTGATTCTATAATACGGGGACCCAAATTGCACCGCATATTCAAGATGAGGCGTAACTAATGCCGGATAAAGTTTCTGAATGACATCAGCACTCCTATTACTTACACTCCTCCCAATAGAGCCCAATACCCAATTAATCCTTAGAAAGTGAGGCCATAGCCTCACTTTGTAAGGATTATTTCTTAAATATAATAGGGATTCTCTCCATGGACATAATTGTTGCTAGTGTGCTCTTTGATGGATATTACTTGAATCCTTATTGATAGTTGGTATAAGACATTAACTTCAATAACACTACAACAAATTTCAGTGTCAAGAAAAAAAACAAATCTCATGTGCATTTTATTATGAAGTTGAGTGTAGAATATGCCTTCTTTAATCTTGGCATCCCTTATTTTAGTAAAGATTGCTTTGAAGTACTGGAAACATGACTTGTTATGGTTCAGTGCTTTGGTAAATTGCATCATTAGGTCTAATTTTATATGAAGTGGTGGCAAAATGATTGATCTGGATGCATGATAGATTTCTTACCTTTTCTGTTGTGACCTGCAGTGAAATAAAATAAAATCACACTAAAAATGGATATTACTGTCTGTGATCACTTCAGAAATAGTGAAAGTACAACATAGCATAGTATGTATTTGGATCATTTTAATTGATATATCTTAAAAATATATTATCAAAACCAGGAAAGAAACCACATTGAATCCTCACCTTAATATTTGTTAAGCAGAAGTAGCAATCTGTTGACTGATCCTTTGCCTCCCTCCAGACCATTGGTATGCCCTTTGCCTTTCACTCAGGCAGAAAGGGAACTTGTATATCTGACACAACATATGCTAGGTACCCAATGTTTGTCCTGGTCACCAACTTTAAATCCAAAGTACAGCTCATAAAGTTTCTTCACATGTTTAGTCAACTGTCTCGTGAGTTGATAGAGTGATTTGAACTTGCAATAGCTTTGATTTTTGACAATGAGAAAAAGTGGTGGCAACTTGACTTTGCATGTGCCTGGAATCCAAATTTGGTGATTGATTGTATCCTGTGACTACAAGATACAGTTTTTGAGTCTTCCTTGATGGATCTTTCTTTACCTTTTAATGGGTTACTAAGTTCTGTTCCTCAGTACAAAAATAAGTAGAACTTCATAAACCTCTACTATCATTTTTAGATTTTGGAATGAATTTTTTCGGTACCAGTCATGGCAAGAATGCCTGTGATGGCATTGGAGGCATGGTTAAAAGTGCTGCAACTAAGGAGTTACAAGGAATAGTAGTACCTCAAAGGCCATTGTTATTTATACAGCGGAGGTACTATTTTGGGAAAACCTAACATGCAGCATGAGAAAAAGCATAGCACAGGTGAAAGCTCTCCCACCCACCTCTTCCACCTGCTTTTGGGGGCACAGAAAGCGGAAAAGATTGTGCTGTGAAAAAGGATATAATCAGGAATTTTAATAGAAAAGCTGCAACCTATCAAACTTACTTCTATACTCTACTTGGTACTACATTCTATATAAATTCATTTATTACATCATCCAGTCTAGATTTAAACTGTTCTATAGATGGAAGATGATTCCATGTACCCCCTAAAAATGGGCCTGCATACACTTTTTTTTATATATCCTTCATTCATTCACTAATCACCCTTACTTTGCAGGACATGACAGAAGCAATGCCTGTGAACACAATGAGAGCTCGAGCAAAGAATATACTGCATCAAACATTATTACAATACAAGCTCGTTCAAGAAAGTGCAGGACACATTCGTGCATCAGTTTGAATGTGAAAAAGCCCATTCAAGAGTAGAATTCAGGACTAGGTGGACCACTTTGAGAACTATGGGACAGTGGAGAACCTCAATGCAGCCAGTGACAACCATCCAAGCCATTCAGGACGTCCAAGGAAGTGTACAGCTGAGCTGGTCAAGAGTGTGAGAGAGTCAGTTCAGCAGAGTCCAAAATGCTCTGTGCCCATCGAAGTCAGTCTCTCAGTATATCCTGTGAGACTTGCAGGAGAGTGCTAGTAATGCATGTAAAGGCATACCTATACAGAATACAGGAAGCAGACCCTTACAGCCTCAGACAAGGAGCAGAGAAAGGCTATGGCAGTCAAGATACTGGAGAAAGTTCAGGAGACCCTTAACTTTCCTTAACCAACTTTGGACCTCAGATGAAGTTCACTTCCATCTTGAAGGAAAGGTAAATTCTAAGACAAATGTCTTCTGGGAGACCTCCAGACCAAATGAGGTAGCTATCAAGCCCCTACACTCCCCTAAGTGCACAGTATGGACTGCAATCTCAGCCAGAGGCAGCATTGGACCATTCTTCTTCAAGGAATCTAGCGCGACAGTGACAGTCACCAAGGAGCGGTATGTTGAGGTCCTCAAAACCTTCAAGAGGGAGCTGCAGACCCTGTTCCCGTCGCTTATGTGGAAGTTCTGGTTCCAGCAAGATGGAGCAAGCTCTCACACCTCAAACCTGTACCGAGATTGGCTGAAAGAGAACTTTGGTGGCCGTGTGATCAGTCTCAAGACTGATTTTGAGTGGGCACCTCACAGCCCAGACCTTAGCGCCCCCCATCAGATTTCTTTCTCTGTGGCTACCTTAAAGACAGAGTGTAGGCAGGGAGACCCAGGACCATCACAGAACTCAGGGAGGAGATCAGAGCCATTAGTCGGTTGGTTTGTAAGGACATCAAGACAACTTTGTGCTGCACCTCAAGAAATGCACAGAGCTAAATGGAGATCATCTCGGAACATGTGCTCTAGAATAAAGAGGAAAAGTCCAAAGACTCATGTTTTGATATGATGTTTTTAAACACAATAAACTAGTTATCACAAAAGTTTCATTCAATCCTTGCAGAAAATTAAGAAATGAGGCCTATCGAAAGTTGGGGCCCGTTTTTTTTGGGGGGGGGGGGTCACCCAGTATATAAGTAGTAGTTCCTCCAATTACTAATCTGGAATTGGGGCAAATCCAGCTTGTAACCATGGTTTTGTAGGCTTTCCACTCCTTCAAGCTGCCTCCTAATTTTATATCATCCGCAAACTTAGATATTATCGAACACATCAATCCATTGTCTATATCATTTATATAGATGAATAAGATAGGACTGAGCATGAAACCCTGGAGCACCCCACTACTCGCAGGGACCCATCTCGAGGCTAACCCTTGATTCTCACTCTCTCGCCAGTCTGACAACCAGTTCTCAATCCAGCCATCCACCCTACCGGTGATGCCAAACACATGGACTTTGTACATCAACCTGCTGTGTGGCACTTTATCAAATGCCTTTTGAAATTCCAGGTATAAGATGTCCAGAGCCCGACTATGATCATACTTACCCAGAATGCTATGAAAGAATTCTAGTAGATTTGTGAGACAGGATTGGTTCATGAGAAACCTACGTTGAGAATCGAGTTTTGTTTCTAGGTGCTTTATTATTCTGCTATTGTGCTCTCTAACATTTTGCCCACAAACGGAGGTCAAACTTATAGCCGGTAGTTACCCGGGTTTTCACGCTCTCCCTTCTTAAATATGGGAGTCACGTCTGCCGTCCCCCAGTCCTCTGACACCTCCCCCGTTTCTAGTGATTCATTAAAGATCACAGTAAGTTGCGGTGTAACGTGACCGCTCACTGTCTGAAGGATTCTAGTTAGAAAGTCATCTGGACCGGGACACGTGGTTCTTTATTCTATCTAGCCTCCACTTCCTCCTCACTGTCTAATATTATCTCGCTTAGGTTGTCCCATTTTTTATGAGATACACCCCTGAGCGTCTGAGTGGGACCGTCTACTTCCCTTGTAAACACACAGGTGAAATAGTCATTCAACGCGCCAACGTCATCTCTTAGCAGGCCAATATGGTGATGAACTGGTTTGTACCTGTTGTTGTTTTTTTGTCCAGGATGAATTCAAATTCTTTTGGGTTCTCTTTGCACAGGACAGGACCCGAAGTTCCTTGTGGCGCTTACCTTGCTTGGCATGTGTATTAACAGTTCTTTTTTTGTGTGTGCATAAGATTTTGGTGCTTCCACTGCTTTTCCAGAAGCAGTCTTCAGAGGGTCTATAAATCACTAATTATAGCACCATTAGAAATTTTCTTTTTCATTCCATCTGATGACTTATGAACAATTGCAATCTAGGTTTGAGACTGCTCAAACCTTAACAGGTACGCAAGGATTCCATAAAATTATTCCTAACAGTTTAGTAACTATCAGACCATTTAAAACATCACAGTCAACAGAATATACTGTCCACCGAATTTCAGCTGATATATCAATTCCTTCCTTGACCTACATTGACTACAATATTGGCCAATATGTTCCCTGTACGTATGAAAATATTCCTTACATAGGGTTTATTGAAGAAGTCTCAGATGAACATTAAGTCTAAAATTAACTTCATGCATGCACCAGGTTGTGCAAAACAATTTTTATTTTTTTTTGGCCACTGAGGAGACTTTGGGTATTGCTGAAAAACATCTTGAGTGCCCCCAAATTGAATGCAGGAGTCACAAAAGTGGTTTTATTTAGCATAATGAGGGTTATATTTATTTTGTGTAGATTTCGACACATTCTTGGACCTAGAAGTTTTAAGTGATTTTTTTTTTATATGTTGTCAGTACCAAAGGATGGAAAGGATTTTGCCTCCTGAGGTTTATTTGCAAGTGATTTATTCGAGGTGTTGTAGATGTGCGAGATGTTCTGTGATTGAATGTACTAATGACACTATGCCTTATTTCATATATTATGATTTAAAAATGGACCAATTGCTGGTTATAAAATAGATTATAGAGAATACGATTGAATGTAGTGTAATCATATTGGAAGCTATTAAATGGTGTAGTACTTCATGGATATTGAAAATTATAATGAAAAAAATTATTAAATTTGCTCATGATAGAAAAATTTTACCAGACTTAATGACCTTGCAGACAACGTAAGGGGCCAAAAAGTAGTGATGTTAAGGGAGTATCAGAAGAAATTAAGTGGGGAAAGATATTCTATCAGTAACAATTAACTGGTGATCTACATGCTAATTTTTTAAGGTAACCAAAGATTGCAATATTGATATCTACAAATAGACTTCATAAAGATCATGGTTTTGTTTTTCAGGTAAGGCGGGTGAGAAGTGGATGGACTTCTTTTGAAAGGTAAGTCCCATTCCAATTATTAAAAATATGAGTCCTGTGGTCCGGATGCTCACTTTAATCAGTAGGTCCACTTACAATAGGTTTTTGCATGAGTGGTTCCTCAGAGTGCCCCGATAAGTATAAGAGATCGGTGGTTAGCGCCCTCGTGACCAGAACATTCTCGCACTCCTCTAATTGGGTAACGATTGATGCTGAGCTTAAGCGAGTGAACCAGCTCTTTGTGAACAATGGCTGTTCACAAACCGTATTCGACTCAATCGTTAAGCGGAAGATAAACTCTACCCTCCTTCCGACGGACAGACCAGAAAACAATGAACACAGGCTACAAGGGAGACTAGCAGATTCTCAAAGCCATTATACACCGCAACATTTCCTCAGCCAACCCCGAGCATAAAATAAACTTGGTCATATATTACAAGACCAGAAAAACACGATCCCTCGTCATGAAGAACAGTTGTCTCCCCGCGACGAGCCCCCTACAAGAGACCAACCTATTGTATGAATACTCTTGCAATGTCCGTGACTGAGTTCACTGTAACTCTAGATACATAGGGATGACTTCTAGAACCTTGTCGCGCAGGTTGACGATGCACCTCCAGGACGGGGCTATCAAGCGACATTCCGCAACGCATCGCACGTCAATTCAAGAGAAACGCTCACCCAAAACACTTCCATCATCTAACGTGATCCTGACCGCCGAAACCTTTTCCTCCTATTGCTTATACCCAACATCAATTCTTTGTTCTCCAACATATTTTTAAACATATCCATGTATTTTCATGTTAGTTGGTTGGTTCTTATCCTTACAATAATGTTCAAAATATTTTTAAACATAAATCTATCCACGTATTTTTCGAGTTAGTTGATTGGTCCTCTTTCTTACGATAATGTTCAAACATATTCAATATACAGGGGTTGGACAAAATAATGGAAACATTAATTAAATTACTGACTTTGAGTCCCCTCCTCCTTAGCAGTATAAATAGATTCAATACGCCGACCAATCGATTCATACAGTTTTGGGCTGTATCTATACTAATTTAACTGTTTTCGAGTGAAACCTGCTCTAGCTCCATCGTAGACGCCTTTTAGATGGAATATATCCCCTAGTTTTTGCTCCAATTTACACACAAAAAAACTTGATTATGGCAAAATCTGTGAATTATGGAGACCACTATGTGTTCAACGTCATTATCAGGCATTTTTAAAAAGTTCTAAAACCTTTTTTGGTGTGAATGGGTGCATTAGTTAATGTTTCCATTATTTTGTCCAACCCCTGTATTTTCCTGTAATATCACGTTCACCATCCTGCCCCGAAGATGACCTAGTGTTAAGTCGAAAGACGTCTAGGCAAATGAAGTTATGCCTCTTCCGAGCAATTTTCCTCGCCTAGAGCCATCTGTTGAGACTAGAGTCAAAGCTATAAGAAAGCTGCAGCCAAAAGTAAACAGTGCAGCCGTTGCTGTCGACCTCAATGAATCCTGCATAAAAAAATGGCCTTCCAATATATATATATATATATATATATATATATATATATATATATATATATATATATATAAGAAATAGCAAATACAAGTTCTGGTGGTGGTAGCAACTAGCACAGGGCTTTCACCATATTTAATTTCTGCCTTTCCAAAACCTTTTGAAGATAGAAAGAAAGATGTAGACACTTTGTATTAGACGAATATATAAAATTCAGTACAAGAGAAGAAAAAATTGCCATAAATGAGACAAAAGGGAGCTTTTAAAGGCCAGAGAAAGGGACACTGGAACACAGTGACCAAGGACAGCACAATGAAGGTAATCCAGACTGAGAAGACCGAAATAACGCCAGGGGTCGATTTGAGTTATTGTGCCCCGTAGCTTAATGGTAGAGCAATCTGACCCGCAATCAGCAGACCCAGGTTCTATTCCCAGCCAGGATAATTAAAACTTTTCTCCCTGGCGGTATTTCTGTCTTCTCAATAGGGATTGCCTTCATTCTGCTGTCTTTTGCTCTATTTGATCCGTGTCTCTTCCAATGTCCCTTTCTATTTCCTTTAAAAACCTCATGTTTCTTGTCCCATTGCTCATTTACATCAAAATTTCCCTTCTTTTATATAGGTATATATATATATATATATATATATATATATAGGTATATATATATATATATATATATATATATATATATATATATATATATATATATATATATATATATATATATATATAAAGCCCCGTTTCTACCCATGCATTGAAGGTAAGGATGTTTATTGGATGTTCTAAATTCCTTGAAAGATAAATTGGATATTTTTAAATTGATATTTTAAGCCATCGAGCGATGTCTCTGTATATCTGATCCCAAGGACGGATAGGGAAGAAGTTCTCAGAATAGCCTGGTGAGCCTGAAGGTACCAAGTTCTGGTCCTGGTCGTAGTGTTTTTTGACCAACCTGACTATGGTGGAACTCTTCATGACCCATTGTACATCAGGTTTACGTGGATACAATTGCATGACGATTCATTGTGGAGCTATTTAATCCCCCTAGTTATATCAGCGTATCCGCCCAGGGGGCGGTCAGTTCGTCACGCCGCTGAAAGTTTAGTGTCGCCGTTTGTTGGGATCGAACCCAACACCTGGACGTCGGAAATCCACCGCCGTATCTACCTGCCTAGCGAGAATTGTCATTTATAGGACGCATGAGTCTTATCCCCGTTGTCCTTGGTGCCTGGAGGATGCTTTAATGGGAGGAGGGGGGGGGGTTATAGGTATTATAATAAGTCGGAGGAGCTCTCGCTAGCCTAGTGGATGTGGCGTTGGATTTCTGACGTCCAGATTTCGAGTTCACTCCCAATGAGTGCGGACACAAAACATCAGCGTACCGATTGGTTGATGCGCTCTGACCCCACTCACCACTACTTTACCTTTTTATTATCATTACGACTATCCCCTCAAACCATTTCTACCCGCACTTTGTACCAGGAGGTGTGTTTCCACTTGTACGAAATTCTGTCTGTTAGCCATGGTGCCTTGGTGAACTGCATGCCATCCTGGGATTACCCCGTACCAGGGTATGATAATAATAGGTGGTCACCCACCCTACTCATTAGTGGACCCGACTATCTCTTTACTTCTCCTCAATACATACCCGTCTTCCCTCTTCCACACTTGCTCTCCTATCCACAGAGGTTCTGGTTGCCCGGCACACTCTCGTCCTCTTAGTGGACCTCAGTCGATTGGCAACGTATACCGTGAGGTCCCCACCTGCTGCCAGAGCCTAACGCCCACTGGCTAGGGCAAGTGTTATATACGAGGTATGAAGGACCGTCGACTCTGCTCTCCTTCCTCCAGTCCTACACATATAAGGTGGCTATGCCGGCACCATCCTAAATGGTTAAAGTTCCACGATAATTTTGCCTGAATGGCGGTCTGTGTTGGCAAAACCGGGACTGACTATGTTTAAAAGATCACATTTTGGAATTTCTGATTCTATGGAAACTTTTGTCTTAAACTACCCACTCATAAGGAGGTCAGAGTATCTACTTTCCATTTCTCAGGCGGGAGCCTTCTGGCGAATGCGTCGGCTCCCTCCGAGGCGGCCATGATAGGTGCCCTTCGGACATTTAATGGCTCGTCAGTGAGTGTGACGTCGCACTCTACCATGAACTTCGTGAAAGGAGTAGTTTATGCGAGAGAACTCTTGGACTACTCCATAGAGGACATCACCTTAGAGCTGGCCGACCATGGGGGCGGTCAAGGTCGGACGTGTGATGAGAAAACAGGGAGGGGCCTCGAGACCCACCCATACTCTTTTCGTCACGTTCGACTGTGACAAACTTCCTGAGTCGGTGCGTGCCATTTGGTATCGCTACCGCGTGAAGGCATTCGTGCGCCACTGCCGAGGAGGTGTTATTACTGCCACCGCTTCGGACATACGAATCGCTCCTGTCTGGGTTAGCCGAAGTCTGTGTAAGTTGCTCCAAGGCCTCTCACGATAAATCCAGATCGCGCGTGGCCAAGTGTGTCAATTTTCGAAGCAATGTGGTGCGTATCTCCTTGAGAAGGAAATTCTGACCGTTCAGGCCCAGGATCGTCTCTCATTTCGCGAGGTTAAGGACTTGATCCTGGTGCGCCTGGTCTTATGCCTCAATTTGAAAAAAAGCACCCTCTGTTCCTGTCCCCTCCAGTTTTACGAGCTTCTTTTTGTGGGAGATACCCTCGTTGGTTTTCGCTTTAAGGTCGAGGGAATAAAAACAGGTTCGGGTAAAATGTCGCATAGTCTGGCTAGTGGAGGCGGGTGTTTAGAAAATGACAATTATTTGACGAAGGTTCATAGGATTATTAGTTTGCCTGTGATGGGCATTTTTATGGCGGGGAAACGGAGGGTGGGGGGCCTTCGAATTTCCCTTTCCAATGCATGCAATGTTGGCTATAGCTAAATTGTATTTTATTTATCCGTTGTCTCTCTGTTCCTCTTCCACACCTCTGTGGTTTGGGGCTCCGACCGAGTCGATGTGCAACTCTACGTTACGCGAAGTTAAACTACATTCGGTATGGGTAGTCGACGGGTGGGTTTCAATTGGGGTCGACTGAGATACCTATGTATGTATCAGACGGTGGTAAAAAAATTGACTATAATGACAATTTTATGTTTGTCCTTGGCTCCCCCCCTTCCCCCTAAGTATATTGTTCTTGTTAATTGTTTGGTGGTTTTGTTTTCGTGGATTGTATGTTGGGCCATTGTCTCTTAATGATTGTTTGTGTGCGCGCAGGCAGCAGGTGCAACAGAACCGCACAGATCTCTGTATCCGAGAACCCCTAAATACCGTTGTTACTGGGGACTTCTTGCCCAAGAACCAGAGATTGGTGTAATACAGTCGTTTTTGCAACTCTTCCTTATTTTATCTTGTCTTGTATTTATACCGTATCCCCCCCCCCCTCGCCTGTCCCTCCGTATATCTCGAATATTTGGGAATGTATTCGAATGTGGATGAAAAGCTGTGTTAAAAGAGAGGGTACCACTTAGTAGTACAATGCCGAAGTACGGTGACACGAGGTTCTGTACTTGGTCCATTGTTATAAGGGCGTTGAGACACCACCATCTCAGAACTTCCAGCTACCACTAGTAAATGAGGAACAATTGTGGCCTAGTCGGTCTGACCCTTCAATATAATGCGTGTAATAATGTCTGGTTTCAATCCCAAAAAGACTTACGTATTCCAAGATATTAAGTTGATAAAGTCTGACCTGACAACGGCTCTTGGACCATTCATTACTAGCGACTGAAGCTATGGTGAGAGAAGAGAACCATTAGAATACGAGTTTATTGCTTGAACAAGAGATCTACATGTGTTTATCCCTCACCCACCCCAACACTGGGGTGGGTAGACCTTACAATTTTAGTCACTCACGTAGGTAGGCAATTGCAACACTTTTCTTTCCCCTCCCGTCTTCGTAGAACAACACACTCTATTCCGAGGAATCCTGTGGATGGGTATCTCTATCCACTTAACTGAGGCGGAATAAGTCCCCTCCCCGCGGGCTACGAAGTCCCGGCCCCTAGTGTCCCTCGGACTCACCAGCGATTGTTATACTGACCTTTATGTCTATTTCATTATGCAGTTGAGATCCGCTATGACCAAAGCAGGATGGTGAACTTACTACTATTACTACCATCTTTATAATTCACTTGTGGGGTCGTAGTTGAAATATTGTGTAAACACGTTTAGAGATTGGTAGATAGGGAAGTGTGAAAAAAAATGCCCTCGATTACACCTAAGTAATGAAAGGAGAGAAGTTTGTTTTCGTTGGAGGCTTCATTCAGGCTTGCGTGGCCAACATATCGAAGGCAAAATTTGAATGGCCTCGTTGATAACTTGGAGGAGTTGTTCTCTTAGCGAGATGTCCACCAACTCATGGCGATGGAAGGAGGCGAAGAGACGAGAAGGAATTTTTCTCCCATGCGTGTGTGGGAAAGGGGGGGGGGGGGATTTTCGAACGCGAGGGCTCGACCTGGAGCAGATGTAGTGAAAGGTCGAAGTCTTAAGTGTTTACGCAAAATGATTCTTCCATTCCTGTCTAAAACTCCACCAAGGGCCTTATGCAACACCTGAGCAACTTCAATAATTATGAATAGGTCACATGAACAAAAGCAGATGCAAGAGAGAAGAAAATAATTCATGAATAAAAGAAGTACATCTTTAGTAGACTACGTCGAGTGGACTGGGGACTTTTTGTAGTTTCCTTATATCCTCCTCCATCCGCCCCCTTTTCTCTCTCTCTCTCTTTTCTCATCGACAACTTTTTATTTTCTCGTAATGAATATGAAGAAATTTGGTCTCCCCTAGTGCATTACCTCCCCCCCCCTCGTTTTTCCTTCCTACACTTTTTAAAGATTTTCATGGAAGTCCATCTTTAAAACTTGGTTAACTCCTTTTTTTTGTCTCCGCTATTTGAGCGAAGGTAAGCACGTTGGGTGTGGTTAGTTGCCGGATGGATTCCCGATTTGGGTCGGCTTTCTTACGAACCTTTTCTCCCAAACATTGCGGCGGACTTGTCCTCTTTGGTTGTCACTTTATTCACTTGTTGATGCAATGTCATACCTCCCCACACGTTTTTTTTTTTTTTTACTTCAGCCGACCTTGATAGTGGAGGGGGGATGTTTTTTTTTATAGTTCGTGCGGTTGCTTGATTTTGTATCGGGTTGGTGGAAGTAATTGTTATGGCTGTGTAGAGGCGGTGGTGAGAGTCTCCATCGTCGTTTCCCCCCTTCCCTCCGTGATGACGCTGTTGTGTGCTTTTGAGGGTGACCTTGTACTTCGAGGTCCTCCTTCGCCTCTGCCTGTAGTCTCAGGGCAGCCATGCTCCAGCCGGCAGATCGCGTGTCATCTCGGCTCTAACGTCTGCAGAAGGGTTGGTAATGTTTACCACCACCGCCATCACCCCAAATGCTGAGGCCGGGAGTGCGACTCGGAACCACCCCGAGAGTAAAGTCTTTGAACGCGTGCAAGGACCCGAGGCTACGAGGTCGCTCTCCATTTGAAAGGAGCGAGCAGACAGGGGTGAGGCGCTGCTGGGGAGATGGCGTATTTGGCTTTTTCCCCCACTATCCTACTCACCCTCTTTATGGTACGCCCCCCTGGGGGGAGTCGAGCCCCGACTCGACGGCTTCATAATTTAGGAATTCGTTGCCTGCTATGTAAATTCCACGGCCGGAATTCCTCTAATTTCCCGACCACGGCAGTCGGGGCGCTGACGTCCAGGGTGTCGTGTACGTACGCTTGTGTCTTATCTAAGGGAAAGCGTCGAGGAATGGAGGGGTGGAAATTCGGTTGGGATTCTTGTAGTTGCGAGGGCTTTTGGGAAAGCTGTGCGAGATAGAGGTGAAAAACAGTACTACTGAAACTAATGAATGAAAAGGATTGCTAAACAGCTCAATTCCTAGGGTAGGTAGGCCACGTTTGAAGTCCTCGGGAACAATTTCGTTCAAATAGGCCAAGGACTCGGGCGAATTTGAGACCTTGGTTCTCGTGTTTGTTTTTATGCCCCACTCCTTTTTGCTAACTCCCCTCCGCACACACACACACATATACATACATATTGGGGCCTGCAATCGTTGTGGAACAAAAACAGATTCAGAGCAGTCCGCATCCTACCGATCCCTACCACCCCCGCCCCCGCTGATCTCCTTCGAATATCCCCGGTTGTTACGCTATTTGATGGAGCGCTCGCCTGCGCCCTATTGTGACGACTGCGTCGTCCCCCAGACTGTTCGGCACATTCTTGTCGAATGTCCCAGTCTGGGTGATCTTCGCGCACGACACCTGTCCCGATACCGGGATGGGCGGGGTCGCTACCACCTTACCCTTGTACTCGGGACGAGTGCGTGTACCTTGACTGGTGGACTGATAGACTTTTGGGGGGAGGCCGGCCTTTGTCCTTTTATTTAACTAGGTTTTGTTGTTGTTTTTGTTATTGTTTTTTTCTAGGTCGCACGCTCCTACGCCGGGGGGAGGGGGACCTCCCCCCAACGCCGTAGCTTGCTTCCTAATTGTTATCTCTTTTTATTGTTGTTTTGTTTTCGAAATTTTATTTTAAAGTAGCCTAGAACTAGGCTGTTTGTTTGCGGCGACTTATGCCCAAGGGGGCAATCGCCAGATAGCCCCTTGGAAAAAAAATCCCCCGTTGTTACCTTCCAAACATTTTCATTTAACTATAGAGATGCCCCCCTTGGTTTTCGTTCCCCCCCCCCTTCCCCTTACGTTAATGCAGCAAATAGTTGCTTGTCATTTATGAATTGAATTTTAACCCTGTAATGGGGGACGTCGACCCGTTTGCTGACCCCCCCAGCCGCCCATCAAAGGCTCCTCGTTCAGCTTCGCGTGGGAAGAGGGACCTGGCAAAAGGAGCTGCGTTTCGTTCGTTCTACTCTCTTTGGGATGGGTGTCACGTGTAGTGTTGACAACCATGCTGCAGTTGACATCTGGGGGACAGCTTGGCTTCAGTAAGGTGGGCTGCCTTAATCGGGGAGGTTGGGTTGGTTTAGGAGAGCCCCCCTTCCCTCCATTAGTCTCAAACCTTGCTGCCACGAGTAGACTCTTTGCGACTGTTCGGGCAGTGTACTAGCCATATTTTCACTTCTCCTAACTTCACCTCTTCACACAAACTTATAGTCGGGTACCCTCGTTAGCTTTCGCTCCTTTTAACGTAGATAATAATAATGCTGAAATTACTGTCCTTTGGGACAAAATACCCCCTTCCCCCACTACTGTTTGGCATGACATGCCCCCAAAACACACGGGAGGTGGCTGGGTGTGTAGAAGTAACGAACAAGGTGTTTGGGAGGGTATGTTGTGGTAGAAGGACGTTGGCACGGATGCCAAAGACCATAAGGACCATTTCGAGGCGAGTCCTTTTAACGTGACTGGAACCTGTTAAGTGCCAGTAAGCGCGGCACGGGGGGCGTTCGTTCCCCCTGTAGCGAAGTGTGGGTCCCGGGGTGTTTTTTAAAAGGTTCCTATGCGTGTGGGTTTTGGTTAGTGTTGATAAAGGGGTGGAGTGGGCTGGGTGGTGCCTCGAGGGGCTATCCTCCCGAGTGTGGTAGTGTGTTGCGTTGCGTCTATTGGCGCGAGGGATTCATCCAGGCAGTCGTCAGTGTCCGCCCGGAGGTGGGTGCGTGTAGTCGTGTGTGTTTGTCCGCTCGAGCGACGCGGGCTTGCTGGAGTGTAGTGGTGCCGAGAGATGTTGGGAGGGTGGAGAGGAGTGTTTTTTTTTATGGGATTCGAAGGGTATTATGATGGTTGTATCTTTATGTTGGGTTTGTTTTAAGGGGAAGGTTTTTTTTCGCTTGGTCAGTCTCGATAGTATGGTCAATTGATTTGAGGTTGGGGGGGGGGTAATCTGCTTGCCTTTAAGTGTATGTACCACAAGGGGGGCTGGGGGATAAAGATCGACCTTGTTTGATGTGGTGTTGGCGTGTAAATTCACAGAGGGTCGTACCCTCGTTGGTCAATAGAAATGAACCATCAGTCGATGGTGTTTGTGAGGCGCGAGTGGCTTTGTACGAACTGGTTCCTTGAGGTTTATGATAGCGCCCTCCCGGCCCCAACAGTTAGGGTTCACTCACATTCCTGTCGGGTTTTGTCCGCCGGTTCCCCAACCCCCCTCCATTCCTGGACTGAATTGCCCTCGTTGGTTGCCATCAAATCCAGATCATGAGATTGTTTTACCCCCGGGAGGAATGTGACGTGGTGGTTCTTGGCCCCGTGTCCGATCTACCGTCCTTAGCTTGGGGGGGGGTGCTCTTATGTAACCGCGCGTGAGATGGGGGTGGGTGGGGACGAGATGAGGGGTTCTATTCCCCCGGGGGGCGGCCTTCGGTGATGGTGGTGGGGGGAATGAGAGGCTGCGCTCTCCGGGCGAGTGGCGGATGGGGTGGAGGGCGCAAAATGAGGGGGGTACTCACCCCCTGGTCAAGCTCTAGACATTCGGGGAGGGCTGGGAATTCAATTGAAGAGGGGGGGGGATATTTCGGGTTAGAACCCTCCCCCACCTTCTGCCCAGAATTACAGCCTTTGTTGGGTTTTTACTCGCAATGTAAATGCTGAAGCTACATCGCAGAACTCCTCGCTGGAGTCAATGATATTAAATAGCGTATAATTGGTCTGTGTGAAGCCCGACGATAAGAGAAAGCGCTCACTGAAACAAGTGGCCATCACTTAATATACCACAAGGGAAATTAAGACGGCATATCCTAAAGAGTATCCTGCGTATTTCTCTCTGAGAAGTACAGCCTCAAAATTGTCCAAGTGTATCCACCGACACCTGCTTATACGCAGGAAGAATTCGATAGATTCTATGATGCGATCAGGACAAGCCTAAATAAAAACCAAGCCCCTTTAGCAGTCGGGCAAGCTAATGAATGAGTCATGCATGGGGAAGTTCTTGATGGGGGAACGAAATGAAAGGGGTCAATATCTGGTTGACTTGACACTGGCACAAGACCTGAACATTGTTAACGGTTTAAAACGAAGCAGCAGCAACGATGTACTTAAGAGAAGCCCAATGAACTTGACTACACGGTGGTCGACAAAATATTAGTCAATAATCTCCAAGTTATCAATAAAATCAGAATCAGTGACCACAGGATGATCAGATATAGGATAAACATGAATTAAAAGAGACTTTTATCAGGAAAATCACATAGTAGCTATAAAAGAGGAAGAGGGTACAATCATCAAGTAGCCAGAAAGAATGGTTAAAAGAAGTAATCCAGAACCACAACCAACTAACAACATCCAATAATGACCCAGTCGTCTCAAATCAGAAATTGAAGTTGCAATCAAACAAATGAAGAGCCACAACGCACCAGGTCAGGACAACATCACTTCAGACTTGCTGAGAGATTCTGGGACAAACTCGCTTGCATCTTCTTCACTGAATGTCTAAAACCAGGCAAGATTCCGGAGTACTGTCGCAATGCCATAATAATCCTTCTACACTAAAAGGTGATCAAGCAGACTTTACAAGCTACATACCAATCAACCTTCTCTCGTGTGTCTATTAACTCTTCACAAGAGTCTTTACCAACAGACTACAAAACCATCTAGATTACCAACAACCAAGAGCACAAGCTGGCTTCAGAAAAGGATTCTCAACGATTACCCAACCAGCTCATTGAGTACAATATTTCTCAATATTTTGTATTTGTAGACTACAGGAAAGCATTTGAATCAATAGAAACACCAGCGGTCACAACAACCTTGAAGAATCCAGGTCTAGATCCGGTCTGGATATATATCATAGAACACGTGTGCCAAAATTGCAGATTCAGGCATCTTTCAATTACAGAAAGGTGTAAGAGTATGAGATCCTCTCTCTCCGAAATTATTGCCGTCCTGTCCCAGAAATCCTTAGGAGGCTAAACTGGCAAAAGAAAGGCATTAAGATCGATGAAGATTATCTCGATAACCTGAGATTCGCAGATGATATTGTACTCATAGCTGATAACCTTGAAAAGATTAAAAAAAAATCTCCAAGAACTTTGCCACGAACGCAAAAATGTCTGCTTAGAAATTAATCTTGGAAAAAAAAGTCATGACAAATCAAGCTGAGGTCAAGATTATAGACATTACAATTGACAACGAGCAAATTGGATTAGCGGACATATATCTATCTGGGTCAATCTATTACAATGTCATCGGGAAAAGATCAAGAAATCCAACGCAGAATCATCTTGGCTGGAAGGCAACCATCGTTTTCAAAAGCAAAATGTCATGTGCCTGAAAAGAAAACTATACAACCAACGCATAATCACAACTATGACTTGTGCTGCAGAAACTTGGAACCTGACAAAAGAACTTTATAAAAACTTAGAACAACACAAAAAACCCATGAACTCATTCTGATGGGGATAACCTAACTTCAGCATCCTGGAAGCTACAAGAAACCTGAAATGGAGCTGGACAGGCCATGTGGCAAGATACCAAGAAGATAGATGGACCCGAAAAATCACCGCTTGGACTCCTTGATAAACAAGAGGGAAAGTCCATCCAATGACCGGCGGTGTTTTGTGATAAGATCATGAATGGTTATTGCATTGATGGTTTCTCATGGTTCAAATCACTTACAAGTGCCTTTGAATGGCTAAATGAGGCGTCTGCCACTAGATGGCGCCACCCAACGCCAAATCCGATGGCAGATTTGAAATATCCTGGGTGAGTAACCATATGTCCCATGGTCGTATGGGTCATTTCATGCCTTTAAATGGGTATAATTGAACTTTACTCCTTTTGAAACAGCGACGCCTAGACCTGGCGGTTCGCCGCAGGTAAAAACAAGATAGATCTTTAAAAATATGCTAAAGAAAACAAATTGTTCACGACCGACATCAATTCAGAAAGATGAGAAACGGTTTCTCTCAGCAGTGGGACGCAATTGCCTGAAATGATATTAAAAGCGAGTTTTATCAAGTTAGGTCGATGAATCTGGGATAAAGGGGAATATATGTCATCCTTGGGGCAGACTGGGGGGTTGAGGGAGGACTTAAATGTCACTTGGGCGGTCGATTACTTGATTGATTGACTACCAGGAGGCGATTGACCGCGCGGGATATCAATGTATATTGGGGTGAGGGGGTGAATAGGTTAACAGTTAAATAATCAAGGAGTGACGCTGTTGCCAAGGGCCCCATTTGCCCCGCCTACCCACCAGGAAGATGGCTAAAGTAATGTATAACGTAATGAATTGCGGTCCCCTTGTTGCGTGGCATTTAGCTTGTAAGTCTCATTTTGCTGGGTATTCCTAAGGGAAGTTCACTGTCTTTTTGGTGGCCATTAAAACTAGTGATGGGACGAGTACTCAGTATCGGTATCAAATATCGGTAGTATCTGCTGTTTTTAGTTGTATCAGAACTTGTATCGGTATCGGGACTTTTATGTCTCATTTCCGATACTTGCCCATTAATTCCCAAGACACTGTGTGCAATCATTTTACAACATATATTCATTCTATTTAATGATTATATTCTTGTGTCCCGGACGTGAAAAAATTCACATAATTTGCACCTAATTTATTTACACAAAATTTAACATTTCATAACCCTTTCAAACCCTTAGTTTTTCAGGGAACCAAAAGGAACAAACATAGGCCAAACTACTAGTTTACCCGTACTTGAAAAATTCACGTAATTGCAATCAATCAAATGACTGCAGTTAGTTTGGTATAAATAATATAATTTTATTTAAATGTTTAACTCAATATTCGTAAATTTCCATAATTTTATCCCTTTCAAAAATATTTTGAAAATAGTGTACACGTGCCGTCATAAATGACGGGAAATTTTACATTATTTTCATCTCTATTATTATTGGGTAAATCTTGAACGGAAGATTAGAATTTCTAAAGTGTCACTTTCGTCACAATGAAAATTATTATTACACAAAAATACATGCAATTAGCTTGAAATCAAAGCCGTTCCATATAGTCATATTGTATGTAAGCTACCAAACCAATTAATTTCTATTTTTGTTCCATCGTTTTTTCCGACAAATTTGGTTTCGTTTAAAACAGCTGAAAGTTAAGCTTTAAATACACTCTTTAATCTTTATGTACAACTTTTATCTATAAATGTAATTTGTTTTATATTCCTTCGATATTCATATTCAATTTTCTCCCATTGCAGAATGAATATGAACAGTTACATGAAATAAACGGTAGTGTTAGAGAGTAACCATATCGAACATGTTCAAACAGCGTTCATTCAAACGAACAAACACGAAACATATGACTCAAGATTTGTTATTGTATTACTATTCTTTCAATCTATAATGAAATGCGCAGAAATTTCTTTTTAATGAAAAATTATTTAGAATATTTGGTTTGAAGTGTATATATATATATATATATATATATATATATATATATATATATATATATATATATATATATATATATATATATATAAGTACCTGGTACTCGTATCGGAATCTCTCTCTTAGTTTACATCTATGCCATGTTTAATGTCTTGATTTGTACCACATATCCGCCTGCGCCTCTATCCGCACCACCGGACAGTCACCGTGACGGAAGGGGTTGTAGGACAGGTGAGCTGGCCTACCTACCGATCTCTAGCCTCCCTATTTACTCTCCTCACGTGCCTTCTTGCGTCCTGTGTGTGTTGTTTTGTTTTACCTTCGTTGGGTCATATAATTTTTGCTTTCTCATTTTAAGGTTTAATTAACCGTGTGCAACGAACAACTCCGGCCTAAACGGCCACGTTGCGTAAGCGAGCCTCGGCAGTATCCGCCCGGATCGATAGACCCAGATAGATAATTGCGAGAAGAATCCTTGGGTGAGGAAAGCCGGAGTTCCTCCGATATGGGTGAGGCGCCTCCGACCAAATCCTTCGTTACCTTGATGCATGTGTCCTTGGGCCCCGGCGCGGCATTAGGATTTGTGCGAGAGGGAGGTCGACTTGGTTCTCGTGGATACCACGAGACCTGTACGACTCACCCTGAGATAGCCGCCGGACGGTCGTAAAAAGCCGAACTCTAAAACAACAGTTCTTTGCGTACTTGACCCGCGTACATTTGCCTGTTCACATGCCTTAGATGCACCCCTCTTCCCCGTTGGCTCTCTCCTTCCCTTCTTCTGCCCCCCTCCCTCCAAGGGGGTGTCAACTGTAAGGTGAGTGTATCCATTTTGCACCTGTCATCTGGAGTTTCCTCCGGGCCCTAGGTGCGTCTGTGGTGTGTGTGTCTTTGTCTCCATCTTCCCCAAGTTCTGTGCAGATCTTCCCTTACAAACTCCTTGGGGGAGATGCCCTCGTTGGATTTCGCTTCTTATTAATAATTTATTTATCACTCGCAAAAATGTCTTCTTTTTTGTCTCCTTGCTTCTTTCTCTTCTCTCTATCTTTCTCTTTCTTTCCTCTGTCTTTCTCTAATTAGGAGAAGTAATTAAAATTTTCCTTTGTTGTCTACTCTTCTATTCGGCGATGGCGCTACCTTCGTTCCCCGCCCTTTTCCCTAAAGGGGGCTTGTTTCTCCTCTACTTGGGAGTCTCCCGAGTGTCCACAACTACTCACTCGCCTCCTGTCTTGGAGGCTCGCAGTTCTTTTCTTCCTAATCGTATGAGAATTTTTTGCGTTTGAATTTGTTTCTCAAAGTTTGTAATATCCCGTCTAGCTCTCCCTTCGGGGGGGGGGGGCAGTGCTTAAGATAGTTACGCGCCCTGTCCTTAGTGGCTCTATCATAAGTACCTTTGCCGATTTTCACTTTGCCCAAAGTCACCACTGAGGCTGAGATGGTCCCGTTTGTTGAATAAAAAGACCATCCTGGTTCATTATAATTAAGCACTATTAAGATTTGGCGTGGGGCAACATAAAGAGTAACTTTCTGTTCGTGATAGGGCATAAAAGGTAGTTTTTAATGCCATTGATGCGCGCCGACCGCACTTGTGTGGGAAAGCGGTCGATGATGACGGAGCCATGGTGCTACCGCCTGCCGGTCGTTGCTGAGGCAGCTCAGGTCCGTCCGCCCGCCCGCCTGCCTGCCTCGGCGAAGAAGGTTTCGTCGTGTCTCGGCTTCGCGAGAGTCCTTATTAAAGGGGTCTGGATGAGACAAAACACTCGAGGGGGGGGGGTTGTTTACCCGATGTGTTTCCACTTGGCCCCTTCGATAATGGCTGGGGCCGTTTGGGGGCAGATTGATCGGGTGTGGTGGAGTGAGTTTGGGTGCAGTCAGAAAGTCGGACCGGGAATGGTGGTGGTAAAAATTGTAGGTTGACATAGGTTCGTCGAGATAAGCAACCATACACTCGTAAACTATTCGTATAGAAGTGGAACGGCGAGCTGAAGTGCCGGTGTGCATTTATTTCTTTACCCTCACGCGTTTTAGGAGAGGAGGGGGGGGGGTCCCATTTGGACAAAACAGCAAAACTAGTTGAATCGTTACATGGATGTCCACTCATACAAAAAAAAGAGAGTGAGCTAGCGATTGCGGCAGTCTCTCTCCAAGTTCGAACGTACCATATTTTCTATGAGTTGAGATGTCGTCGATTTTCAGATACTAGAAGCCCGTTTCTTTTTAAATTACACAAACCAAGCGTTTAATTTGATACGACAACCTCTATGGTTGGTCTAGTTTGGGAAGGTGAACGAACAAGTGAATTTGAACTTGTTGGAAACCTTAAATCAGGAACGAACATTTCTCTCCTTGAAGAAGGATTTGCGCCATTGTTTTCTAGCGGTCCGATTGAAGAAGACAGTCGAGCGTTGTTGGAACACGGGGACGTTCATCATTGGGGTAAAGGGTAAATAAAAAATTGGTACCAGATTACTTCTCATGCATTAGTCTGCCCCCTGCGTGTAGGGTAGTGTCTACCCTCAAATCAGCACAATTGCTCAGAATTGTGTATTGCAAATGAATACATAAGCAAGAAATTCATCGGCCGTTTGTTGCTCCTTGCATGGTCCTCTGCTTTATCGCACGGGGATGTTAGGGAAGCCACGCTGCAGCTGACATCTGGACGTACTTCCCCCGATCTCCAACGTTCGTATGCAATTCGCTTTAATTGTATAGGTCAAGGTACTTTGGCGAGTTGCGCGCCATAAGTCGACTCGGGATTGTACTTTCCACTCATTTCACTTGTGTATTACCACTACATCAAACGTCGGGAATCCCCCCCCCCCTCCTTTTGTGTGTATTTTTCTAAAACAAAGTTCGGCGGTAAATGAAATAGGACTCGATGACTGTCGGACAGATATTCGAGACGCCCTTTTTGGAAGGTAGCCCGAGGGATTGTAAAGAGGAGACTTCTTGGTGCGCTCTGGATTAAGGGGAGGTGCGAGGGTCTTGAGCCTCGATGTGTCGCTGGGTGTGCCAAATGACCATGGTCCTTCTGCCCCGTGGGCATTTTTACTCTATATCGACACCATGGCATTTCTCTCACGCTTCGTGGGAACAGAGGGTAGTTATGGAGAGTTGCGCCCCAAGTATTTCCCTGTTCAATACCCGCTAATTTACCACTTTTACCATACCTTTTTCACTTCCAACTTTATTGGAGAAATTTTCCCCCGTTGGTTTTTCCTCCTTTTTAATAGATCGAACTGTGGTTGCGTTCACTCGTGGCCCGTCGTTGTTTCGGTGTCTTTCCTCTTCCTTGGTCTTTTAACCGAGGTACTTCTAACCCGGGAGGTGTAAGGGGGTTTTATCTCTCCTCAAGTGAGAAAGGGGGGCGAATTCACCCCCAGCCTCCGAATGTCGGTCAGTGCCGGCGGGGTGAAAGTGTTGAGTGTGACCCGTTTTTTTTCTCTCGAGGGCCAAGTTTCTTCTTCTTTCCTCAATCGCGGCCACACTTCGCCTTGATCCGGTTCTCAGGGGCGCTGCTGCGTCGCCCTGGCAACCATTCGCTTTCGAGTGGCCAGCCAGATTGGCGTCGCGAAGCTCGACTCGGTGTTATGAGTGTGTGTGCGGTCGTAGTTGGCAGAGCGTGACCCGCCCCTCCAATAGAAAATCGTTGCGAAATTTGGGGAGGGAAGAGTCGGGGGGGGGGGGGGGTAGTAACTGCTGGGTAGTTAAAAATACGGGTCCTAAATAAATGTGAGGTAGTTTGATGCTAGAAATGGTAGGTTTCGCGGCATGGGGGGGGAGGTAAGGACTACATACCTGTCTCGGGATTTCTGAGGAACAGGAAAGCCAACGAAGCAGAGAGACCATCTGGTCGACCCGAGGCGGGCTCTCGCGTTGCGATGCGATGACGTGGATGGGTCGGAGGAGCGGGGGCAGCGCACGGACCCTGGATAGGGCACTGGCTCCTCTTGCCTGACTTACCAACCGGCCCCGGTGCAGCAGCAAGACCGGGCAATCCTTTGGCGCCTCCTCGTATCTATTCGCCGAGTCGCGCTACTAAAATGCCTTCGGGAAGTAGGACTCCATGGGGGACGATTCCACCCCCATGATCATGCACACGCGTGTATGCCAGGTTTGTGTGTGGGTGGGGGGACTAAACGTAGACACGCAATCAGAGGGGTAAGTGTACTGTAGGGGGGGGGGGGGATAGTTGTTTTTTAAAAGACGGTTTGGCAGGTGAGCGAATTGTTTTCGTCCTTTTAACGTTGTTATTATTATTAAGGAAAGGACCGTGTGCAAGCGTGAAGCGGGGAGGGTCTCGAATGGTCAAATTAAGTCGTCGATGCTGGGACGTTGTCAGCGAGTTTTAGACGTCCTGGAACACGTTTGTGTAAAAGAACTTCCCACGCACGGGAGGGGACTCTCCTGAGTGCTGTATCCTCCTGTCCCTAGCCCAAGGTAGTTTCCTCTTTTGGCTCCTCGGACTATGGAGCTTTAAGCAATTTTTCATTTTCATTATGGTATTTTTTAAGGATAAAGTCGGGCGGAGGTCTCCCGCCCCCAACTTGGAGTAAAAAAAACCAAACGAGTTTTACCAGCGATTACCACCGTCCGATGCCTATCTCAGTGTCGTTAACTGTGAGTGTGGAGGACGAGGTTTCGCGGGGGGGAGGGGCTTGTCGGTTGCACTCCGACATTAGCACTCGTCCCCACGGTGCATTTTGCTGTCGGTCTTTTTGTGTGTACCGCCCACAAGAGGGCGTCAGGTACACCATGGATCACCTTGCGTAGTTGTGATCTGGAGAATTACGCCCCCCCCCACACACACACCAGGTAGATCTTACACCTTTTCACTTCCTCCATCTTCACTACTTTGTGCCGGCTATCGCCCTCGTGAGGTGGCTATGCCCGGCAAGTGTGCGCGTTTCACGTTCTTAGCCTCCGGGGAAGGGAGCTGGTCGTGATGTTCTCCTCGCCGGGCAGGTGGTTGAGCGATTGGCCCTGGCCATTGGGCTTTTTGAGCCACCGAGTGTACGGGTCATCGCAGTGTTGCCACAACCATATTTTGGGGTTGCAGCGTTACCACAATCATCTCGACTGATTTGAGTCCCTGTTGGTTCTCACCTTTTGATCTGTTTAGTGCGGCCCCGTTTCGCCCCCGCTCCGCCATCGCCTTGCGAGGTGGACTCGCAAGGGAGGTGTAGCTTAAGCATCCACCCTGCAGATATTGCCTACCCCTTCCCTAGTTCCTTGAGATTTGCTCAAAGTGTGGAGGTTGGGAGAGTAGCGTGCCCTCCTGGTCGCGAGCACCCCGAGTCGGAGGGGGGGGGGCTATTCGGGTGATGTACTTGAAATTGCTTTTGTTGGTTTTCGCTTCATAATTTTAAGTAATGATGATAACCCTTGTGAGGAGTTGTGGAGAAGCAGCATGTAGTAGTTTCACGATGAGAAGTTTCGCAGTGCTCTTGTGGTGTTGTGGAAGATGTGTGGCACTTTAAGGGCCTTATTTAGGTTGGTGGTGGAGTCTGTAAAAGGTGGAACGCTGCCCTTCTGTTTATGTATCCCCTTCGCCCTCCGTCGATGCCTCCTGCTCTCGTTGGAGATCTTTGGGCGTCTCAGAGGGTCGGTGCTCCTCCCCTCTGGCGAGTCCTGAGACGAGATGAAGTGGAGAGGGAGGGGTGGTTAAAAATGGTGGTGTCATAGTAATTCCTCTCTCCATTTAATGCTTGGAGGTTTAAGAAAGGGAGGTTGAGTATATGGAAGCACCATAGTCGATCGTTCCAAGAGGGGTCTGGCTGCTTAGGGATTTGCTCTTTTCTCATCCCGTCTTGTTCGGAACATGGCGTCGACGTGTTTGCGTCACTCTGCCTTCCGCCGAGGAGGCAAACGCCAGGCAGGGAAAGATGGCCACACTTAAGAGGAGGGAGTTGAGTGTGGTAAGTCTTAAGGGCACCCACCATTGAGTACGCCGCCTCTCGGCAATCATCAACCACCTCATTCGTTTGTGATGCTTGGCATTAGGGGGCGGGGGGGATTACACTTAGGACATGCATGCGTAGTTGTGATGATGGGTGCGTGCACGCACGCGTGAAATTATAGGCGGAGGGGAATCAAACCTTGATGAATGGAGCTTTAAGATGCAGCGATAATAATAATAATAATGAAGATTGGGGGGGGGAGGCAAATTCAAGCTCGTATATCATGGAGGGAATAAAGGTAGTGCAAAGTGGCCATGACCATCAATTCAATTATTCATTAAGAGGGCGATGAAGTGACGTGTGAAGGAGACACTTCTCCGCTCGATTCCCCAAGGGGGCCTCTGCGTCCGAGCCATGCCAGTGGCACGTTGACCGTGACGAGGATTAATGATTCCGAACGATCTCTGCTCTTCCGTCGTGTCGATTTGGCTGGGAGGGGAGGTTTTCTCCACCGAGCGCCTCCCATGTTATTATTTTAAGAAGGGAATGGTGTAAGCCAATGAGGTCATTGTGTGTGTGTGGGGGGGGGGGGTGATGGGGCGGAGAGGAGCGGGGAAATGTACAGAGTGAAAATGCCTGCCATTGGCAAGCCTCCCCGTTTTAAAGGGTGTAGAAGATATTCCAAGCGTCCCAGTGACGTACGAAGGGCACAGGTGCTCTGTACGAACTCAACCCCCTGAGCGGAGGGGCGAGTGGGTGTGTTGGGAGTGGCTCTCTCGCACGCTGAGATTGCCGGTTCTCCTTAACCGACTCTGTCCAATCCTCTTCTCTGATGAGTTTATTCGTTGTCGCTCTGCCCCTGAACCTTCAGGTTCGTAGGCCCAGGGGCTTCCCCTCTCCGGTGGGAGTCCTCTGGTGTTTTTACTAAGCTTATTCATGGAGAGTAGCGGATTAAGAGTTAAGATGTGAAGGGAGAGATGCTAGAGCGTGTAATACTCCATCGTTATGAAAGGCTAACGAGGGGGGGGGGTGCATGATGGGTAGATTTGTCCTTGTTTGGGCAAAAAAGGAGGTTGGTGTTAGTGGGGTTGATGAGCGCCGTCCCTCCCTACCTTTGTGGGAAAAGCGGTTACTGGGGAAGGTTATCTCATCCTTGTTGCCACTTTTCTCTTCCCGATCCAACATGTACTCGTTGATCTCTTCTCCTCGCTCCTAATTCAAAGAAGCCACACCCGAAGTGGCTCTTTCGATCGCAACTTCTTAGCTATAATAATAATTACGATGGCTATAAATTTGATCATCTTTAAAAAGCATAATTATTTGGGGGGGCACAACCCTTGAGGCGCCTATGTTAAAGGGCGAAAGAAGAGGGAACGCGATGAAAGCCTTCGTGAGGGTAGAAAATTCGAATTTCCTCGTCAAGTTATGCAAAACCTTGTGGGACGGAGACCCAGGCAGTTGCGGAGATGGGGACATGAGGAGCGAGGGGTTATTTGGAAGGGATGAAGTAATGGTTGTGTGGTATCGAAACAACCTGTCTGAGGGTGCCCGAGGGTTTCCGCCGTGTCATGGACTCTTGTTCAAATCTGGACACGGTATTGATCACAGGGCGGATTCGGATTTGTCGTATTGATTGGTACTCATGGGCGCTCTGGGGCTTCACTAAAAAATGGTATATTTCTCTTGCAGCTTTTAGTCACTCTTGTTCTTTGATAGGTTGTACATCTTTTACGGTCCATTCCCTCGGAAGGGGGCGCACTGTGTTGACCGTCACACCTGGATGAGCAGGCGCCCTCCCGACACCAGTGCCTGCCCCCCAAAAGTGCAGCTCTTTTTAAATGCCCTCCTATCCCGCATTATGGAGATGGAATGGGTATAGGAGGGGTAATAAATACCCTTGTGCCCCCTCCCAGCCCCGTTGCCCATAGTTGTGTATCCTCCTGGCCTCTATGGAGGACATGGGGCTCTATATCTTCGCATTATCATCTCTATCTCGACAGAGCTCTCCTCATAAACGGCGGAAGGAGTCGGTGTTATTGCGCTATCAATTCGAAGGCAGAAATATTGTGAGCTCTGCACATTATTCCTTGAGTTTTATCCTCGGTTACCTGAGGTCAAAGGAGGGGGTCACGCGGGTGTACATGATCCCTGTACCCGAGACGAATCAGGCCCCCTCAAAAGATGAGGCACTTTAGTGATTCTGTTCCATTTTTCTGCCCTCGAAAGAAATCACAAAAAAATATTTTTCCAATTTTGGCGACTTGAGGGCCCCCCCTCCCCTTAAGTGGAGTTGGAAAGCTTGATGGGATAATGATGCGGGTGCCTGATTTCTCATCCACCTCGGTGCGGATGGATGCCGGACGTTCGCCCAAGGAAAGTTGAATGACTCGGATTTCGTCCGCCCTTTGAAAAGCTGGCAGGAGGGTGATTGGACCCATTCCCCAATATCGGAGGGAGGGAGGGGGGTACCATGGTTGTGTAACCGAGTCAGGTTTAGGGGAGAGCCGTGCCCGCCGGCCTCTCCCGTGAGCTACTCCGCACCTGGCGCCTTTTGTTCCTTCACCCCAAGTTTGCCACTTCGACGCGTAGCTTCTTGACGAAGATGCCTTCGTTAGTTTGCGATTTTTTAAAGGTTCAATTTCCCCTCTTTTTATCGAAGCAATTTTCAGTTTTAGCGGTTGCATTCTTCTTCATTCTTAACCTTTTACTCTTCATATTTTTGTTTCCCATTTCTTCGCTGGTTTCATTCTTTTGGTAGATTAAAAATTGCTCTTATTGGTTTCACCTTTCTAAAGAAAAACAAAAAACAACAACTTTTCGCTAACCGAACATTCTCCCATTCGGAATTCGCCGGTTTACTATTTTCTTCTATACTCAAGATCGAAAGAGCCCCCAAGCATGGGAAGGGAACGTTGGGGGAGCCTTTGGCCCCCACGCAGAAACCTTAACAAGAAGGGTTTTCTAGTCGTTCCTCGGCCAACCTCTGCGATATTGACATTGAGTTGTCTAATTCGACCCCCGTGCCATTTTGCCCATGGGGTTGAACGATCCTTAGGGTGGGACATGCCCCAGGCGGGGTGGTTGGAAGAGTTGAACGATCCCAATGCGAGACATGTCTCGGTGGTTTGGAAGAATTCGATGAGGGAAGATGTAAATCAACATTAAAGGTTGTGGGGAGTGGGCAAATTTTCCCAGGGAGTGGGGAGTTTAACGATCTCAACGCGAGACATCCCACAAACATGTCTCTGTGACGTGGTTGCACCCCTCCCCCCATTTGCTCTATTGTGTGGGAGTAGATCACACCGTTAATAGCAGTTTTGCACACTGGTATCTTGTACCATCCTGTAGGTGAGGCTCCCTTTCATTGTAACTAGGATGTAAACGTGAAAGAGGATGGGTTCTAATTCCCCCCAGGCAGTGGGGGTTTTAACGATCTCAAGGCGAGACATGTTTTGGTGTTCGGTGAGGGGATAATTTCCTTGTGGTTGGCCTAGATTTTATGTTCGAAGGTCTCCTTTTGCCTGTTTAGAAATTGGATTTCGAGATGGCGGAATAAATGGAGGCTGGTGATTCGATTCGGAGCGGGAGAGAGTATGCTTTGGTCGGGGGCCGTCGTGTGATGTGGATGTAAGGCAGGAGAGGATTAAAGGAATCCCCCAAAGAGTGGGGAAATTGTATTACACCCCTCGTACGTCGATTCGCTCAAATTCGGTGGCTTTATTATTTTCCGCCGCGTTGTGAAATGGTATTTCTTTGCACCGCCGCCAAATAAATTATGGCCTCCAAAGGGAGGGGATATAATTTCTTCATGAATTTGTCGGTGCCACCCGGCCTCAAATGTATTCGCTGCCACATTCCCTCTTTTCTCGAATTTTGGTCCCTTGCCCCCCCCCCCCCTCCCCAACCCCTATCGGCCAGAGTCGCGAGGAATAGAAATAGTTCCAAATTGACTCGCGCCGTTCTGTGGAAGCACCGAAGGGGAGTTCGCTCGGCTTCTTGCAATATTCGAAGGATGTCTGCCTTTGAGTCGGGGCACGGCGCGGGTTGACTCCTACTGGATTTGTTCTCCCCCCCCCCTCCCTTGATTCTATAATGGGAGAGCTCATTATTTTACAATTTGCGCGCTGGTTACCTGAAGACTGAAAATTATCAGTGTCATTCTCTAGTTTTGGACGCATTCACCATATTATACACATTACTTTCATCCTATGAAATGAAACATAGTCAGGGACAAATTTCAAAGAATATTATGTGCAATTGTCATGGAAATTAAACGAATATTTTCAAATAAAATGTTGATTTGGGTAGTTCTCTACTTTTGTATGAGTATCGAAAATCTGGAACCGGGACTGATACCCCCTCCCCCCCCCCCAAAAAAAATAATAATTCCGGAACCGGGAAACCCCGGGACAGGACGGTTCCTCCAACTATGTAATTATAGTTTTTACCTGTGGCGAAGACGCAAGGTCTAGTTACCTGTTCTTATTATTTTTTTAAAATTATATTCTTCTAAATTGCATATAATTGCTAACAATTGAGATGAATTATGCTTAACAAATTTAGGAAGATTAAAAAAATACTTAGAAACTTCATATAATTGAAAAAAAAGGAACATAAATTATGCCCTTAAACAAATAAAATCTTTGAAATATAGTTAATAAACCTACTTGAAAAGTAATTATTCATACTTTGGAATTTGAATTAAAAAGAGAACATAAATTATGCCTTTAAAGAAATAAAATCTTTGGAATTTAGCTAATAAACTCACTTGAAAAGAAATTACCCATACTTTGGAATTTTAGAGTTTAATCATTCTTGCAATTTTTAAAGTAATATTTAAAAAAAAAAAACTTGTGCATTTAAAGATGAATCAGATAGGCGAGACCGAATTTTTTAGAAAAAATAAGTCCCGATGCTGAAATGGCTCTCTCTCTTTTTTCAAGTTCAGTGCCAGACCGAGTAGTTTGTTTATTGCTTTTTGGTCCTTCTGGATAAAGGCGTTCGTAAATTACTTCAGCACATTTCTTTGAAGAAGCTCGTGAAGTAGATCATCTTCGAGAATAAACAACGAATCAGGAGGATCTCATGAATGGTGTTCCTAATGAAAAGGGGCCTCTAACTGTTTAAGGATTAAACTCTCTAGAGAACGTGAAGATTGTGCCCTGCCTTTGAATCATAAGCCTTTTAAACAAAATGACAATGGTTCAGGTCAAAATTTAGTAGGAAGCAGAGAAACTACGAAGAGTGGTTTAGGTCTTTGTCTTAAGGAAAATGGTTAGCAGGCCAAAGGAATCATTAGATCACCAAACTCCTCAGAAACCTTCCTCAAAACGAAAAGGAGGAACTTCAAGAAAAAACCTAAATCTAAAGCTAAAAGGATTTGGAAGGTAAAATAGACGAATAATAAAAAGTTGAAGAAACTCCCGAAGGATAAGAAGTAGTGTTCTGAAGCTTAGATTGATTCTGTCTCGCCTGTGGAGAAGTAAAATGATACTTTACGGAATCGGGGTTCATTTAATACCTAGATGAACAAGATGTTGGCTGCAAATGGCCTGGAATCTATCACCTTCCCGGACAACCCACAGTCAGACAAAGTTCTCTCGGCAACATGCAACAAGGGAGCACAAGAAACAAAAACCCACGAAGATGTACCTACAGCGACCGGACATGAGCCTGCAGCTGACCAAACACCTCTGTCTGCCTCGCCCAGACAGAAAAAGAACAAAAAGAGATACAAAGAAGAACCCAGAAAATAAGAGAAGGAAGCAGAACGACTACCACAGCAGGAAGAACACGAACTCGACGGAAGGGATATCAAACTCACCATCGCCCTCAACAAAGAGAGAGATATCCATCGAGGAGGTGGCCTCAGGAGTCAAAGGAGGCCCCATCAAGTGGTGCTATGACTCGCCCGAGGACGAAGAGTCGGTCAAGACAGCCTTACTGAAATGCAAAGTAAAGCTGTACGACGACAACTTCAAGCTCTCCGAGCCATCCTCCTTCTTCAAAAAACCACGATCGGGCAGAACAAACAACCCGCATTGGGACAAAATAGTGCCAGTAACAAGGTAACAAGTAGAAAATAATAAAAAGATCCCGCAATGGGACAAAATAGCAAATGGAGATGGCCCGTTCACCGGCCACCCACACATATCTGACTACCACTTCCTTCCTTTTCTCACTATTACCCTCCACCCTCTCTTCCAAACTCCCCCTCTTATTCTATCTTTCTCTTTCAAGTTTTTTCAAGAAGCTGCTGGGAGGGAATTCAGGCGACTCTAAAGCCAAATAATTTGGATTATGCAAATTACTGAAGCAAAGTTGAAATTTCCCTTTGCTTTCGACTTGTGTATCGATCAGTTAAAGCTTGTCTCACTGTCTCAGCCTCACCCATAAATGATTTTTTTACCCTTTAAGTGGTTTATAATAAAAAATAAACGAAGACTGCTTTTAAAAGTGAGGCATCTCTGCAGGAAAGTTCTTTGATGACAATTTGCAGTGGCTTAAAGCTTGAGAAATTTCTTCTATTTGATTCCATTCAAATTCTGATACCGAGTCCTCATATCTTATAGCTCTCAAAGCTTTTGGAATGCAATCTTTTAATTTTTAAACCTCTTTAACATATGTAAAAGGCTATTCCAGCGTGTTTTGACATCTATTATGGGATTCAAACGCTTGCCTTGAAACTGATCTGAGACAAAATCTTGTAAATGATCATTTTTGAGTGGCGATTTTCGGAATGTTCGATATATTTTTCTAACCTTGCGTATCGCTGAATCAAAGTCTTCGTGAATTTCTGGATGAATCTCTGGATATTCTAAATCATCCAGGTTTTCTTCGTCTTCTTCGATGTCATCATCTTCGTCATTCAAAGTAGAAAATTGATTTTCTGGTTCCTGGATATTGTAAAACTGACTCCTATTATATAAAACATCACACACGCTTAGATTTATTCCATGTGTTAAACACAACTGGTGCATTGGTGCAATATCTTTGCCGAATTTTAACATGACTGAAGCGTCTGTAGTACATGCAACAATATCACGATTGTGATCAATATTGAACTCTTCCAATCGAATTTTTAACATATTAATGGCAGTTTTACTATCAAATGATCCTTTAATAGGAGCGAGGCCTAAATTCCAATGCCTTTCAGTTTTCTGGCAACCTCATCGCTGTTGGCCTAACTACTATTCGTAGAACGTCTGGTCGTTCTGCATCTCTCCGCTTGCTTAGTGGTAGGCTTAGTGCGAAACGGACCTCAGATATATGTGACAGGCCACCCGAACGATTTCACTGTCGTTGAATTTTGTTCAGCTAAGGATAGGTTCCGGTTTGTGTCGAAGCACACCAACCGCTTTTAATGGCGGGCATACGTGTCTTAACGGGAATACCTCTCTTGCAGATGTATGGAAGTGAGTCGAGTGGATTTGGGGCAAGTTGTCGCAGGAAAACCCTCCTCTCGTTCTCCAGAAGAACGGGACCGCTATCTCGGACCCCGCGTTCGGGGTGGAGTCCTTCGCGAACACTTCTCCATATTCTCTAGCCGAGATGTTGCTCCGCCACCACTCATTACCCGTCATGATGTCACTGAAGGCCCTCAACTACAGGTTTAGACTGAATAAATCTGGGAGGGTATCCTCCCAGATTCCTGGCGAATCCCTACTGGGCTCGCTTTTCGCAAACCGGGGAGAGATCACTCTACCCCGGTCGGTTTCCGCCCAATCTCTCTAGGCACGACCTTTACATCTCTTTGTGCAGCCCAGATGCCAATTTGGAGCGTCAACTCCAACAGGCATTGAACCGCTATTTATCGCTTTGCCGAAGCGCTCAGGTTTCGGGTTTCCTTGGTCTAAACTAAAGTAGTGTACTTGTATCACCATCCACTGCTCCTCTCCGAGCCGAACTTGTTTCTAAATCGGGTTCGCTTGGAAGTGGTGCAATCCCATCGTTTTCATGGTCTTGTATTTGACCGGGGAGGCCCTTAGGGAGTCCTGTACCCGAGCCAAGGACATTTTTCGTTCCGTGACGTTTAGACCTTTAGGGTGCTGATAGAGCTACTGATTTACTTTTCGACCGATCCTTTGTCGTTCGAAGCTTGACTGCGGTGAAGGCGCCGAAGAGTGCGAGAACTGGGCGACCAGACGAGCGTTTCGCTCTTCCTCACACCGACTACATGGCAGGACTCGGGAACTTAAAATTGTGTGCCATCACGTCACGACTGTTCCTCTTGACTTACCTCCCATTTTCTCGGCGGCTCTTGGTCGCTTTTTGCCGTCTTCGAATTGGGCACCGCCATTTGATGGATCGTTCCCTTATGACAATTTCTTTGTACCCCGGACTGCTTGACATATTCTTGTTGAATGTCTCAGTCTGGTATATCCTCTCACACGTTTCTCTACAGGGTCGCTATCTGTTTCTCCCTTCGTTCCACACAGACCCGTGCACTTCTGGACTTTGCGGACGAGCAGACGGCCTCCATTTTATTTGACACTTTGTTGTTTTTTGTTTGTGTCGTTTTTATTGTGAAGTTTAAAGTAGCTTAGCAAGAGGCTGAATTTTTAAATTTGGCGTCTCTCTGAACAAATCAAAATACTCGTAGCGTTGAAAATCCGTGTTTCTGCCTCGGTTTTCTAATTTACCTCCGCGAAAGGGTTGTCACAGTGATTGAATCTAGTCTCTGCTTCACAGGAGCTGCCACGTATAGGCTATTGATTAGCCTTTTGCAAACTCCTTTTCTTATTTCGATTTGCTTGTTGATCCGAGTCGATCTCCGTTTGTACCAGAGCGTGGATCAGTTTTACCTTCTTTCTTTTTTATTCTATGAATTTAATTTTTCACCACCATATTTTTTGTACATGGCGCGCTTCTAAACCCATTTCTTGGGTCTGTTGTGTGTACCCCAGGGCATTTGGTGCCGGGCATTATGTTTTAGGCCTTGGATGTTTCGTCCTAGGTTGACCTGCGCTATATTGGAGGAAGTCATAGTTTGAGTCCTACGGGTCAGTTCCCGGCCGTTTCTTTTCATGTGCGGAGATCTGCTCCGCTATATCGCAATCTCATGCCCTCGTTGGTTCTAGCTAGTCTCGTTTTATGTTATTTTTAAATTTGATAATTTTATAGCTAGTCTCGAGTGGAGACTAGCTAGACGGGTGAAGAAACTCCTTACCCAGAAACTGTAATCGCCCGTTTTTTCTTCGAAGCCGTCAGATTTTCCTACTTTGCGCCGTTTAAAATAATCAGTGGTTATAATCCCCTCGCGGATGATCCCGACACTCGCACACATACACACACGTACATAGATTGGTGGAGAACATTGAAGAAGAAACCGAGACGGCCACATCCACCCTTCCTCTAATGAGGAAGTCGTTCCTAATCCCAAAGCGCCCATAGTTGTATGGTGTCCTGCTTACCGAATAACCCGCATGCTGCTCCCTCTCTCCTAATTAATTAAAAGTTATGTTTAATTGAGTAAACATCGTTAAAGGAAGGGTGGGTGGACCTGGGATTCAATGGGGGCTCGGGCCAGGATTAGAGGCGAGGAGAGCGTGGAGAATAGAGGAAGGGAGGCGAGGGGGGGGGGCTGTATATATTTAGAAAACATGATGTTGCACATCTAGGCGGGGAGGGGGGGGGGGGTTACGGGGTGCTATAGCCAGAAAAGGAGTGGAAGGATTGATGTAGGGTCGTTGATATTTAAGGGGTGGGGGTCAATAGGGGCGTTGCAATGAGAGAAGAGCGATCATGGTGGGAGAGGGCTGGGTCCTTGGTAAAGGGGGATTTGGGATGGACCCCTGGAGCCGGCTCCCAGAATTCGTGCCGATCTCTAGAATGCTCCCTGAGGGTTGTGGCGCTTTTCGCCGGGACCATGTTAAGTCCCGACGAGGCCCCCGATGCATCGGAGGGGAGAGATGGGGGGGGGCGATGGAGGTAAGCGTGGATGATGCCGTGGGGACACTAGCGGCCTTGCCGCAGAAAGCAAGATGCTCCCCCGGTGGGTAACTTGCCTTGGTGAGAGAACCCCTGTTTCTTTGGAGGGAGTCGAAGGTGTCTCGTTTTTCGGACGGGGCCCTTCTGGCCCATCCCTCCCATAAAAGCAAGTTAAATGATCGGGCACTAAATGGCACACCTCCGCATTTGACCCCGCAACCTTGCTTGAAGCCACCGGGGTCTCTTCCTGGTGCTGTTTCTGTCTTCGTGGCTGAGGTGGTTGCAATAGAGCGTTCGGTACAGGTGATTACATGTCCTGTGGCGACTCAGAGAGCGCACCGAGTACTCCTTTGACATTGGAATCTCCACATCCCTTAGGTTCCACTATCCTTGACGCCCTGGATATTGCGAGGCGGGGGGGGGGGGCTTAGGGCTAGTTTGTTGGGAATGAGGGGCGGAGATTGGGTAACCAAGCCGGGGGGGGGGGGCCTTAGGGCTAGTTTGTTGGGAATGAGGGGCGGAGATTGGGTAACCGAGCCGGCGTTTCGCTGTTGCCCACACTGTCCCCCACACTGTCCCACATGACGGATCAGGCCAGTCCTTCGTGGTACAGGCAAAGAAGCTGGGTGACGCCGTACGGGAATTTAAAGTTTCGTACCACTTCGCCATGACGACACATGAGGCTTATCCCCTATTGCCTCGACAGTATGAAGTCAGTTTCTGCTGTCTCCGGATAGGACACACTCGCGGGTCGCGGCGCCCTCCGAGGGAGCTCTCCCCTAAATTTTTTAAGTCGTATTAAATTTGCAGCTGTCAGTTTGTGTCCTCAATGGAGGCGGGTCTGAGTTGTCAATTGTTTTTTTATTATTATTTTTAGTCGCGAGCGACTACATCTCACTATGTCGGTAGGTCCCTGTTTTGCTTTTTTGGGGGTTTTGTAATAACATCGTAACTATTCGGCCGATTCTAACGAAATTTGAAACCCTTATGTTGTTTTACATTCTCTTTCGAATGATATGATTGCAAAGGTCCTCCCAAGGTTAGCCCGGTATGGTATGTTATACTAGTTTAGAATATACTAAGCTAGGCTATAATATGATACGCTTGGCTCTATTATGTTAGGTATGGTTATGGTAGGATAGGCTATAACAAGCTAGGCTAGGCTATCGTATGCAAATATATATTGGCTATAGTAGCCTATTTTAGCTTGGCTATACTAGGCTAGGCTCTGGCATGCAATGCTAAGCCATACCTGGCTAGGCTAGGCTACACTAGACAATGCTACGCTAGTCTAGGCTATAATATACTAGGTTAGACCAGGGTCTTTTAAGCTAAGGTAGGATAAAGCAGGTTATACTAAGCTAGGCTAGGCCCGACACAGCCAAGTTTTCTATTTAAGGCTAGGTTCTAACGAAATTTGAAACCCTTATGTTGTTTTATATTCTCTTTCAAATGGTAGAATTGCCAATGTCCTCCCAAGGTTAGTCCATGAACTTTTTGGTCAGCAAACCTTGTTGTTATTCTTGTTTCTGTTTCCTTATTTTATTTTGAATGTCGGCCTATATTTATACTTTCGGTTGCTACGCTCCAAGTGTGAGTATGTGGGGGGGGGGGCTTTTCAAAATGGTTTGCAGATTACGACTTTGTAATGAAGCCACATTGGGTATGGTTAGTCGTTGGATGGGACCCCTATTTGGAGATTGGTGGGGTTACCATCTGTTATAATGACCCGTGATGGCGAAGCCACGATGGAAATTGCCATTAGATTATTATTATTATTATTAATTACCCACAGTGAGGGGGGAGTGCTTATTGAGCCCCCAATCGCTGTACCCCGCTTTTCTGTCGCAATAATAGATTAACTGCCCTCCCGCCTTCCCCTGCATCACCCCGCCCACCCACCCACTTATTCATGACAGGGGGCGCGTGTCACACGACAACGCCCCTCAGGAGTAATTGATGCCTTCTGTCACGTCTCAATTCGGCCTCGAGTTGGGACGCACCCTCCTTCGTGATACATTTGGCTTTTGTGTCGTTATCCTCGTCCAAAGAGGGGGGCGGGCTTGGAGGGTGATACGATCGGTTTAAAACCTCATCAGATTAGCCGGTTTGTTGGGGTTCCTGCGTTCCCAACGTTGGTCGCTCATAACTAACGGTCATTCATGCATGCGCGGGAGGGGGCCAGCGGACTTGCCCCCATCCCTCTCTTCCGCGATGGATGCTGGTTTGCCGGCCCTAGACGAGACGAAAGGTACCTCGGATTGGGTCTGTGATGTTTTTTCTTTTTTTTTTTGGGGGGGGGGCACATAGAGGCCCCGCCTGAAATGGTAATGGTTCATGAGGTGACCCAGACGGTAGGATCTTCCATGGGGTCGAATCTGGGCTCGGTGTCAAGCACAGAACCAGAGTCCACCCCTGTGCAAGCTTCTCCTCATAAAGCTTAGGCCGGCGAAGACTCACAAGGAGAAGAGGAGCCTCCTGCCCCGGCTGGTGCCCCTTTACAGTCAAGACCTCCATTTCAGAGAAGGATCTTGCTGAGGCCGGTCCATCTGGTCTAAGGGCTCTTTGCGGCGGAGGAAAGAAACGGGTTCATTCTCTGCCCTCCTCTCCTAAAAAGAAAAGACTAAAGGCTCATATCCCTCCGTGGGAGCAATGGGGACGGACGGATCCGCTGTTTCGGTAAGCGACCAATCCAAGATCGGCACATCTGGCCACGGTGCTTCCCCAGGTTGAGAGTCCCAGACCAAGACCAAAATCTCAAGTGCGCAGAGCGGAGTTTTGATTACGTCGGCTCCCCTTTTGATTACGTCGGCTACCCTCACTCAGAGACTATCTGGCATTTTAGAGCCTGCTGGCTTCAAACGCTTTCTGGTTATTCGCTCCATTGATGGCAACATGTTGGCCAAGGGCATCATGATCCATCAGAGGAGACCACTAGCTAACATGATTGTTATAGAGACGAAGGTGGCCCGTTTCTCGGACGGGAGCCTTCTGGTGAATGCGTCGAATCCCTCCGAGGTGGGCATGATTAGTGCCCTTCGGACAGTCTACTATGGACTAAGTGAAAGTAGTAGTTTAGGCGATGGAACTCAAACTTGTGATGAAAAAACAGGGAGGGGCCTCTAGACCCACCCCTACACTCTTCGTCACGTTCGACTTTGACAAGCTCCTTGAGTCGGAGCGTGCCGGTTGGTATCGCCACCGCGTGAAGGCATTCGCGCTACTGCCACTGCTTCGGCCATAGGAATCGCTCCTTTGGACGCGCAACGTCGGGATTACCTGAAGTTTATGTAAGTTGCTCCAAGGCTGCACACGATGTCCAAATCGTGCTTCGCCAAGTCTGTCAATTGCGGAGAATCACACCCCGATTCTTCGAAGCAATGTGGTGCATACCTCCTGGAGAAAGAAATCCTGGCCATTCAGGCTACGGATCGTCTCTTATTTCGCGAGGCTTAGGACTTGGTCCTGGTATGGCCGGCGCTGCCTGGTACATCTTATGCCTCACTGGCCCCTCAGGCCTACGAGCACTGTCGTTCCCGCGCTCATTCGGATCCCTTCTGCGGGCTCTGTCCTGGTACGGCTGGCGGCACAAAGGGTTCACACCCTGCCCAGTTTATAACCAGGGCTTTCCCCTCTCTACCCCATCCTGACCGTTTCCCGTAATTCGAAACGGCCGCGCGCCTCCACCGAGTCGTTAGACTCACACGAGGTAACACGACTGAAGTTGGTCGTGAGGTCGTGTTATTGGGCTCATAATGCTGCCCCCGAAAGGAAGACACCACCAAAGGAGCCTCAGCTCCTACACCCACGCCCAGTGCTAGGCTGGGTATTTGAACGATGGACACTCCATCTGGGGAGACTACTCGATCAATCCGATGGTTCAGGTCCGTGCCGACCTGATCGACTAGCTGGAGATGGGTGTCGTAAATCTGGATGAGTTTACACATCACTGCCCGAGAAACGCTTCATTTTACTGTCTTGATCTATCTCTGTGCTCTCCAGATACACAGACTGTTTTTGTGTAAGGGGTAGTCGATGATCACTTTCCCATTCAAATATCATCTTCTGCCGCCGGGTTCTGCCCATATCACCACCCTGGATGGTACTACCTTTTACTTTCTGTCGCCACGCCTCTGCTCCAAAGCTTGTACAGTGCTGGGAATATTGCGGTCGGCCTTTTTAGAGCACATTTCGTGTCATGCTGGAACCATGTCAGTGTATACGGATGGATCCAAGTCCGAAGATGGGGTCGTCTTCCACGTCGTATTCCCTCTATTTGAAGTCCGCGGGGTTCTGCCAGGCGCCGCGTCTGTCTTCACTTCCGAGCTGGTGATTACGCAACGTGCCCGGTTCGGAGAGCGGATTGTGATCTATAGGGACTCACAAAGCGTCCTGAGTGGTCTTGGGGGGATTGGAATCTCCGCATCCTCTGGTTCGCGATATCCGTGACACAACGGTTTTGTTGAGATTATCTTGTGCTGGGTTCCTGGACATGTAGGAAATGCGGGGAATGGGCACGCCGATGAGGGCGTTATTTGGCAAAGAAGATGGTAGACGATAGAGGAAAACTTAAAGATGTGTGCCATTGCGCCGCGCCTCTTCCTATCCTATCCCCCAATGCCGCCAAGGCTTCAGGTTGCTTCCTATCGTCTCTGAAGTGGACACACTCGCGGGACGCACCGCTATTTGATGGATCGCTTGCCAGTGCCTTATTGCGACGACTGCGTTGTCCCCCAGACTGTTCGGCACATTCTTGTTGAATGTCCCAGTCTGGGTGATCTTCGCGCACGTAACTTTCCCAGTACCGGTATAAGCGGGGTCGCCCCCGCTTCTCCCTTGTACTCGGGACGGGTTCGTGTCTAAAGACTTGCGGACTGTACGACCTTTTGGAGGAGACTGGCCTCCTCCACTTTATTTGACTCTCATTAGTGCTGGTCGCATGATCCCGCGCCGGCTGATGCTGCCCCCCCCCCCCACCGCGAGCGATGGTCTCCTAAAAGACAAAAACAAAACACAAGCGTCTTTATCTTTTTTTCTTTGTATTGTATTCTCTTTTTGTTCCTTCTGTCCTCCATACCTTTTTTTTAATCTAGTCTAGGATTAGGCTATGGATGATTACGGCGACTTATGCCCTAGAATGTAGTCGCCAGATTAGGTTAAACAAATGAAAGACTTTAAATCTTTCTTTTTTTCGCATTTCCTCTTTTCTCCGGGGCATTTTTCTCCTCCTTTGCACCTCCGAATCCTTTTGTTTTTTATTAAAAGCGGAAGTTGGCAATTGGAGATTCGTAAAGTAAGGTGAAAATGTGTGAAAGATGTATTATTGCCCTCCATTTTCATCCAGGCCAGGATGTCTCGTGATCCCAAAGCTGTCACGATACCGATCTCTCGCTCCATTGATTCTGCCACGGCCCGCTGGGGGGCGCTCTTCCTCCAGGCCTCCCCCTCAAGGGAGGGAGGCAGCGTGAGGCTCCAAACTCGTCCTGAACTTGTGATCTTAATTCCCCCCCCCCCAAAAAAAAAACCCATGCAGAATGTCTTTTATTTGCATTGAATTATTAACCTGTACACTAAACTGATGCTACCAATTACATATTAATCAGCTTAAACTCTATGACCCTCTAACGTCCCGTAGTGACGGGCGCTTATTCTGTATTATTGGCCTTTGGGATGCGTCTCCGCGACGCAAATTGGGGCTGTTCCTCGGCCATTCTTGTGGGCACGGGGCCACATTCTGGTGGATTTGGGATTTCAAAAGTGGTGAATATGTGCGAGTATAAGATAGGATAGATAGTCATAATGGTGTAAAGGGAAAGATGATTGATGGGGTGATAATGCTGTGAGGATGAGTGTGTGCGTGTGTGTGTGTACCGGTTGCCTGGCAATCGCTTTACTTTGCTTTATTTTATTTTTGTTTATCTCTTTTCGGCACAGGAGCCTTTTTTTCTTTGATTTCATAAATAGTTATGTATTGTTTTCTCTTTCGAGCCTTTGTTTTCTTTTTTCCCTCTCTTTAAAGTTGTCTTCTTTTCGTTAGTTTGTGTTGATTTTTCCGTTATCTTACTTCTTACATTTATATGATTTTTATTTGTCTTAGTATATTTTTATTTATTTATTTAGTCATTTTATTTATTTATTTGTATTTTTTATATATTTATTTTATTTATCATTATTTTTTTATTACTAAATTAATTCTTATCTATATTCATTTAGGCTCATTCTCAGGTAGTCGAGCTATATAGTGGTTCGATTTCATCCTGTATATTTATTCGACTACTTTTAAACCTTTGCCTAAAGTGTTGTCTCCTCCTGTATTCTCTTTCGGTGGGTATAACTTTATTTATTGTTTCATTCGGGTGTTCCTCCTCTAATTGGTGCCATACCTTCTTGGCACGTTCGTGTAGGAATTGATTAATTGGTTTTAATCTTGTTTTTCGATGTAGTTCCATTGACGGTATTCTTCCAGTCTTTAGGTGTTAGTTATAAATCTGGTCGCGATATTTTGGATTACTTGTAATTTTAACATTCGCGTTCTGGACAGTGTTGATCGGGAGGACGGGATACGTTAAAATGGGGCGGACTAGGTATAGTTTCCTTTTGTTATCTTTAGAGAGGTTTTTGAACCTTTGCTTGAGTAGTTTTTTCGTTCACATGCGTATGGCACCCGTTTTTGGTGATTTTTAGGCCGAGTGCCTTACCCCGTTCGCTGTAGGGGTAGTTGATGTTGTTGGCGGTGACTCGATCTGTCTTCCTTCTGTTCATTGGTATGGTTTGAAATTTTGTATTGTTTGTTTTTATTTTATGTGTTCTCTCAAATTCATCTATATTTATGATCTCTCTGGCAGTGCGCTGTGCGATATCCCTGGGTTTTGTCTTTTACTGGCGATGATCTGCGTGACATCGTCGTCCAGTTGGATATACATAGCGCTTTCCTCCAAGGGTTGGGGGAGGTCCCTGGTGTACACTGTGTACAACGTAGGGTTGAGGCACTCCCCTTACGGGACCCCTGTTTTTTAGGGTGAAAGCACTGCCAGTGTAGTTGTTAATGGAGATTCTCGCCTTCCTGTCTTCCAGATAGCTACATAAGATTCTGGCCAGGTTTGTCTCGAGACCGAGCTGGAGTATTTTTGCTTTAAGGCCTGGCACCCATACTTTGTCGAAAGCTTTGGCGACATCGCGGAGTGCAAGTCCACTCTGTCGCCTCGTGCTATATCGACTGCGATTTTCTCCTGAATCCATGCTGTTGTCGTTCTGCATATCATTTTCTTCCAGGAAGGTCTTTAGTCTCATTGAGTAGTTTCTCCATTAGTTTCCCGATGAATTCTAACCGTGAGATTGGTCTATAACTCTCGATGTGTCCCTGGGTTTTCCGGGTTTGGGAAGGAATATCATCCTTGCCGTCTTCAAGGCTGGTGGAAAATGCCCAGTGTTTAGGACTGCATTGAAGATTTTGAGGAGTGCTTGATGAATATTGGCGGGCGCGTTTGTAATTTGTTTTTTTGGTGATTCCGCTAATGCCTCGGGTTTTCTGCTTCAACATCGCTAGGGTTGCTTTAAATTCTACTAGGGTGAAGGGCCTTCCCTCGTTCCTTTGGTCGCGGGATTCGTCCACCCGTGTGAAAGATGAGTGTTCGTGCTCCCTATCTTGTAATTCTTGTATTATGCGCTGTTCATGGACCACATCGTGGTTTAGCTTCTCCTCCGGCGTAATAGAGAAGATCCTAGACCAATGTTCTCTAAATTTTTCTTCGATTTCCCTGTTTTCATGCATTGTGATTGCGCCTTCTTTCAGATACCTTTTTTCTCATTAGGTACGGAACCTTTAAGTTTTTTGTATTTTGTATTGGTTCCAGAACCCTCTTGGGTCTCTTTCAATCTCCATGTTTCTAATGATATTGTCCCATGTTGTGTTGATATTTCTTCTAATTAGATCATTCGCTTGATTTATGAGGTCTCTTAATTGTACATACCTTTCTCTACTGCTACCATGTCGACGGATTTCTTCAAACGTGTTATAAATTTCCTCTATTTTAGTTTTGATTTCATCGGTCCATTGAGGAGCAGGGATTGTTCTGTAGTTAACTTTTGGGACGTATAGACTGTCGCCTTCTATCTATGATGAGGTTTGTAATATTGTTTAGATGTGTGTTGATTTCTTCTAGGGAACTTTCTGCAAGCGAAGTAATTTTTTAAATGTTTCTTATACTCGGTCCAGTTGGTCTTTGATAATGCCTTCCTTTGGGGAATTTCAATTTGGATAAGCGAGGTTGAAATCTTTGTAATGAGAAAAATGTGCTCTGAAGGTATTGCGGGACTGGGAGTGGTGTGGGTATTGAAAGCGAAGTTGGGGTTAGTCAATATTATATCTGGAATGGTTGAAGACCGGTTTGTTACAAATATTGGAAAATCAGGGCCCTTTCTTTGCACCATCTGCCGCTTCATGAGTTTTTCCATTTCCATTGAAGGCGTTCGTGTATCCAGCAGAGCTGCATCTTGCATTGGGGTCCCCTATGAGGATCGCTGAAGATGATCGGTCTAATATCCGGATGAAGTTTGGGGTCGGGAGGTACGAGCGCCGGAGGGGGGGGGGGAGAGTTAGTATGTCCCGGCTACAAACAAGATCCCCTGTTGTCATTTTTAGCTTAACTGCTATTTATGACTCTTCCAGATCTCTAATTTCGGTGTATGATATTCCCTTTCTGATTCCCATGGCTATTCCATCAAAGCGTGTGTGGGTGGGTATGGCTTGCGGCCAAAACTGTGAAATTTGGGATTTTGATATACTCACTTTGTAAGTTCATATACCATGTTCGTAAATGATGACTATACCTGGATCAATTTGCCTAATTATGTTGCAATATATGAGGTTTTTTTTCCTCCATGCGTCGACATTTAGTGTGAAGATTTTTTAGGCATTGTACGTTCGGACGCATTTTATCGTTTGGTGGATTTTCCGTTTTTGGCCTTCTCAGAATTTGCGGGTGATCTAATATGTCCTGGTCGTTTTTTCTTGAACTGGTCACTAGGGAGGTTAAAGCATGAATTCCCATTTAAACTTCCCTTTAACCAGACCTTCAACTATTTCTTTTTGTTTATTGACCGACGGGAGTGGTGAGACGTGTGTTCCGTAAACTTTAATGTTGTACTTTTCGGTATTGTTTGTCTTTCTTTTTCTTTTTCCAGTTTTTGTCTCATCAGTTTAATTTGTTCGATGGCTATTTGTTCCTTTCCTGTTGTCTCTTTTGTTTCCTGTTGAGGTCACATTGAGATTCTGTATAGGTCGCTGGAAGGCGGATTCTCGGGGAACCACATCGGTTTTAGGCCATTTTATTTAGCTCTTCCGAATATGAGCCCGATTTTGTCATGTTCACAAAATGTGCGTGGAGAATGCACATTATGAGATTTGACCTCATATTTTTCTCAATATTCACGACTGTCTTTTGTTCCTGTACCGGCCTTGCCGTTGCCGCTCTTCTATCATTGCAGTCTTTTTGTTCGTTAGTTTTTCTTTCTTCAAGGGACACGCCATTGAGAGGGTGCGGTGTGGATTTCCGCAATTGGCGCACCTTTTTTCTTGGTTTTTGCATCGTTCCCACCTATACTCTGTACTTGAGCATTCCGAGCATTTCATGCCCTGGAAGGTACAGTCTCGGGTCGTGTGGTCATGGAAGGCGTAGCACCTAAAGCAGACCAGGATAGAGACGAATGTTTCTCTTTCTATCTGGTCAGGCGCTATCTTGGTGTAAAACGTAAGCAGTCCCTTTTCCGCAGCTTTGGCCGCCATTTCAGTGTCCTTCAATGTCGCCTTAAATACGTGTGTGTGTTCCTCTCCGTTTAGTTTTTTGAATTTTATGATTTCTTCTATTTTGGCCCATTCTTGATTTTTTTTTCAATTTCCGCCCTGATCTCTTTTGCGGAATGTTCACCTGCCCACGGGTCAAGTCTTCTGCAAATTATTGACCTTTTGATTGCGACGGCCGGTGGTACTTTGGCAACGAGCCCTATTTTCTTTAGCTTCTTTGCAGCGTTTTCGCTAGTGAGGTCGTCGAGGTCCTTTTCCGTATCACATAGGGCTACTGGTCTTTCAGTCGTAGAACAACCACTCCTATTTCGGCGAAGATGGTTTAGAGGGGTTCTTCCCCCTCTGGCTTTGTGTGCCCTTCGAGAACCTTAAGTGGGACCGGACCCTCTTTGCTCCATCGGAATTATCCATTAGGCCCAAGGGGGGGGGGCTGTCACCCAGTACTAGATGTTCTTCTGATGGATGTTTTTCTTTAATTTCGTACCTGTATTTATATTTTTGCAGGTAAAAAAATGATAGTAATTATATTTATTTTTGAGTGAGGAGTTTCCCTTACCTCCATTGGGGATTTTATGTGCCCGGATTAAGGTTGCTGTCCTAGATGGGTTAATGGGATGATGATTGGATGAATGAACCTGGGTGGGATCCTCCGAGGGATGAAGCATGGCGGACTTTTTGGTGGACGGTGGTCGAATCAACTCCCACCGCTCGGGGGTGCCGTCTCCTCGGGGGTTTTGGATATTCTACACTGCGTCCAACTTACATAGAGACGGTTTCATCTCCCTCTATGGTTTGGGCCGGGCATCCCCGAGGTTCTTTTGGAACACCTCGGGACTTGCAACGTAGTCGCATTGACCAGGTGCCTATGAGTCCGAGTTCCACAGTCGGATAGGCCTCAAACCTTCTTTCCTCGGAGCCTCAAATTATGCCTGCTCAGTGCAGGGCATAGTTTGAACTAGGCGGTGATGATAGACAGCTCCCCCCTTCCCCAAGCAGGGGAGGGTGGTGAAATTAGCCGAACATATTAAAATATGATGGTTGAATGAAGTGTATTATTCTGTTTTTTAGGGGAGGGGGTGTAGGTGAGTGAGTGAGGTGGATGAATAAGAGGTGAGAGAAGGCAGAAAAGAAGTGAGGATGAGTTCGTTGGCTCGGTTGACGTGGAATTCGAGTGAGTTTTCCCTGAGAATGGGAGTCTTGTGCGAGGAGATTCCTTCAATGTAATGCCCTTCTCGAAAAATGGGTTTCTTCAACGCTGGAGTGCGAGCTTCAAAGAGTCCGTCCGTGCTGAGCGAAGTCAAGCAGTCCACATTTTGGTGCCACGGGAATGCGGCTTTTTATGTCCTTCGCAGGGGATTAAGAGGGATGATGTCATTATGGGCGTGGCGTTCAGTCGTCTGTCGGTATGGCGGATGAAACTGAAGTTGAGCACGATTTTAACGTAAACCATTTTGGAAAATCGCTATTAAATGTCTGAAATCTGGACGTTGGCGGCGCTATATCAGGGGATTATATCGGATGAGGCCGGCGCGCGTAACTGGGATGTTGAGGGAATCGTGATAAACTCTGTGGGAGTGCGGATGGGGGTTACTTGGCCTCACAGTGGGGTTTTAATGTCAGTATTTTTAGTTCATATTGCGAAAGAGGGGGGGGGGGGTTATATGGTCCCAGTTGTATTTCTGTATCCTAAAAGTTATGGCTGAGACGTCACGTTTTCTTTAGTTTCAAGTTCCCGTCCTTATTCGGTTTCCGGAGGGAGAAACATTTCCGCCGTTGGCTTACCTCGTCCTTACTGCTTTTCTGCCCTATTTTCTAGTCCTTTATTTACTCTTCTTCATTCTCATTCTTTGGTCACTTGTGGCGCTGCTAAATGGTGCTTATGTTAGGGGTTCTATAGGTTGAGTGTCGACCTAGTTAGAATACCCGCGCTGTATATACCATACACGCATTGTCAATGGGCCTAACTTTACCACTTTGTTCGCTAAACTATCCTCGTAGATATTTTTGATGAAATTGGGTGGCCTTTTATTTGAGACTGGAGAGTATTAGTAGTAAGTGGGGAGATAAGAGGAGGAATGAATGACTTAAATTTTCTTTAAGGATTTTGTTTTTTTTGTAAATCTCATCTCGAAATGGCCAGAGGTACAAAGGTCGTCCATAAGAGTCTTTTGAATCGAGTGAATTAAGCAAAAACTCCCTATACTAGGCGCCCAATGTCGTTTTTGTCGTCTCCGAATTGGATACACACGGGGTGGGGCAGTTTCATTCGATGGTGTGCTCCCCTACACTTTACTGCGACAACTGTTTGGTTTCTCCAGTGTCCGCCACATTTGTGTTGAATGTCCAGTCGATGGGAGCTTAATGCACCCTACCTGTCCCGGTAACCGGGGGGGGGGGGCTACCGCTTCGTATTCTGGACGGGTTCGTGGACACTGAATTGGGGAGTAAATTGGGCTTCTTGGAGGAGACTGCTCTTCTACAATGTGTATACCTTTTTTAGAGGAGGGGGGGGGGTATGCTCAGGCCCTGGAGGCAACATGCTTACCTTCATCACCTGATGATGCCTTTTGTTTTATAAAGGAAGGGTTTTTTCGGGGGGGGAGGGGCGTTTTAAAATAACTTGGTCGTAATTTCGACACCTCTATGCCCCTGATGGTACTCGCCAGATAAATTCCCTTAATAAAAGAAAGACACTATTAGGATGTGCCGTGTTGTCAGGGCTTTGGAGGAAGAGACCTAAGACCTTGGATCGCCGTGATTCGCATGGATTGAGAACGACCGCTCTCAGGGATGGCGGAAAGACAAGGCGTGCGAGAGCAAGCGAGCCTATGGCCTGATCGCTTCTTAAAAGAGCGGAGGAATGTTACCATGGAGCTGCTAAAAATCCATTATGAGGATCCCTCCTCGTTTACGGGATGTTTTTCAGGGCAATGCTGACCAGCGAGACCCTTTTAACGCTCACGCATCATTGATCCATGGCCTCCAGCTAAACCCTATCCTGGAAAGGGTCCTCTGTGATTACATCATGGAGAGAAAGGCTCAAATTTCGATCGAAGGCAACAGAGGACCCATATTCGAACTAGAGGCGGGTGTTCCACAAGGTAGCTGTCTGAGTCCGCTGTTGTACCTTGTGTACACGTTGGACTTACCTGCTCCAGTTGGGGAGGATGTGATGTACCTGCAGTTTGCAGATGACGTCACGCAAATCATCCCTAGTTCCTATAGGGACGCTGAGTTCAAGCAAGGGAGACAGCTATCGAAATCGATAATATCAACCGTTTCGAAAGAAGTGGAAAATTAAAACCAACCGCCGAAAGTTTCAGATCCTTCCAGTGAACCGCCGGAAAAGAGACGACGTCATAGTCAGGGATGAGATCTACCCTTACTCCAACGAGGGTAGGGGCCTGGGTCCGCGCATCAACTCAACAGGGTATAAGGCGCACCTCAACAACCGTATCTCCCTAGCCAAAAGAGAACTTGGAAAATCAAACAGGTTCAGAAACCTCAGCGCCAAAAACATCAAGAACCTATATACTATCCTGGTGCGATCAATACTGGTGTACCCAGCAGTGGTAACGCAGGCAGCTAATTCCACCTCTCTCAGATTTATGCAGAGAGTCCAGAACAACGCTACCCTGCTTATAGCTGGCGCGAGCAGAATGGACTATATTCGGCAGACGGAACTACACGCAAGAGCAGGACTGGAGCCACTGAATAGAGTCCTCCAAAGGCTAGGGAGAAAGACCTGGGAAAAAGTTGAGAATGAAATCCTCCCGCAGATAGAAGCGGACCTGGAAATACCAGAGCAAATAATTGGACGAGCTACCAGGAGAGCCCTATTCCCTAGTGGAAGACTGTGCTCCCGGAAAAATCAAGTAGCCTTATATAGATAACAAAGATTAAACTACCCTATCATACACATGAAAAGGACTACAGAGAAATGACTCTACTAAAAGCTTCCACGAAATAAACTCCGCGAATATGAGTACATCAAGAGAGGCGTAACGCCCAAATGCGACAATTCTGCTTATTAACGAATCCGCCAAGATGAAAATGGACTTCATCACTAAAGATCATTTTTTGCGAAAAATCATCATTGGCTTGTCTTCGCTCGTGCATCCAATTGGCGAATGTACGGCGCTTCAAATGGTCAGCAGTCTTCAGTTCTTGTGTCAATTGAATTTTGTAAGCGTGTAGAGACAAATCTTTTGTCAAAATTCGGTGTAACGTTGTTGTGGAGAGGTTCAATTCCTGCGCGCGATGACGAATAGAGGTGTCTGGATCTTCGGCCACATTCTCGCGCACTGCAGCAATGTTTTTTCAGGTGAACGGCGTAAACGAGCACGCGATGGCGTTTTCATATCTGCCACCAACCCCGTTTGTTTGAATTTACGAACAATTTTCCCAATTCCACTCTCGGTTGGTCGATTATGTTGACCAAAAAAATCGCGAAGTGCCCGAAATGCGTTTCTGTTTGAACGTCCATTTTCATAATGGGCTTCGATAACTTTAACACGTTGTTCGATTGTTAATCTTGGTTGAAATTGCCAAAGACTGAAGTTGTTAAATCTGAAAGAAAAAGAAAAAAATCATTAGACGCTTAAACTTAACTCACATTTAAAATCGGTCCAAGTTATTGGAACACCCTTTATATATATATGTATATATATATATATATATATATATGTATATATATATATATATATATATATATATATATATATATATATATATATATATATATATATATATAATTAAAGTAAAAGACATCAATAAAGAAATAAGCAAACAAAAAGGCAAGAGTAGTAAACAACTACAAAAGTGTCAGCTAAACACTGACACCAACGAAAGAGGAGGATGAAGAAAGAACCAGAAAAAAGTAAGATGCCTGGGATGTCATCTGCACCAGGGCAAATACAAATTTTCTTAATATCTATCTACATCTACTGCACATTTCACCCCTTATTATATCAAATCAAATCAATCCCTGGCTGAGCGAGAATGCAATTCAAAATGGTCTAAGGAGGGATTGTGCTTTTGCGGGTCACCCCTTCCCAAGGAATAGGCGGGCGGAGGCAAGTTTCCGAAAGTGGTGCGTCCTTTGGTATCTACCCACCGCCCCAAACCATCTACCACTGGATATTCTTGCTATGTACCTTTTTGGACTTTCGCTTTTCTTTTAACTTCACTCCCTCCATTACTTTTGTGTGTGATTTCCTTTGGGTGTACCCCGTGGTCGCCCACCGTTATTTCCATCTTGTCGCGTCCGAGCGGTTTCATCGGTGTAACTCTGCCACTCTTTGAAAGTGGTCGAGTTGGGCGTGTGTTGGAGGAGATGGCGACGAGTTGGGTGGGGGGATATTACATAGGCAAGGTGTGTGTATGTGTGCGTGTGTCTTGGAGGAGATGGCGAGGGGTGGGGGGGGGGGATATTACATCGAGCGTCAAATTGTGTGTTGTGTTCGGTGTGTTGTGGTGGGTCGTTATCCATCGAAGGTGGGAGGGTAATTATACCCTTTCAATCTCTCGAGGGAAAATGGTGAATGAAGATCGTGTGCGCCGGTGTAAGAAATGCATTGCATGGAAATAAAATGGCAGGGAAGAAATGAGGTGGAAGCGAACTCGGTCGAAGGAGCTTTGAGAGTTCGTCCTGGACAGGTGGAAGGGATTGGAAGCTCCTTCCAACACTTTTCTTTTATTACATTTTTATTCTCGCTTTCTTACGACGAGTCCCTTCTCCACAGCGGCGGTATTGCACAGAGCGTCAAATTGTGTGAGGGGGAAACGGGGTGACCTTGTTGGTTGCTGCTATGAAGATAGTTTGAAATAAAATGAAACAAAGAAACGGTCTAATCCCCCCCCCCCCCTGTCGCCGCAATCTCCCCCCTCCCCTTCCACTAACCCAAAAGGGTGGTGTCTTATGTAAGAGGGCAGAGACATTTTGGGTGGATTCTAGAAAAAAAGGGGCTTTGTTTTATCAGGTTGACAAGGAAATGTTTGTGGGTGGAGGAAGGAGGGCGGGGGTGGGTACATTTATGGGAATGCATGTATTTGTGGTGGAAGGGGGGGGGGTGCTCGAAATGAATTAGGAATTTGAACTCTGGCGCGGAGTAATTTTGTGCGGGATTTGAAGTCAGATTTTTTTCTCCGCTAAATTTGTGTACATTTTGGGGGAAAGGGGTTTTTGCCACCCCGAGACGGGGTTGGTTTGTGTGGGTTCTCTTTTAAATTTCAAATGTTGTGATCGTCTTATGCAGGGTCGGAAAAAAAAATCGGATTTTTTAAATAAAAATAAAAAAAAATCGATTTTTTTTATTAAAATCGGATATTTTTTTTATTAAAATCATTAACATTAAATATTATTATATTTATAATAATTCTTAGCAATATTTTCTTTAATTTTTAGGACCTAATTTAGATTTATAAGTTCTAATTTCAGTAACTGAAAGTTTCTCATTTAACTTGTTTATGAGAGTGCCAGGAACAGTTATAGGAATTAATAATTTGGTTTTAATCAAGGATTATTTGGGAGGTACCAGTGTTAGTAACTGGTAACTTACATATCTTAATCAGAATAGAAGTATCACACTCTTAATCACTCTTTTACTTAGTCATGTATCATCATGGTTGGCAATGATTAAATCAAACTGATTTAATCAGATTATTAAATATTGATTTTTTTTTTTTTAGAAAATCATGATTTTATTTTTTAATCTACTTTTCTTTTTTATATATTTTTTTATTTAGAAGTAAACAAACTAAAAGATGTATGGTTTGAAGGTTTAGAAAAACTTAGGGATGGCATTGGCACTAATTCATTCATTTTGATTTTTGACACAACTTTCAGCCTGAACTGTAATTTCCTTAAGTAGAGATATTGCATGAAATAAACATTATGTATCCAGTGGCTCATGTTGCTTTTAAAGTATAATACATGTAAAAAGAATACAAAAAAAGATAAACATTAAAAAAATCAAATAAAAAAAATAGAAAACGTCATTTTTTTTTATCTATTTTGATTTTTTCCAAATCCCCAAATCGCCAACCTTGCCATATACGCATAATTTGAATTAAAAAAAAATTAATCAATGATTATTTTTGTCTGATTATAATCGATTAAAATCGCTTGATTCTAATCATTTGATTTTAATGATGCCAACCTTGGTCTTATGTCTTCAGTTGCCGCATTTTTTAGTCTTTATTATTATTATTTTGGTTTTTAGAAGAAGAAATGAGGCAAAAACTTGGCAGTTCTCCCCTTACCCTGACCTGACGAGTGACTTGGGTGGGAAGTCTTTGCTGAGTGTGCTCGTGCCCTCCCGGCCCCAATGCGGTATCTGCTTGTATAGGGTGGGCACGTTCTGGAGAGTTGCGTACTCTCTCCGTACAGATATCCCCTCAAAGAGTTCCGATTGCTCGGACTAATTAATTCCCGCACTCTCACTTCTCCTAACTTCACCGCTTTCATGGGCTTAAAAAAAAATGAATGAGATTTTTTTTTAACTTTTCCAACAGCCAAAGAGGAGGTGATGAAGAAGAAGTTTGTGTGTGTGTGGTAGAGATGTGTCAGCAGGGGAGGGGCTGTGTGGAAGGAAAGTGTGAAATTTTAACTCTTTTTGAAATCCCTTCACAAACTTTTCTCAGATGCCCTCGTTGTTCTTCGCCTTCATGTGTAGTAGCGCCTGAGTTAGTGGTTGCCAGTCCGTTCCTTTAGTAGGTCGTGGTTGGAAATCTTATGACCAAATGGGTCGAAACCAGGACTGGGGAACTTTTTCCCTGTTCAAGGCCGCATTCATAAAAGTGGCTCATTATTTTGTATATAATGAACTGCTGCTACGACGATAGATCAGCTTTCCTTTTTGCTTGAAAGCAATGCATTGATTTGCTGTGCAAACATTTGAATTGATTCCGAAGATCGCCGCCCCCCGCCCCCTCCACCCTCAAACCCATCCTACCATCCACGCATACGCTTTCTCTCAGCCCCAAGAACCAGCGCAAGCTCGAGCACCGTTGCCGCAGTCCTTTCCATACGACGGAACAGCGGCGCGAACGGAGCGCGGGGCTCGTGGCGACCGATATTATTTCAACCACCATTTAGTTAATCCTATGGTGAGATTCCCCCAGATTTGTTTAATCTCTCTAATAGATAGGATCGTTTTGATTATTCTGCGCTGTGTAATTTTATCTCCCTCCCCTTCTATCCCCTGTCAAAATGGGGTCGAATACCCCCCCCCCGCCTCCGAATCATTTGGCTTTCATTAGAAATTCGTTAACTTTCTCTCATCTCTCCTCCGTTTTGGCGTTCCGGGGCTGCGCAGAGATCCCGCGATGTTGATTCTAACCCCCTACCCCTATTCCTTGTCCTCTCCTCCTCTTATCACCCCCTCCCTCTGCGTAGGGGATGCCGTGGGGATTGTTTTTTGTTTCCGACGTTGTATCTGGAATTTGGGTTTTGGTAATAATCCGTTTCGTGCTCACAGCCCTACGATCCCCCTGTAGCCGCTCAGCCCAGATCACCCACTTGCATTATTTTTTATGGGGGGGGGGGGTGTTAGAATTATAACCCCGAAAACAGGGCAAAGCTAAGCAAGATGGTAGTGCTTAAGTGAGAGACCTTAGTGTCCAATTGATTTGGAAAGTTTAGTGATGTCTCCAGAGAACTTATTCGAAACGAGGTTTAGTTCCGAATGCCCTCCTTAGTTAGAGTTTAGTTTAAGGGTAGTTTGAGACTTTGAGGAGAGTTTGATGGTTCCGAAATGGATAGAAGGTTAAGTGTTTGAAGGACCGAAGGTTAAAAGAATTTATGCGAGAGAGTTTGATGGGAATTAGAGGGAACTCGCAGAACCAATGCGAGAAAGAGGGTATAAAAACTTACCTTGGCCGGAGAACCCGGGCGAGGAGGAGTAGTTCGCCGTGCCTTACACTTCAAAAGCTTTCCGTCCGGCCGAGTTCCTGCCCAGAGACCAGGAGTTTGGGTAGATAGGGGTTTCAGCGAGTTGTTTCTTCCTCCAGCTTGTGATGAATAGTGGTTGTTTGTCCCTCTTGCAAGGGGGTTTTCAAGGAATGGGAAAGGGAGGAGTTGAAGGATGATTAGGGGGAAGGAGTCGAGGGAAGGTTTCCGAACCCAAACAGCCTCTACCCATAGTAAAGCCATAAACCACTGTGCCGATCGCCGAGGGGGTGGCGAAGGGCAATATTCGTCCATCTATCCAAGACGGTCCTAAGTTCACAACACCCTCTCAAACCATAAATACTCATAGGGTCAGTCTTCGATCGCTAAAAAGTGGGCCATAGAGAGGGGGGGGGGGAATCCAATACGGGAGGAAATTCAAACTATTTTCTTTGGACTTACATGCGTTCAGGCACGCCCACAAAGACACAAGTGCAAGACTGTGCAATAAGCCCTGCAATCCTAACAACGGGGCTCTGGCTTACCCTCATCTTTGTTGGGGGGAGGGTAAAAAATTAGCATCGCTCTGGCGAATTTCGACTCGCCAAAATGAGACGCTTTTTGTCCGAATTTGTTGATACTTGAGCAGTTTTTCGCCACTTTGCAGCTGACATCTGAAGGATTGCTTGTTCTACCAGCAAGGGGTAATTCGTTAGCGTCTCGGATAGTTTCCTCTTAAGGGTTTTCGGTATAATAACCCATACACATTCTTCTCTGCCGACTTTTTCTTTTTATCCTCTTCGTTGGACGTTTCTTTTTGTCACTAATTTTTGCCCAAAGTTAGAACTGTTGTGATGGGTTTTGTAGCCTGTTTTAACGTGGTTATGGTCCGAAAGAAGTGGTGGGTGGTAAGACTAGCAGCAAATGTTAAAGAATAAACGCGAGAGGAATAAAGTGGTTAGAACTATAAACGTCACCCTACTAAATACTAGGGCTGTGAAGGGAGGCCTTGATTGAGTTGGTCTTCCACTGGGTAAAAGGTTATAATAGGGGAGACATGGGTAAGGCTCTTATATTTAGGGAACATGATAGATAGGCCACGTAGCAACGAGTTTAACCTGAAGAAGTTTAGGTTTAGGAAAGAGATTGTTTGAAATCGGTTTACAAATGGAGTGGTAGATGAATGGAATAGGCTCGTTAGTCATGTGACAGAAGTCTCCTCCCTGAGGAGTTTGAAGAGTAGACTGGATAGATTTATGGATGAAGATGCTGAGTGGTGCATTGGATTTTGTCGAGAGATGTAATCAGGTTCCGAATCGCCTTATCTTCTCCACCTTACTTAGATAGTGAGAGTAGACTGGGTGAGGGGAACAGGAGCCGCCTCGGATAGGCTATTGATTAGTCTTTTTCAGACTCCTCATTTTCTTACCTCAACCTCGAGCCTCGAATTAGCTCAGATAGGAGTCAGGGGGTGGGGTTTAGAAGCAAGCTGCCCCTCTTCCTTTCCCCAGGGGTCTGAAGGCACCCGAAGACGTTCCCAAATAAACAAGTCCCGTCTCCTGAGAGCTGAAGTTTGCCCGGTAAAGGGAAGTAATGGTTCGGTGAAGGCGCGGGTGTTGTGCCGTCACACCAGATGTCGTTAAAATATGCTGAGGGGGGGGGGGATTTATTGGGGGTGGCAGTGGGACACGTAGCAAGGTGTAATAGTTGGGTCGGATCGACGTAATTACATGCCTGAATAGGGCGTGTGTAGAAATTGGTTCCCTCGCCCCCTTTCTCTTCCATTATGACAGCAAGATCCGCGTTTAATTATCCTAAGTGATCTTGCCAAAAGGCAGTATATATATATATATATATATATATATATATATATATATATATATATATATATGTGTGTGTGTGTGTATGCGCGCGCGTGTGTACTTTTCAGGTGGTTCCGTCTTTCCCAGAAGCTATTTTAGGGTTTTTGTGCGCTAGTAGTTAGTCGCCTGGGTTGGGAGCACGCAAGTAGGATAAAGGCTTTTTTTACTGGACTGAATTATGTTTTGTTTTGTGTTTGCTTTGTTTTTTTACCTTATTGCTAGTCCTTTTATCATTATAATGAGGCTCTGTGGAAAAGAAACTCTGGAACTAAACAAAGTCGGGTGAATCATCTCCGTTCGGTGAATGACGATCGTGCGTTCGTCTATGCGTTCTGAGGATGCCGGTTGCATGGCAACGGAAAGTAATTTTAAGGGTTGGAAATGCTCATTATTTTTCTCGAATGGCCTGGCTGAGAAAGCGGCGGACTGAGGTGGTGTAATTTTTGCCTCCCTTAAAAGGACCTGAATTGGTTTTACGACGCCCAACTCTACCTGCGCTTTGACAAACTTTATCATCTGCCATGTTTAAACTCCTCTTCCGCCTTTGCGGGACCTTAATGGCTCTCTTTAGGCGAAAGTCATTTTCGTTTGTGGTTCGGTTTGACGGTTCAGGGGCGGCGGCTCATTCTTGGTAGGATCGATTTGTTTATTATTATTTTGTAAGAATGTTTTAACGCCCTCTTCCCCCCTCTCCTGCTTGAGGCGGGGGTCTTAGAAGCTTCGAAAAGATGGTAGGAGATTTCCAAGAGGTAAAAAAGGCCACCTAAGAGAGAGAGCACCAGTTTCTCCCGCCATCAGTTCAAGCCGTGGCTTTACCCTCGCTACACCGTCCCCTTGCCCGGTTCGGTCGAAATCCCCCGAAAGATAGTCGAGGGTGTGGAAGTGTCCCCTTTGGGTCGTTAGTTGAAACTAAGCGAAAACCAGCGAAGGCATCTCCACCCGAGTTAAGGCCTAGTCAAAACCACGGTTGCATTGTTTCAAATAAAACCGTTCAGACGTTCCCGCGCCACTACGTCTGGTGGCGAAACGAGGTGTTTATGAGCGCGGCCACCACTTGCTTCCATGGAAACTAACGGAACTCTTCACACGAGACGCGACTTTCAGGGCGGCCATGACGAAACAGTTAGTGTAGTGTGTCGAGGCTCTTAAGAAGAGAGTACTTTGTCCGCTCGGGCTGGCGCGCAACTCTCTCACTTCCTCCCTCCTCAGTATTGGCGTTGTTGGGTGGGGTGGGGGGTGTTCCCCCTCCTCCGCTAAGGGAAATTAGGTGTCAGCTACCACTGATGTTTGCAGGAATGCGCGCCCTCCTGGCCCCAATGCCCGCACGTAGATCCTCCACACATTTTCACCTTGTCCACCTGCGCTACTTTACAGATCTCTTCCTACAAGCTTTCTAGCGGAGATGCTCTCGTTGGTTTTCTCTTTAAAAAATCCGGTTAACTCGGGTGTTTAACTCGGTTTAAGCACATATCCCCCCCTTCCCCTATTTTCGCTCCCTTGTCTGTTTCCCAAGGGCGCACTCCTTTCCCCCCTTCAGTCTCCCTTCTCTTCTGTCTTCCCCAAGGGGCCACTTGCCCTCCCCTTCTCGCCTGTCTTCTAAGGGGAAATGTGTTTATTTATCTCGGATCCGCTTCTTCCTCCTGCGGGTCTCGAGACGCTAGCGAGGGGGCAAAATGACGCCCCGGAAATCGGTTGGGGGGGGGGGATTAGCGAGGCTAGTGGTAAATTCCCTCCCTGCCAAGAATTTCCACATTCCGTCGAGGGGAGGGGTTACTCGCTCCCGAGGCGGCAGATGTTATTCGTTGTGTGTGAGGGGGGGGGGCAATATTGCTTCCTCTATGATATTTTATGTCGCTTTACCGCTCCCCCAACCCCCACCTTTAAAGGGCGTCGGATTCGTACTGTTTAGGGCTTATATTTTTTGCGGGAGAGGCGGGTGGTCATGCCCTGTCCCTGCCCTGGCACCCAGGAATGGTGATGTAGCGGTCCATGTCATTTTGATCCCGCATGTTGGTTTTTCTTGGAATAGGTGGTGGTGGGGGGGATCATTCCCTTCTAGCAATATTGCTACTTCCCAAGGTGATGGGCGCGAAAAAATGCCGATCTCGCTTGAGTGCGTTTAGTTCAGTCTCCTGCGGGTGAGTACTCTTAATCGGGTACTCGATTGCGGGAGAAGGAAGATAATTCGCTCAGGTTTCCCTGGCCAATATGAAGCGGCGTCTCGTCCGTTCCCACCATTTCGACTGGAGGGAAAATCTAGAGGGAAGAGAGACTTTTTCTAATTACTCGACTCCCTAAGTGTGTGTTCGGATGGAAGGTCCTTACGTTTGTGTGTGTGATTCTATGCGCTGGGGGGGGGAGTCGTCGGACCCTATCTTAATGCCCGATGGACGTTCATTGCCCGCGGCCTGACCGACGAGGGGATGAGGGAACTTGGTCACCTATATAACTGCATTTTTTTTTACCTTCTATATGTACTTTTTAGCTTCCCCTAGCATTACCGTCTTTCCTTTAAGGGTATGTCGAAATACCCCAGGACTAAGGTGTTACTGAACCTCTGGGGCTCTGAAACGTGCGACAAAGAGGGGGTTGAGTCTTATTGTTGACCCTGTCCTATGCCGCAGAGGCTTGAGAAGAGGGGAGTTGGAAGGATAGATGGCGATCCTGTAGCGTTGGTTAATGACCCTTTGTGACCGCGCCTGTCGGATATACCTCCCTCGAGACCCTCACCTGCTAGGGGAATCGAGTGCGTAGAGTGTTAGATGGCGGTGTTATGTGGGGAGAGCTCCCAACAGGTGAGGGGGGGGGGTCGCACCATTGCCTTTCCGCTCAGTGGCTCGGGGAAGATTCCTCTCGGATTCCTCCGCGAGAAGGCAAGAGAAGGAAAGGAAAGGCTAATCAAGAGTCTCTACGAGGCGGCAACCAAAGTAGGCGTGGGTTTCCTTTTGGACCACACTCAGGACGAACCTGGTTTATATCTCGCCTGTCCCTGCCATGGGGCCGGGAGGGCAAGCAAGCACCCAGGTTTCACCTTAGACCCCCTTGGGAGTTTTATTAAATTTGATTTTTCCAGTCGGTCCCTGTTTAGTACCCCCCCCCCCCCGTTATTTTTTACCAATTGACGTGCCCCTCCTGCGCATGCGACCAATCTGGACACGAGAGTGCGTGACAGACCCCTTGCCTTGTGATCTCGACCGTGGGTCGTCCCGGCCCTGGCGCAACAGGTCAGGGGGAGGGGGGTCTATATTATTCGCTCCGTGGGTGGCTCATTGATCCCTCTCCATCCAATGTGGATTAGGTCTCTTCCCCTTCGGGACAGGGAAGAGTCGGTGTGTCCTTGGGGAGTGGTGGTGATGACGGGTGCACCGCGGAATAGGGGGAAGGCAGTGGGGGCTGTCGAGAAATGGCCGAAATGATGAGTGGGCGGTGCGTGCTTCGCGCTTTTATGACGCCCCCCCCGCCCCCATCATGGCGACTGTCGGTTAGCGAACCGGGGAAGTAATGGCCCCGAAAACTTTGCATGAGTTAGTGGATGAAATTGAAAATGGTTGTGGTGGGGCGGGGCCTAAAAAGAGTATATGGTCGGTCTTGTGTGTGATCTGGCTTGGACGTAACTCTCCTGTAGCACCTCCCCTCCTCCCGGGTGTCAGGAGGTTTATGGGGTCCGTTGTTTTGGCCTATCTGATGCTGCCCACTGGAATCAACTCGCTTAATATGTAAGATGACGAAAACCGAGTCAACAAATTTGGACTTCTTTTCTGCTGACTTAAGTTTGAAACCTGTTCTTGGGAAATTCTGGGCTGAGTTTAAAAATGGCGACAGTTTTCTTGTCACGTCAAGGTTTTTTTTATGGACTGGTCCATATTGGTCCCACTCATAGTAGCAGGCTATCTTACGACCAAGTAAACGGAAGTGGAGGCGTTTGGTATTCTTCTTATTTTATTTTATCTATGTATTTAGACTTGTCTTTATGCACATCTAAATATATAAAGCAATTGTGTATAATATAACTTTGTGTTTTTTCAGATTTGTTTTATGAAATAAGATTCAGTAGTATGCCTCATTACGAAGGAAATTTTTTGAATTCCCCTAACTCATTTTGCTATATATGTGGTTGTTTTACTGCACTAACTCAAAGAATGAACATTAGTATCTTTGGGAAAAGAGCATACTTGGCTTACTTTAAGATTGTAAACCATGTGTCGAAAATCTACGCCAATGGACAAAGGGCACAAGGAAACAATTAGGATTTGGCATTCCTATGGTGTGGCGAGAGCCACAAAACCATGTAAACGATTGCTACTTTTGCATCACAAAGACTTCTGGTTATAGCAAGTAAACGTGGCATAAAATAAGTTACCTAAATCTTGATTCATCAATTCGTCCAGTGCTTCATTCAGATGAAATTCCAGTACCTGTATTCAAGGAACTTCCTTCACTGGACGATATAAGTGATATACGTGAATCTGATGTAAGCATTGAACTTGACAGTGATCCAGACTTTGTGCATACATCGACCCAAGAACGTGGAAACTTCATCTAATTAGAACTGAATGATTTAGTTAGAGACCTAGGCCTGTCAACAGAGTTAGCAGAAGTGTTAGCTTCTAGACTTAAAGAGAAGAATTTGTTGTATGAAAAAACAAATGGAACTTTTTATTGGAACAGGGAGAGAGATCTCTTAGCCTTCCTTAATTAAAACTGAAGAAGATTTTGTTTACTGTTGTGACGTGGTGGGACTGTTAAACGCGATGGGTGTTTCAGAGTATGATCCAAGTGAATGGAGACCTTCTATAGATAGTTCAAAGAAGTTTAAAATGTGTGTTACTCCATAATGGAAACTTGGTCAGTGCGATTCCTATTGGTCACTCTGTGCATTTAAAAGAGAAGCATGAACACAAGATCTGTATTAGACTTACTCATATGATGAACACAAATGGATCATATGTGTGGATCTGAAAATGGTAAATTTTTTACTTGGCCAACAACGTGTTTCCTGTATTTATGGCATAGCCGAGCCAAGGGCAAACATTGGGAACAGAAACTCTGGCCAGTTAGAGAAAGTTTGACTGTTGGGGAGAATATTATACACTAACCACTTGTTGAACTAGAGAAAATCATCCATCTCTCCACCCCATTATATTAAACTAGGGCTGATGAAACAATTTGTGAAAGCTCTTAATGGGAAGGGGGGTTGTTTCAAATTCATATGTACAATATTTCCTGCTTAAGTTATGATAAAATAAAGGCTGAAGTTTTTGATGGGCCACAAATCAGAAAGTTAATGGAAAACAAAACTTCTCGAGTTCGATGACTGACTTAGAAAAGGGAGCATGGGATTCATTTGTGGCTGTTGTGAAAGGATTTCTTGGAAACAAAAAGGCTGCTAACTACAAGGATTTGGTAGAGACATTACTTCATAGCTTTTATCGTTTAGGCTGCAACATGAGCATTAAGGTTCATTTCCTCATGATGAAGTTCTTGTTAATCTTGGCAACGTTTTCATCAAGATAGCAAGATTATGGGGGAGAGATATCGAGACTGATGGAACACAGACATGATTGCAGACTAATGTTGGAGTATCCAACGAGACTGTGTAGACATTAAACACTCCAGACACTCGCAAGCGAAAATTTCTTCCATGAATGTATAGGTATATGGAAGATTGCTTGTGTTTTCTCCATTATATTAGAAAAAACCACTGTATGTATTTAGTAATATGTGATGTTATCTTACAATGCATTTATCCTTGTAAATTTGGTTGACATTTTAAGTTATGGTTTGAAGCTATGACACTTAGGAAACTATCCTTACCGAGTAAATACCTGCAGTACGTCGTAAAATAGGAATCTGCTGTAGAATGAAAACCTGATGTTACAAAAAAAATGGATGCCTTATTTGAAATCACCACCTCGAAATTAGTTCAAAACAACCACAGAAAGAAACTATAGCATTGTTATATGAAACGGAAAGAATATATACATTTGTATATAATTAGGTAGACAGATAGATCGTTAGATAATAGATAGACATATACGAATTAAACGCTTAACAGTTCACAAAGTTTACATTTTGTTTTCAAAGCTCAGCTGTTCTTTGTATCCCACTCTCTCATGTGTGCCAAAACTAGGTAAGTAATTTTTCCACCGTAGAATTCGCCCATCTTAGCATCCAAAACACTGCTGAAAAAACTCAGCTTGTTCGTTACATCTAATTCTCTCATGTTTATCAAATTCTATAATTGATTTTCTCCCCCCCCCGCCTTCTCGATTATCTTGCTGCAAAAATCTGCCATGTAAGCAACAAAACCAAAACAATACTGAGAAAAAAAATGTTTAGGAATTGCTATACGATAAAAAAAATCCTTTTCTGTTGACCGGTGCCACCCATTTCTAAGATAGGTTATGAAAAGGTCTATGCCCGCCCACTGGTCGTAAAAGTAGCAAATAAACAGGCAGTGTTGCAAAGTGACCTGCCCTTCTTAGGTTCGTATTAGTAGACCCACTTAAAAAATCTGTGAAAACTCCTCCCACGTAATATAGGATTGGGGGACTTGCATTAAATTATTCAATTGCTCCTCCTAAGTCGTGTCTTATTGATAAACCCCCTTTGGAGATGGGCCTTACCTACTCTATGTAAACCTTATATAAAACCCTTATAACCTCTAGATCAGCAGACACTGAGCAAATCTTGTATTTGAATAAAGCTAAAGCCATAAAGCTCATTTTGCTCTCCGCCACTGCGTCGTACCGGGTCTTCAAAGACGGGAAAGCAAAACACTCGATGTGCTCGCCACTTAGGGCCACACAAGCATTACGTCGAGTTGCTGTGACCACTTAGGGCCACAAGCCCTTCTACTACGATCGAACCCCCTGCAAGAATCATCCTTCAACGTCAGATTGCACCGTGTTCCAAACTACCAGGCAGTCCTTTCTCACCAAGAAGGATTCCGTTGCGTCGACTGCCTGATCTCCTTGACTGAACACCCTCATCTACCGACCGAGGGTCATTGGCGCCATAGCCATAGTTACAAGGCCAGAAGGGAGCACAAATCAACATAATGATAATAATAACAATAATAATGTGTTTAATGTATCTGGTCGTTTTGGAGAAAGTTTTTTTTACCCCCTCATCCCTTTCTTGAGTCCCCCCCCCCACCTTGCTAGTTTTTCGTCCTCGGTAACGATCGTACCCCCGGTCTCTTTGCGCCGTCCTTAGCCCCCTAAGGAGTCTCCTTGGGTCGTCGAGCCGCGTACCTCCAACATATTCACATCTCAGCAAACCACTTATGTTTCAATGTTGGATTATAGGGTCCACAAGGAGCAGTGGAGTCCCACTCACGCCCACACCCTCACCCCCAGTTACCCTCCTATTCATTCGGCGCCCTCGGGATGGTCTAAATGCCGTAGTTGGATAATTCCCTCTGGGATCCTGAGGGCTTCGCCCCCATCCCACCCTTTTCAGCGTCCAGCATAACCCTCGTCCCTCCCACGATCGCACCTTCTAGACCCCTCCGTGGGCGAGGAGGGTTCTCGAAAGGGGGTGTCGATCCGAAGGTGTCGCAGAGGGTCCGTTAAGTTTCCTCATCTCGATTCCTGTGGGAATGGAGAGGATGGGGGGTTCAACCATCATTAAGACCCTACTTCGTGGTTAAGGGGGGGGGGCGTCTCGGTCTTTATGCTGGTCATTTCTTATTCGAGTCTTCGTTTTCGTGGAATCGTGACGCCTTTGGGTTTTTTTTTTTAAATTAGAGGGGTGGGTTCCCTCCAGAAGGGAGCGCTTTAATTGGGGAGTTTTAAGAGACTCGTTATCTCTAACATTCCAAGTAGTATCCTCTCTCCCATTCTTGGGCATTCCCTCCGCAGGTTTGGTTTTGTCCAATTTTACGTTACGAACTCTGTTTTTCTCGTCTTCGGTTTTAAGTAAATGGTAACCATTGAACGGTCAGGGGGAGAGTGGCCCCGAGGGAGTTCTTGGCCCAGAGGTTCGCTACTAACTTGGTTTCGGATGCAAAGGCGTGCCGTGTTGCAGGCTGGGTTGGGTGCTTCAAGTGCTTACATTTGACTCTCTCTTTGTGCGGGATTTCCCCCGACACCCAGCGTGCTCGGGGAGGGGCTTTGGTTTTGGGGGTATTTTTTAACTTGGTCTCAAGATATGCTGGTTAATGTTTTTTTGCCGCTACTCGTTGCATATGCCGTCGAGAGATGCCAGTCATACCCTAAGCCCTTTGGGCTAAGGGTTGTGAAACTCCTTGGGGATCAGGGGGTATCTTACGCCTTATTATATGCATACTGAAAATCCTTGGTTTGATTAACCAAGTTGAAATTTCTTTACCCGGTGTTAATTAGGTATTCCCCCTCCCTCCTCCTGCATCTTATCTCCCATCTTCCGCCTGCTCGAGGGGGTGAGAGGATTAATCTGTAACGGCGTCCCTAATGTATGCACCCGGATCAGAGCGTCGAGTTTTCCGGTCACGTGCGAGTGACGCCGTCGAATCTCATTTATTCGAGTGACTTTCCCGTGTCATTCGCGCTATTTTCCCCTCCCCGGGGAGTCGGATTTAAGATGCACCGCGTCTGTATAGGGGCTAAAACGCTCCACTAGGCGAGAGGAAAAACGATTTCGAGCACTTTCGCCATTATTAACAAAAGGTCCCTTCGAAGAGGTCTAATTGGTTTCGGGTTGGGTTTTTTTTCATGTAAATCTTTCGTGGGTTTTTTTTTGTGGTTGTGTTCCGTCGGTTGGGAGTTGATCATTTTCGCGTTTCGGCCGTTGTGTTTTGATTTAAAATGGGGAAAATTGGGGTTATAGGACGGCATCGAAGAGGGATCCCCGGGATAGAACTGGTCGGCGATCGGACGCCAATGGGTGAGGGGGTCGCTCCTAGTTCTCCACGCACTCCCTAAGGGGGGCATCTTGAAAAGGGAGCTCATTTAACTAACGGGAGCATTTATGTGGAATATAATAAAATTTTTGTTGGGAGAAAAGATGGATAAATAGTAGTGAAAGAGAACATATCTTGTCTACGCTGAATCCTGAGGACGAGAGAACGTCGTCGACCATGAATGATCTTTTGCAGTCTCCTTCTTTTCTTATGTTCTTATTCCTGCGAGATGGCATTTTCTTTTTCCTGCGGTTAATTTTTCTCAAGAACAAGTTCGTGAAATTAACACTCAAGTGCGAGCTACCCCTCCATTGAGGGGTTCGCATCTATAGCGTGGTTTGGGGTTGTACTTTTTAGTTTTTGGGCTTGAACATTCCCCTCTCTTGTGGTTACTGGGGGGGGGAGCAGGGCGGCGAGGCTCGGATGCTTTACTCCTGGTCCAGGGTGAAGGAGGGAGAAGAGGGGGCTGCAGCGAACCATTATTTTCTTTGCTATTTTTTTGTGTTTATTCGTCATTTTTTTGTTTACTCGTTTGTTTTTCCCCTCACGCGGATGATTAGACCCGTCCACGGATGAAAGAGGGCGTGAAGTCCCTTTGATAGAGGGGGGGGGGGCACTTGCGTGAAGAGTCTTCCGGAATCGGGGATGTGAATGGTCCGGTGGTAAGACTATCGACTTCCTGTTCTGTGACGATCGTGAGTTCGATACCGGCTGCCGACGACCATCGGTTTTGGGGTTTTTTTTTGTGCGCGCGCCAAACGTGGTTACCCCCCCCCCCCCTTCCTCTCGGCCAGCCCGTGGTCTTCTCGTTAGCCGCCGCGGTCTATTCGGAGTTAGCGGTTACCCCCCCCTTTTCGCCCTTCCAATTTGAGGGAAGGGTGTCCCAAAGGGGAAGGGCCTAACGGGCGTAAGGCTACGGGATGCCGCCATGATGGGGGACTACCAACAGTTGGTTTCTAGTCAGATAAGATAAAAGCGTTCATACTAGACAAGGGCGATCTTCAGAGCACTTTATTTTTTGCTCTTATTTTCTTTACAGTTCCTAAATACGTGAAAATCCCTATGGAGTCTCGAATATCCGAACAAAATCGGAATAGATTGAACTAGACATAGCCCCCTACGGGAAGATCTCGTTGATCTAAAGAGCAAATGTAAAAAAAATACTGATGATACGCCAAAACCGAGGTAATATTTGAACTCAGAGGCAGATAAAAAATATAAAAACAAAACCATTATTACGTAGTGTAATAATAACCATGGTGGAGATTTGCACGCCCATGGGACTTCTACAGATCCCTCAGTTTCACCATTTTCATCCTAAACCTTCGATTGTAGGAGATGCCCTCGTTGGTTTTCACCCGATTCCCCCCCAAAATCTTTATTTTCGCGTCGATTTGTGTGTCTTCTCTTCTTGTGTGCTTGTTGTGATAACGTTTTTCTTGCCCTCGGGGATGAGCGCCGCAGGTCGGCCGTCATTAGCTTGCCTCTACTGGCCGTTACCCCGAGAGGAATGCGCCGTAGCCGTACCCCGGCGGAAAATGAGGGGGGGGGTGGGGGCGGGGGAGTGTAATTGCAAGGTTGCATCCCCTCCGCGGAGATTACGATCAACGCGTCCGTTTCCCGATCCTGGGTTACTTCTCCCCATGCTTATTAGGGGTACCGAGACCCCCCCATTAATTCCTCGAGTCTTCGTTTTCCTTGCTATCCCCCGGGGAGTGATAGAGGGGGGATTTTTCTTTTTTAAGCATAGTTTTGTATTTTTTTATATTTGGGGGAGTTTAATTGCAGTGGCGGAGCGTTATCGTTCCGAGGTGTAGAAATACCCAGCGGGTTTTTGCTCGTAATAGATCTCTACTTGATCTATTCAGCCCACCCCCCCTCCCCCCACCTCTCACGAGTCGATTTATTGTAACTTGAACGCTTTCTTTATCGACCCCTTCTCAAACACCACCCCTTCCATTCTGTAAGGTTCAAGTTCGTGTGGGGGTACGCTTTCGCGGGGTCCAGTATTTTAGGACAGGAGGTCCTAGCACTCATATTAAAAAGAAACAGAAAGGAAATGGTCAATCCGCGTGTGTGATTCCCTCCCTCCCTCCCTCTCTTGGAGTGAATTTCCCCCCGGTGTACTTCGCCAATTCTCAGTGGGCTGAATTCGGTTCCATCATCTCGGACGCCACCAAATGTTGAGGGCATTGACAGGTTGAATTGAGTGGTGGGCGTGGCCTCGCGATTGGTGGTCTACGTCGTTACCTTGAATAGGGAGGAGTTTAGCCATTTACCTCGGGAGTAGTGGGTTTTTTTTAGTTTCACTTTGTTCATCAGCACGTTTCACCTCGTTTCTAAGTGTGTGTGTGTTGAAGGGAGGGAGATTGGGGTTTGTAGCGAGAATGATTGATTGGCGTTCCTGACGACAGCAGTGCCACTCAGCGACCCCTCCCACCCCCTCCAAGGCCGTGGAGTGCCACCTGGCGGTTGCGTCACACTTATCGACGGCTAAACCATAATTGCCGCTGGGTCATTATTGTTGCGGTGTAATAAATGTAGATTTCTCTCTTCGTCTTCCCTTCGCCTTTCACTTACACCCCACCACCACCACCCCTTCCATTCTGTAAGGTTCAAGTTCGTATGCCCGAGTGCCCGTGTTCGTTGTAAGAACTTCTTTGTTGTAGGTTTAGAATACCCCTCTCAAGTGTGGTTGCCCTGGTTCAACATTGTTATGTCTTTATTGACCTTCCTATGTTTGTCTGGCTTCGTTGGTTAGAATACCCATTCCCCTGCCCCCTACCCTGCGGCAAGGGGTGTGCGTGGGCAACCATGTTGCATCAGACCTGTAGGAGATTGTGTGTAGTCCATCCCTAGGCCTCACGGGAGGATCTGCGTCGATATATCTTGCACCATTTGCCATTTCCTCCATCTTCACCACTTTCGCTTTAAAATAAAATTCAGTTTACTTTCTTTGTCAATACAATTTCAGTGTTTGTGCATGATTCGAACCTGTGTGCATGATTCGAACCTGTGTGCATGATTCGAACCTGTGTGCGTGATTCGAATCTGTATGCGTGAAGGGTGTCTGTACGCACGGAGGTGCGCCGAACGAGCTGATTCCTGGAAATCGAGTCGAATCCGGCGGGCGCGCAAACCTTACCTCTCAGGCAACGCCACCTGACGACACGAGAGGGGATTTTATTTGCCATTCCCAGAAGCGGGGTTCTTAGTTTGGGGCGCTCTAATGTGTCCTGCCCTCCCCTCCCTTCCCCTGACCTGCTAAAATGGGCTTAGTCCCCATTCCCTGTTGTTCACGTCGTTCTGGTGAGCGCTTATGACCCAGAATGCGAACGTCATTTGCCGCTTTCTGCCGAACGTGGCGGGGGATGAGCAATTGGCCTTACTGGAGATTTACCCTCGTTCCTCGGCATGCTAGTTCCGAGTAGTTTCCTCTTCCCACTACTCGGTTTTTTACCTCCCAGCTTTTTCATTACCCCAAACTTCTACACTTTATTTGCGCCCCACCAAGCAAGGGGGTATAGATTGTGACACCTGGTGCCAGGAGTAGTGACACGCCTTTCCGGCCCTAGTGCCCATGGTGTTTTTTAATGTCTGCATTCCTCCATCAGCGCCCTTTTTTCTTATCACTTTACCCCCACCCCAAGCAAGGGCATGTGTAGCATAGTGGGAGATGATGTGCCCTCTCGTCCCCAACACCCGGGGGTGGGTGGATCCACGCATTTTCACTTGGTCTCGCTTCGCCCCTTTTTCTGATAAGGCCTCGTTGCTATTGCGCTTTAAATTCGCCCCTCGCCCCCACATATTTTGGGGACCCCTTTCCAGTGATTATTGGATTTCGTCTTATAAATAAATTACCCTCCGGGAAGAAGCGTGTTTACTCGAGAAGGGGGGGGGGGAGCTGTTTCACTTTGCCAAGGGCAACAGTTTTCTGCAAGGGGGCTGAGGGGTGCTTGGAACAGAAGCTTGTTTTGTGGTTTGTCCAGTGTGTGTGTGTGCGCGCGCGGCGGCGTGTTAATGCAGATGCAAGGAGGAAGAGGGCATTGCCAGGATGCCCCCACACCTACCCCCACCCCGTCCGTTCCTTGAACTATAATTTTTGTGGTGGGCGCGAATCGATAGGGACAAGTTGGGACAAGCTAGTCTTGATGACCTGCATCCTGCAGGTCGCCGCGCTCAGGCGGAGGGAAGGCGATGGGCTGAAATGGGGAAGGGGGACGTGGTAACCTGCTCTAAATTGTCATATTAGTAGTCGAAAATGGTTAAAAAGGAGGTGGTAAACTTGGAGTTGACCGCCCCATCCCTGCCTCCGGGCAGGTGGCAGTGTCAGCTGATTGACATATGGTTAGTGGCACTATTGATTGGCACTCCGAAGCTTTCTCAAACTCGTTTTTTGTTTCCTTGAGCCAATTCGTGTGTACACTGTTAATGTTTCCCTCTCCCCTCTTATTCTACGTTGACTCCAGATTTAAACGTGTCTCCCATAAGAGACTCCCTTCCACGAGTTTGCTGGTGCAAAAAGGGAATGAAAAGGAGAAATTAGTAATGGGGATAAAGGGGGGGCGAAGGTTCTAACTCCCCACCCACCCCAATTTGCATTTACCTCCACACTGTCTCCCCCCCCCCTCGTTGGATCAAAGCTATCAGTTTCCGTTTCTTCGCCATCACTTAATCTAGAACATCGAACGAGTTCGGTTGCTATAGCGATGGTTTGACTCCTCGCCACTGCATCGGGCACTTCTCGGTGACGCTACCCTGCTTATATTGAGGTTTAATTAAAAAAAAATCAACCGAGTTCCTGAACTGCCTTTCCTCTTTCTTCCCCCATACCCTCTTTCCATCGTCCCCTATTTTTGTCGTCTTCTCCCCCCGCTCCCGTAGTTTCATTAGACGTTGTCCCGCGTTGGTGTTGATGTTGTATACCCCCTTCCCTATTGTCCCGCTCTCGGGTTGGGGGTATTTTGTGCCGTGCCTCTTTCCCCCGCGAGGTTGATTTCGCTCTGGGGAAATTGGCGGTTGCTAAATTTTCAGGGGCGGGGTTCCAAATGGAAAAGGACTAATTTGGGGACTGACTTTCACGCCCTATCCCCTTCACATCCGCCGTAGAATGGGACTAATTTTGTCTTCTAGGGGTTTCCTAATACCGGCGGTCCCCTAATCCCTTGGGGGGCGGGGTGAGGTTCATGTGTTTGGCTTCGTACCGTTCTCTTTCCTTATTGCCGCGTCCCTTTGCTTACCAACACGATTGCCTCAAATGTGAATAAAATTTGAGGGGCGTTGGTAGAAATTATCAACAAGAAGTGGGCAAAGGGAGGGAATTTTGGGTAGGGTATTTAGTTCGAGTTGCCAAATGAGGAGGCTAGGACTGGCACGGGGGTGGGGGTTCATGAGAGGCGTAAAGACCCAAGAAATAGTTGTATACCCTCGGCCATCGGGGGTGAAAATGACTCGTGTGTAGTGGCGCCTCCTTTATGCTTTTGTTTGTGAGGGAAATGGCGGGGGGGGGGGGCAGGCTTCTGCACAAACTCTTACCCACTTTCCTTCCCCCCTAGTTTCACAATTGTTTATTTTCGCCTATGCCCATCCCCCCTTCCCTCCACTGACTCGTTTTTTACTGTTTTTCACACGCCTCTGTTGGATTACCTTAGTTTCTTTCCCTCATTAATTAAAGTGTGATGTGTTAATATAGATGGCCTCTGATATTATTTACCGCCTTATTTGTAGACACGTTTTCATTTAGTAAAAAGGAAAGGAGTAATCTAACGGGTGAATGTGTGTGTGTGTGTAATGCAAAAGACTTAAAATATAAATCCAAAGGGCAGAGAGGGAGAGAAAAAAAGGTTAATGGATGTGTTTGATGAGAGTGCGCCCCCTTCCCCTTTAAATGCTCACCTCCCCCCCTTGAGGTGGGTTCAATAGAATCCTCGTTGGATCTTCGCCTCCGTTGCCACGGCAACCACTCAGACTGCTTTCCCCTCAAATTTGAGAGGAGGGTGAAGGGTACCTGGTGTAGTTCGGGCAGCGTTGCTACGATTGATATCTGAAAAATTATGTGCCCCCCATGCCCCAATTGCCGCGGGAGGTTCGGCGGCTATATATCTCCCCCCCCCCCCCTATTTCTAGCTTCGACACTTCCTTACAGAGCTCTCCTTTCGAACCTTCATGGTTTGGTGCCCTTGTTCATTTATTATTATTATTTGAGTTGATCTGGAGAAGTTCCTCCATGTTAGGCAGGGACCTTGATTCGTTCGTGCATCCCCGTGTCGGGCTTCCCCTCGAAGGGGCATTCGTTACACAATGGGGTTAGGTGCAAGAGAGTTGCGTCCCGTTCCTGTTCACCGCGCTTCAAGTAATGTTCGAGCTATTGATCAAGTCCGTACATATTTTCACTATCCCTAATCTCACCATTTTGATTAAAACTTCGTCGGCCTTTGTGGCGACGAAACATGAGAATCTGTTCTTGTGAGCTTCCCGAGGGCGACCTCAACGCCCAGATCCCAAGGTGCGTCGCGGCCATTTATGCGTTTCAATGGAGGGAGCGAAAACAAGGGAAAAAAAACCCGTTTGAAACAAAGAGTGGTGCAGTAATGCCGGGGGTGGGGGGGGGGTAGATAACTCAATAGGATTGGCTAGGGGCCCGTGGGTCTTTGAGGACACCCGTGCAGGTATTTGGGGGAGATTCGTGCCTGGGTGTTTGCAGCCACTCCAACCCCCCCCCCCTTGAGGCATTCCAAGTTCGTTTCCTCGTACGAAGAACGCGGCCAAATTAAGAGCGCTCTCTCCGCCCTCGAGCATTCCTGGCCTGGTAATGTGGCACCGCCTGCCGAGTGCAGTCTCACCCACCCGGGGGTAGGTGAGTAGTGAGAATCCCTAATTCCCCTTTTCGGTTTGGTTTTATGTGAGGGGGGGGAGCTATAAGGAAGCGCACTCCCTCGGAACAGAATTGGAAACGAGGGTGTAATTGATTTTCAGGCAGGGAAAGGAATAGCGCGGTTCTTCCACCTCGTTGCAAGCGGGAGTCGGGTTTGAGACCCTATAGGGATGGGGTGTTAGGGTGTAGAGTAGGGAAAGGGAACAGGCAGGTGTGTGCGGTTGCAGTGAAGTAGATCTGTGGGTCGCCGGAAGGGAAATGCCCCTTCGCAGACAAGTCTTTGGGTTGTATTTTTTTAGTTCGCTTCGTCTATTTTTGAGGTCCTGCGAATGGGTCAAGTTTGTACCCTTGAGCGGCTGTGTCCTTTGTGCGAACCCTTTCCTCGAAGGCTATAATATATCGTCTAAGTGATAGTTTTAGGGTCTCACCCGCCCCCTCCTTTTAATTCTCCTTATATTTTTATTGATTTCAGCGGGTTTTTTTTATCTATTTATTCCTTTATTATCGTGAGTGAAAAAAAACATCGGTTATTGCCAAAACAAAATTCATGGGCTAACCTTGGAAAGACTTTAGCAATTATATCATTCGGAAGAGAATGTAAAACAACATTAGGGTTTCAAATTTTGTTAGTATCGGCCGAATAGTTACAATGGTATCACAAAAAAATACAAAACGGGGACCAACCGACCGACGACATATTGAGATATAGAGTCGCACGCGACTAAAAACTGAATTTGGGGTGAGGTAGTTTGTGGCTTTGTTCCTTGGAGGTTTGGGGTTGTTCCTCCGAGGTGATAACTTGCTGCTTGGAGTTGTGCTGTTACTTGGATGACTCGAGTTATTGCCGGTAGTTGTGGTCGAGTTGTTGCTTGGATTTGTCGAGCTGGACGACGACGATGACCAAAGCAATTTGTGGTTTCTTTCCACCGCATCTTTTGTTGAACTCCATCGTCATCTATTGTTCCTCTCCCTTCTCTGTCTGTCTCTCTCTCTCTTTCTCTTTCTCTCTCTCTCTCTCTCTCTCTCTCTCTCTCTCTCTCTCTCTCTCTCTATATATATATATATATATATATATATATATATATATATATATATATATATATATATATATATTCCTACTTGGGTGAAAAGCTGGACGAAATGGACTTCACTCAAGGAGAAATGATGGAAAAAAAGATCACTGATCTAAAGACGAATAAGTCCCCTGACCCGGCCTGGTTTCTACCTAAAGTGTTGAAAGAAGTGTGCGATGAAGTGTCACGACATCTGAGCACAATCTTCAACATGTCAATCCGGACCGGATGCGTTCCTAGAGACTGGCGCGAAGCGGATGTAACTCCTATCCTCAAAAAGGGAGACCCTAGGCAGCCGTCGAACTACCGACCTGTTGGCTTAACCTCAATAGTCGGTAAAATCATGGAAAGCATCTTGGTGGACAAAATGACGTCATATTTAGAGTACAACCTGCCATTGAGGAGTTCCCAACATGGGTTCCGAAGGCACCGGTCATACCTTACGAATCTTGTGGAATTCTTCCACTTCGTTTTTAGTGAGCACGACTGGGATAAGGCGGTGGATTTATCTACTTAGACTTTCAAAAAGCCTTCGATAAGGTACCACACCGCTGCCTCCTTCGGAAAGTGCCCGCGCTGGGCGTAGATGGAAATATAGCAAGTTGGATAGAGAACTGGCTAAACGGCAGACGGCAACGGGTAGTGTTGAATGGACAGGCTTCTGAGTGGGTGCCCGTTGCTAGCGGTGTTCCTCAAGGTTCTGTCCTGGGACCACCACTAGTCATCATCTACGTCCATGACATGGACGGTGACATGGTTGCGAAGATTTCTAAATTTGCCGATGATACCAAGCTTGGTATGAACGTCGCAAAGGAAGGAAATACTGCCCGCCTTCAAGATGATCTTGGGAAGATTGGGCAGTGGTCGGACACGTGGCAAATGTCATTTAACGTGAACAAATGCAAAGTGATGCATATCGGCCACCGAAACCCCCAATCTCAGTATATCCTTAAGGGCACTGCTATTGAATCCACCGACACTGAGAAGGACTTGGGTGTAACAATCACTAGTGACCTCAAGTTCTCGAAACAGTGCATTGAGGCGGAGAAAAAGGCCCAAAGGATGCTAGGCTACATAAAGCGCCAGTTTGGATATCGGAACAAGGAGATTGTACTGTATTTGTACAACTCACTTGTCCGACCGCACCTGGAGTATGCCGTACAATTTTGGAGTCCTTCGTTTCGAAAGGATATTGCGAGATTGGAACGTGTGCAAGCCAGGGCAACTAAACTGATTCCCTCTATCAGACACAAGATTTACGATGATTGATTAAGGGAATTAGATCTGTTCTCGTTGGAGACTCGGAGACTGCGTGGTCAGCCTATCGAAGTGTTTAAAATATTTCGAGGCTTCGATAATGTAGACTACACGGATATTTTCCAACTTAGTGAGGGCAGAACGAGAAATCACGGCTACAAACTTGAACTGAAGCGTTACAACTGTGATCTGTGTGGTAAATTTTTCACATACAGCATCTGCGGTAGCTGGAATGCACTTCCAGTGGAAGTTGTCAACAGCAATTCTGTTGATCGGTTCAAGTCAAGACTGGACAACATACACCACCTCACATTCTATACACCAATTCAGTGTTAACACTGACGCGAATGAACCGGCCCATTTACGTCATTGCATATTATGCTTGTGGGATTACACCTTTAGGGTTGCGGTTTTCGAACCCATCTGTCCCGTATCCGTGTTTAGTTGCTTCTGTGAATGAAAGAAATTGCATTCTGATGGTTACTAGGAGCGGATTTTGTGGGAAATAATACAAACCGTTTCACTATTCCTGGTGATGCCCCCCCCTCCCATCTTTGTTTATTATTCAGGGCTCGTTCCCCTCTTGTTGAGATCCGGAGTCTAGAGAGGTACGATTCGCTTAATCCCTGAGCCTCAGGGCGCTCGTAGTGTGGGCCATCGCCTTCTTCAGCGACTTGCCCCGATCCCGAGTGGAGTTTGCATTCATCGCTTAAATTGGATAGGGGGCGAGGGGCATCATTCAGAGCACAATACCTCTCCTCACCCGCGCTCGTCTTCCCATTTTGAATTTGTGTCTCGTCTTATATTGGACGGTGTCGGAGGAGCTCGAGGCTGCGACATATTTTGGCGGCAAAACCGTTGGGACGGTCGGATTTGGCGGGAAGCTTGCGGGAGACGAGCGCTTCGGCCTGCTGTTGGGGTCTCGCGCCTGATTTCTCAGTGGGTTTAACGCCCAGTTTATCCCCATTGTTTGTTCGATCCTGGAACGGTAGTGAGTAGGGGAGAGTAGGCAAGAGGATGGAGTCAGAAGACCCATGAAAAGGATGAGGGATGGAATTTAACAAAAGGGAGAAACTCGGAAATACGAGTTCCAACTCATCTGGATTTTATTTTCTCTTCTCTCTCGGGGTCGACCTGCGCATGCGCAGGCATGACTCTTTGTAGGTGTATTCCCATTCAATTGTATGTACGTATTAGGAGGGGGGGGGGGGCTACCTTGGATATGGGTAATTGGATCGGAAAATGACCCCCAAGAGGCACTCGTTACTGGCAGGCGATCTTAGTTTATGTTCCGTCACCCAAGAGTAAGTAATTGACACAACTTTCCCAATAATCTTCTCTCTCAGGAGCGGTTCATTTTCATTTTCCAGATTTATCCACCCCCCCCTCCCTCCGCACCCTCAGGCGGTTGGGTTTCTTGGGGGGTTGGTTTTCCCCATCTCCCACCCTCTCGTTTGTCTTGTTTCGACGGCTTTACTGTGAAGTATGCAAAATAAAGATGAGGCTTGAAATTTCATGGATTGGGCCAATCATCTACTTTGTAGAAATCAAGATCAAACTGGCGTAGGTCTATTTAATTTGCTTTTAGGTGTAGTTTTGTTTCCCCCCAAAGGAACTGTGGAAGCCAAAGGCGAATTACTCCCGAAGCGAACTTCACCGCGGATGGGCTTGGCGTGAGGCCGTTTCCATGGGATCTGCGGGTGAGAGCGAAGGGAACTAATATTAGGCTGCGCGGGGAAATGAGAAGAGTTTTGTTAGGGGGTTAATTGTAATGGAATGATGCCAAATTAACGGACATTAGACCGGACGGATTAATTCGATATGGAGATTTAAGTAGGTCGAGGGGTGTGTGTTTGCGGATGGGGATGTTTAGTTCTCGATCGCGTGGAGAGCCAATTTATGTGCATTGGGTGCCTTTCTCAGCATCCCTGGCACTGAACACCGATTAGCTACCGGCCTTTTGAATGGAGCGCCGATACTGCTGACTGTGTTGAGAGGGTGGGTTCACGCTTCCTGGTGACCCTTGGTTTCCAAAGGTCCAGGAGATGTTTGGTGGTTGGTATTTGTCATTTGGAAATACGAAAAAAACTCTTCGCTTGACCGTTTTTGAAAAGATGGCGCCTAAAGAAAGCGCCTGAGTTTGGGGAAGGGAAAATCCGTGCAAGTTAGGTAGCCCAAAACGGAGACCTGGGTGGCAGGGACCCTTAGGACGCACACCTCTCCTGAACATGGCTCCTTAGGCGACGAATTCATGTCATTTTTGCTTTTCTTCACCCGACAAAGGAAGGGGACCTATCTTCCTGCACAGTGGGGGGTAAGTTTAGGAGTTATGCCTTCCCCTTGCCCCCTAACGCCTCAAATAGTTTCATCCTTTGGATACTCGTGTTTAACCTCCACATACATGTTACCTCTTCTAACGTCACCACTTTCTGTTGCAAGCTTTTCTTTTGTCAACTCAAAAACTCGAGGTCGGAAATGGTCCCGTTGATTTTCGCACAGAAGCCGTTCCCTCGTTGGTTGGCTTGAGTACGCCTCTCGTTTGTATCGAAAAGAGAATTTTGGCACTGTGCCACCTTTCCTCCCTATATGATGACACTTGAGCCACTGCGGCTCGAGAGGTCGGACGAGGTATTCCCGTTGATTTGATACCCTCTTGCATTCAAGCCTGTTCCGGGACCCCCTTTGCCCTCACCTTCCCTGCTCTCGACCCCGTAAGGGGCGCGGCGATTTGCCATCCTGGCCGCCGTGCTGACGGGATCCAGCGCTCCGTCCGGCCCCAGCTTAGCCTCTCTTCCTTCCTTCAGATAGCCCGATTTCTCCCCTACCTCGTCGCTTTTCATACAACCTCTCCCACAACTTTCTCTGGTCAGCCTCTAATTTCACAGGGTAGAATGCTGACCTTCTTCTCAAGCCAACCACCCCGGATCGGGGCTGAGGGGGGGAGGGGACATTGTTCCCTAACCCCTCAGCTCCGGTTCGGGATGGGGTTTTTTTAACAACCTGCTTCATCCCCACCCACATCTTCCTCACATCCCTTTTCCTCTCCTCTTCACAACCTATATTTTTTACGCCGTGTCCAAGGTGGAGCCGCCATGCCGAAGGACTGCCAGGCCACCAGGCGGGAGGGGTGGTCCCGAATGGCGGCGCCTGGCTCTGCCGGGCTTGTAAGCACCTCTCGCAGTGCGGGCAACTGCGAGAGGTGATGAGCTATTGCGTCCCGTAATCAAAAGAGGGTCACCATGCCCATGTATGAAAAAAAACAAAAACCCCAACCCCCAACTTCCCCAAAAACATCTACGGAGCCGCCCTCGGGCAGCTCCACCGAGAAAATGGAGGTCCCCCCCCTTGTGCTTGCGCAAGGGACCCTCCATAATTCTTTAACCGGAGAGGAGGCTTACTCCTCTCCTACGCCTACGGGTGTAGGGGACTCCCCCTCACCCCCTTCTCTGGAGGTGCTTTCGGGCACCTCCCTATCTCCAGCGGCAGTCCCTCCTTTGCTTTCTAAGGGGACTGCCAAGAAAGCCAGCAGGCAGCCCATTGCCGACCGCCCCTCGTGCAAGCGGCTCGGTAGGGCAAACCCCCTTAGGGGGGAGAGGGAAGCCAGGCCCCTTCGGTCGCTTCCCTCAAAAGACCTGCTGGCAAAGAATTTTGAACCTTGCTGGGGTCAAGGCCTGTGCCTCCCCACACCACCTGACTAGTGACAATACTGCCAAGGGGACCTGCGATGTCCTGGGAGGGGATGGCCAACTGGAGGCCCCTCCTGTGATAGACATGGTCCTTGAGGAGACCCAGCCCCAGACGGTAGGGCCTTCCATGGGGGGGAATTCGGGCTCGGCGCCAAGCACCGAACCCGAATCCGCCCCTATGCAAGGTCCTCCTCAAATGGCTGAGGGCTCCGAGGCAGTAGAAGGAGGGGAGGGATCTCCTCCGACAGGTGCCCCTACGACAACCAGGACCTTCTCCATTTCGGAGAGGGACCTGGCTGAGGCTGGTCCATCTGGCCTGGAGACTTGTGCCGGCGGAGGTGAAAAGCGGGTTCATTCCCCGCCCTCCTCTCCTAAAAAGAAAAAGACTCAAAAGACGAAGAAGACTCGGGGCTCCTCTCCATCCGCGGGGGCTGCGGGGACGGATGGGTCTGCTACCACTTTGGTAGGCGACCAAGCCAAGATTGGCACATCCGGCCCCTCTACCCCCTCGTGTGCGGAGCCCATGACTACGACTAAGACCAAGAATGCACAGGGCGGAGCCTCGATGACATCGGGGCCCCTGATTCAGAGGTTACCTGGCGTTTTCGAGCCCGCTGGCTTCAAACGCTTCCTCGTTATTCGCTCCACTGATGGCACCATGTTGTCCAAGGGCAACATGATCCATCAGAGGAGAGGATTAGCTAGTGCAATTGGTAGAGAGCCGAAGGTAACCCGTTTCTCGGACGGGAGCCTTCTGGCGAATGCGGCGAATCCCGCCGAGGCGGCCAAGATAAGTGCTCTTCGGACACTTCATGGCACCCCGGTGAGTGTGACGCCGCACTCTACCATGAACTTTGTGAAAGGAGTAGTTTATGCGAGGGAACTCGTTGACTACTCCATTGAGGACATCACCCTAGAGCTGGCCGACCATGGGGCGGTCAAGGTCGAACGTGTGATGAGAAAACAGGGAGGGGCCTCGAGACCCACCCCTACACTCTTCGTCACGTTCGACTGTGACAAGCTCCCTGAGTCGGTGCGTGCCGGTTGGTACCGCTACCGCGTGAAGGCATTCGTGCCACTGCCGCGGCGGTGCTATTACTGCCACCGCTTCGGCCATACGAATCGATCATGTAGACGTGCAAAATCGGGGTCACCCGAAGTCTGTGTAAATTGCTCCAAGGTCGCACACGATAAGTCCAAATCGTGTGTGGCCAAGTGTGTCAATTGCGGAGAGCCGCACCCTGCTTCTTCGAAGCAATGTGGTGCATATCTCCTTGAGAAAGAAATCCTGGCCGTTCAGGCCCAGGATCGACTCTCATTCCGCGAGGCAAAGGACTTGGTCCTGGCGCGCCCGGCTCTGCCTGGGACGTCATATGCCTCAATAGTTAGAAAGGCACCCTCTGCTCCTGGCCCATCCAGGCCAACGAGCACGGTTGTTTCCGCGCCCATTCGGAGCCCTTCTGTGGGCTCTACCCAACCTGGGCGCTCCCCTGGTAAAGCTGGCGGCAAAAAGGGTTCATACCCTGCCCCGGCTAAAACCAGGGCTCCCCCCTCTTCCCCCAGCGTGACCATTTCGCGTAAAGCGAAACGGCCACGCGCCTCCACCGAGTCGTTAGACTCACAGGAGGCAACACCCCTGAAGATGGTCGCTAGGCCATCTTCCGGGGTTCCTAAAGCTGTTCCCCGAAAGGAGGACAGCAACAAAGGAGCTTCGGCCCCTTTGCCCACGCCCCGAGGTGGAGCGAGTGGCTCGGAGACGGTGGTTCCTCGAAAAGAGGGCCCCCCGCCTCCGAAGCCGCAACGCCCGCCTAAAGTTTCGAGGCGGAGGGAGGAAAAGACTCGCATGGCGAGCCCAACCTCCCCCAATAAGTCCTCGAAGGCGACAGCGCCTTCAGCGCTTTGTCCGGCCAACAGCGCCCGGGGTTCTGCCCCCGGGAAGCGTACGGCCATTCCCGTGAGGGTCTTCAATTCGAGGAGGGCCCCCGCGTCTCCTCCGAGCTAGGCCTGGAGGGCATATTCCTTCAATGGAATTGCCGTGGACTCCGGGCCAACTGGGAGGAGCTGCGGAGGCTCGCCTCATCCCGTTCCCCGTTAGCTATTCTTTTGCAGGAGACCATGCTAGGCGCGTGCCCCCTGCCTGCCCTCCCGGGGTATAAGGGTCTTGCGACCCAACCACCGCGGGACGGCCGGGCTGGGGGATGCGCGGTTTACACCCGGCATGATGTCTCCGTTCTTCCTTTCTCTTTAGATACCTCCTTTCAGGCAGTGGCTGTGCAGCTGCACCTGGATAGGAGGTATACTATCATTTCTGCGTACATTCCACCGTCAGCTGACTTCGACGCGGGGGACTTTCGCCGCGTCGTGGCACGGTTGCCGAGGCCCTATCTCTTGCTTGGAGATCTGAACGGCAGGCATCCTCTCTGGGGAGATTACACCATAAATCCCAGGGGACAAGTCCTTGCCGATCTGATCGAAGAGCTTGAGATGGGTGTCCTAAACGTGGATGAGTTTACGCATCACTGTCCGAGAACCGCTTCATTTTCTTGCCTTGACCTATCTTTGTGCTCTTCGGATGCACAGCCTGATTTTGATTGGGGGGTGGTCGATGACCTCCATGGTAGTGATCACTTTCCCATTCAAATATCATTTTCAGGGCAACTGCCGCCTGAGAGACGACCTCGGTGGTGCTTGGCGCGGGCGCGGTGGCCTGCATTTCAGGAAATGACTGAATTCTCTATCTCAGTCAAGGAGTTTAGGTCGGTAGATGAGGCCGTCGAGTTCTTCTCCGGCAACCTCATCGCCGTGGGCCTGACTACTATTCCTAGGACGTCTGGCCGTTTTGCACGCCGACCCCTCCCATTGTGGTCGGCCGAGTGTGAGACGGCCCTCAAACAGAAGCGTTATGCCTACATGCGCTATAAGCGCCGCCCGAACGATTTCACCGTCGCTGAATTTCGTCGGGCTAGGGCTAGGTTCCGGTATATTTCGAAGCACGCCCGCCGCTCTTCTTGGCGGGCATACGTGTCTTCACTTAACGGGAAGACCCCTTTAGCTGAGGTGTGGAAGCGAGTCAAAAGGATTCGGGGCAAGTTCTCGCAGGACCCCCCTCCCGTTCTCCAGGAGAATGGGACCGCAATCTCGGACCCCGCGTCCGTGGCGGAATCCTTAGCGACCGCTTTTTCCGCATTCTCTAGCCGTGATGCTGTTCCGCCAGCATTCAATGCACGTCGTGATGTCGCGGAAGGCCGCCGGCTGGACTTTACCTCCAGAGGCGGAGAACCCTTCAACGACAAGTTTACTGTGAGTGAGTTGCGTTCCGCTCTCGCTTCGTGCGCGGACACCGCCCATGGTCCGGACGATGTCCCGTACGCCATGCTTCGACACCTGGGTGAGCGAGGCATGGCCTTTCTATTAGATTTGTTCAACAGGATCTGGGTGGAAGGTCTCCTCCCAGACTCCTGGCGAATCGCTACTGTGCTCGCCTTTCGCAAGCCGGGGAGAGATCACTCTACTCCGACCGGTTTCCGCCCAATCTCTCTAACCTCTTGCGTGTGCAAGTTGATGGAGAAATTGGTAAATGTTAGATTAGCCTATTTCCTGGACAGCGGAGGCCATCTGTCTTCTGCACAGTGCGGCTTCCGTAAGTTCCACTCCACGTCGGATGCTCTGCTCCGACTGGAAAATGCCGTCTGCGAGGCTTTCCTTCGTAGACAGCACTACGCCACGGTGTTTTTTGATCTGGAGAAAGCCTATGATACCGCATGGCGATACGGTATCATGGAGACTCTCCACACGATGGGGGCGAGGGGACGCCTCCCAATGTTTATATCTGAATTTTTGCGAGATCGTCGATTCCGCGTACGGGTGGGGGGAGCCCTCTCCGGCCCAAAGGAGCAGGAAGAGGGTGTCCCGCAGGGAAGTGTCCTCAGTGTCACACTCTTTGCCCTGAGCATCAACGGCATCACCTCGGTGCTGCCGGAAGATGTTCTCGCTACGCTCTACGTGGACGACCTTTCGATCTCTTTTGGCGCGGCCCAGATGCCAACTCTGGAGCGCCGACTCCAACAGGCATTGAACCGCGTCTCTCGCTATGCCGAAGCGCACAGGTTTCGGTTTTCTTTGGCCAAGACTAAGGTGGTGCACTTCTGCCGCCATCCACGGCTTCACCCCGACCCAGATTTGTTTCTTAATGGGGTGCGCCTGGATGTGGTTGAGTCGCACCGTTTCCTTGGTCTTGTATTCGACCGACGCCTCACCTGGGAGGCTCACATTCGCAGCCTTAGGGTCTCTTGTACCCGCGCCATGGACATTCTCCGTTCCGTGACGTTCAGCGCTTGGGGCGCTGATAGGGCTACCGCCTTACTTTTTTATCGATCCTTTGTTCGCTCGAAGCTCGACTACGGATGCGAGTTTTATGCATCCGCAGCCGAGCGTTTATTGCGGAAGGTGGATTCGATCCACCACACCGGCCTTCGCCTTGCGACCGGTGCCTTCCGCACTTCCCCCATTGAGAGCCTGTTGGTCGATGCTGGGGAGATGCCACTCGCTCTGCGCCGCGTGCAGTGCATCACTCGCCTGTACGCGCGAGCCCGGCGCCTCCCCCAGTCGCCAACAGCTCTCACTGCATCCGCAGCTGATCTCGATGGTGCCTATGCCGCCGAGAGACGCCAGTCATACCCTAAGCCCTTTGGGTTTAGGGCCAGGAAACTCCTTCGAGAGGTAGATATAGCTCTCGGGCCGGTGGCACCCCTGGTTCTGCCCAGGACGCCACCCTGGAGGGTACCACATTTGGCTATTTGACGCCACGCCTCTGCTCCCAAAGCTTGTACTGCGCCGTGAGTATTGCGTTCGATCTTTTTGGAGCACACATCGTGTCACGCTGGTACCGTGCCAGTGTATACGGATGGCTCCAAGTCCCAAGAGGGGGTCGGCTTCCACGCCGTATCCCCTCTGTTTGAAGTCAGCGGGGCTCTACCAGGCGCTGCGTCTGTCTTCACGGCCGAGCTGGTGGCAATACACCACTCGGTACGGGAGATTACGCGACGTGCCCGGTTCGGAGACCGGATTGTGATTTATAGCGACTCACAAAGCGCCCTGAGTGCTCTCGGGGCATTGGAATCTCCGCATCCCCTGGTTCGCGAAATCCGTGACGCCACGGTTTTGGCGAGCCGGGCAGATGTCGAGATTATCTTCTGCTGGGTTCCTGGACATGTAGGAATTGCGGGGAATGAGCGCGCCGATGAGGGCGCCAAAGAGTCCGCGAGGACTCTGCGACCGGACCAGCGTTTCGCTCTTCCTCACACCGACTACATGGCAGGAATACGGGCAGCTCTTCGGACTGCTTGGCAAAGAAGATGGGAGACGGTCGAGGGGAACTTAAAGTTGCGTGCCATTGCGCCGCGACTGTTCCCATGGACCTATCCCCCAATGCCGCGGCGGCTTCAGGTTGCTTTCTGTCGTCTTCGAATCGGACACACTCGTGTGACGCATCGTTACTTGGTGGAGCGCTCGCATGTGCCCTATTGCAACGACTGCGTCGTCCCCCAGACTGTTCGGCATATTCTTGTCGAATGTCCCAGTCTGGGTGATCTTCGCGCACGATACCTGTCTCGGTACCGGGATGGGCGGGGTCGCTACCGCCTGTCCCTTGTACTCGGGACGAGTGCGTGCACCATGACTGGTGGACTTATTGACTTTTTGGGGGAGGCCGGCCTTCTCCCCTTTATTTAAGGTTCCTTTTTTTGTTATTGTTTTGTTTTAGATTGCACTCTCCTGCACCGGGGTGAGGGGGACCTCCCCCCGCTGCCGGAGATTGCTTCGATTGTTAAGTTTTTCAAATTTATATTGATTGTTAAGTTTTCATATTTTAACTTTAAAGTAGCCTAATTCTAGGCTGTCGTGTTTTTCGGCGACTTATGCCCAAGTGGGTAGTTGCCAGATGGGCTCTATAAAAAAAAAAAAAAAAAAAAATCCCTGCTCTCGCTCGCCCAACCCCGTCGTCATTCGAGGCTTCCACGCGTCGCTAATCGGGGGCTGTAGTATTTGTATGGCGCTCGCGCAGTCTACGGGAGTTTTATGACTGCGGTGAGAGTTTCTAGTGGTTGTTAAACCGCATCATTCACTCTGTACGGATGCGGTTTCCTCCTTAGGGCCCGGGTTCGGTAGCGGTGAAAGGGGGTGGTGGTTGCGGTCGAAGTGAAAACGGAACGGCGAGTGTCTGGGGGTCGCGCTCCGTTTAGCACCGCGGCGAGCTCCTAAACGACCTCTTCATCTCGTAGGAGACTCCCTTATTGCTCCTCCTGTACGGCCTCGTCATCTCGTAGGAGCCTCTCTTGTGGCTCCTATCGAGGGGGCGGGGTTAAAGAGAGAGACTCGTTTTTTTCTCGAATGCTACCCGACTTTTAGCGTTGATATTTTTTTGGTTTGTGACATTTTTTTTCATCTTTCCCTGTTCCCCATCCTTATCGTCTGCCTCCCCCCTCCCTCATTCTTCTAGTGCGCAAAAAAATATTTTCGTGAGTTAGGTCCCCTATCCTTCGTTCCATACCATTGAGAGTGGGTAGCAGCCACTTCCGTAAAGGAATTAATCACCTGCTCTGCGACGATAATAGAAAAGGGTGTTGTCGTAACGGTGAGGGTTTGGGGGATAGGGTAATGAGGGCAGATGACCCCCCTACCCCCGGCTGTTGCTTAACGAAACCAAGTCATCTCAACGTTACAATCTACATATCTGAATCCTACCCATTTTCCTGGGCATGCGACTTATTGTTATCCTTTATTTCGATTAATTTATTGCTGAGTCTTTTCCATCTTCCCTATTCCCTTGGTGGGAGAAAGGCATCGTTTTCTCCCTCTGGTGCTTACCCTACTTTGCATTTATTTAATGCGAGCAGCTTCCTTTGTGTCCCTCTCCGGCTATAGTGCAGAAGTCGTTTGGTCGCCTCCGCGGGCGTTGTAGCGCCAACTCTTTGTGGCGGTCGAAATATGGCGCGAAGACGGTTCGCGTAGATTTTCGCGGCAATTAGAGCGGGAAATACACTGCTCGTTTTCCGCGGGGAGGAGTGACGATAAAGATGCGTGTTCCCCGCTGGACCGACATTTTGAGATGGTGTTACCCGGAAAGTGGTGGTTTGGGTTGATGAAAACGTTGCTTATTTGTATACGTTTATAACGATACGGTACCACGAGACCCTCCACATGATTGGGGCCAGGGGACGCCTCCCAATTTTTATTTCTGAGTTTTTGCGAGATCGTTGATTCCGCGTACGCGTAACCCTCTCCGGCCCAATAGAGCAGAAAGAGGGTGTCCCGCAGGGAGTGTCCTTAGTGTCAGACTCTTTTCCCTGATAGGCATCACCTCGGTACTGCCGGAAGAGGTTCTCGCTACGCTCTACGTCGACGACCTTTCGATGTCTTATGGCGCAGCCCAGATGCCAACTCTGGAGCGTCGACTCCAACAGGCATTTGAACCCCATCTCTCGCTATAACGCAGCGCACAGGCTTCAATTTCCTTGGCCAAGATGGCCAAGACTAAGGTGGTGCAGTTCTGCCGCCACCTACGTCGGCGAGTGTATACGGATGGCTCCAAGTCCTAAGAGGGGGTCGGTTTCCACGCCGTATCCCCTCTGTTTGAAGTTAGTGGACCTCTGCGTCTGTCTTCACGGCCGAGCTGGTTGCAATACACCGCTTGGTACTAGAGTTAATGTGACGTGCCCGGTTTGGAGACAGCATTGTGATTTGCAGCGCCTTACAAGGCGCCCTGAGTGCCCTTGGGGCATTGGAATCTCCGCATCCTCTGGTTCGCGATATTCGTGACGCCACGGTTTTGGCAAGCGGGCGGATGTCGAGATTATATTCTGCTGGTTTCCTGGACATGTGGCTATTGCGGGGAATGAGCGCGCCAAAGAGTCCGCGAAGCCTGGGCGACCAGACCATCGTTTCGGTCTACTTCACACGACTACATGGCAGGGATACGGGCAGCTCTCCGGGCGGCTTGGCAACGAAGATGGGAGACGGTCGAAGGGAACTTAAAGATGCGTGCCATTGCGCCGCGACTGTTTCTATGCCCCCCCCCCCGTCCAATGCCGCGACGGCTTCAGGTTGCTTTCTGTCGTCTCCGAATTGGACACACTCGCTGGACGCACCGCCATTTGAAAGAGTGCTCGACGTCCCCTTAGTGCGACGACTTCGTTGTCCCCCAGACCATTCGGCAAATTCTTGTTGAATGTCCCAGTTTGGGTGATCTTCGCGCACGCTACTTATTTATTTCTGAACTTCACCATTTTGTTTTTTGATATTATAAAAAAATTATTAGAAATAACTTTGATAAAAAAAGATAAGTCATAACTAAAGTAAGATGAAATTATTATTCAAATACTCCAAAAAATTCCCTTCTTAAATTATAGTTAGTGATGATGATGATTAAATTTGTATTTCCCTTCAGATAAATTGAAATTATCAACTTTTTTAATGATGATGTATTCCGCAATTCTCCTCTTAATATAATTGTTTCATTATAAATGATTTTTGCATGGTTAAAATCAATTCTATGGTCGTGCCTTTGCATGTGCGTAAAGAGACTTGAAGAGTTCGTACGCCTTCTGATCTCAGCTAAATGTTCTTATTAAAGTGGTCCGACTCTGCGATGTATGCCAAATTGCAATTATGGCATGGTATGCTGTATATTTCAGCATCGTGATTGATTGTACGCAGTCTAGTCAAGGATTTTCGTATGGTATTAGAATATTTGAATGTAATATTTATGTTATTTCCGTTCGCATATTATTTTAGGGGGCCAGGGTTGGAGCATATGGGAAACTAATACATTTTTTAAAATCGTCCCTCCGCGGTGTGGAGGTGGCATAGAAGTTTTTTCGTGCTTTGGAATGGCATCTATTTATGAGGTGAATTGGGTATTTTAGTTCAATGAAATTGCAGATAAGGTAGATAATTTCATCCTGAACCAAGATTGGGTCGCACGTTCTATATGTTCGTAGAAAGATGGAAGACAGAACAGTTACCTTAACTGATTTGTTATGTAATGAGAAAATGTGTGTGTGTAAGCATTCCTAACCTCTTATCTGGTTCCGATATGTAGACGACATCCTGTCGGCATGGCCCGTAGACAATAACAATTTCAATGATTTTTTTAATAACCTTAATTCGCTACACCCATCGATAAAATTCAAAGTAGAATGGGCACAGAACATACCGTTTCTAGACGTAAATATCCACCGTTTAAACAATCATATTCAGTGCTCAGTCTATCGAAAGCCTACAAATTCAAATGCTTACATTCTACTGGTTTTGTTATTTATTTATTGTTTCACACACACAGAGTTGCTGCGTGACGTTTGTATATATTTGTGTTTGGTGAGAAGGTGCTTGCTCAGGTGTTCGTCTTGGTTGTTTGTACTTGTTTTTTTTTATATTTGGTTGTTTTTAATGAATTCGCCTAATCGTGTTAATTTCGGCTATGCCCTTGCTTGCAGTGGCCAGATGGGACTCGCTCTTAAATGTAAACAAAAAAATGGTCTTGCCCACCGGGTCGGCCTCGCTTTTTGACTATTGGGAGCTATGTGTCTTCGACACAGCTTCCCTTACCTTCTTACAGCTTAACTTACCTTCCTTCCCACAGCTTCACTTACCTTCCTTCCCGCTGTTTCACTTACCTGCCTTCCCGCGGCTTCACTTACCTTCCTTCCCGCGGTTTTACTTACCTTTCTTCCAGGAGCTTCACTTACCTTCCTTCCCGCATCTTTACCTACCTTCCTTCCCGCATCTTTACCTACCTTCCTTCCCGCAGCTCCACTTACCTTCCTTCCCTCAGCTTCACTTACCTTGCTTCCCTCACCTCCCCGCCTTTACGTACTCTTTATTCAACCTAGCAAATATCCGTGAATTGGGTTTCGCTCGTTTATAAAATAGTAAATGGCGGGGAACTAAATTTGTCTCCTTTGTTACAGGTCTTTGTGCATATGTGGATGGAGGGGGGGGGGGAGGCAGATATCGTGTCAAAGAGAGGGGAAATGGAGTGAGAGAAAGAGTGACAGTTAAGTTAATGCGATCTAATTACACTGTGTGTGTGTGTGTGTGTGTGTGTATCTATGCACGTGCTAAGGCCGCTCCCTAGTTGCGTGGTGTCGAAGGTTGAGCTTTGGAAGGTGAGAAGGATGACGGTGGTATGCGCCGCCCTTGTGCGTAATGATTTCTTTCTCTTGGCGACTGGTGTCGCGCTTTCCGCTCTCCCCCGGGTGTGCGAAGTTTGTCCTTTTTAGGTTCGGATTATTCGTTGCTATTTTGGGGGATCTTAACTCCCTGCCTTCCTCTCCCTTTGGCTGCGAGGAGGAAGTTAGGGGGGGGGGTGATGGTAGATCCCGTTGCTGAGACGGTGGGGGAGATGTACGGCGGGGAGGTAAATTAGGCGCGTTGGTGACATTAAAGTGTCGCTCGACTGCTTTTTATTTCCTTTGTTTCCGCCCCGAGAGACTGATGGCGTGTCGTGCTACCTTGGGAGGGGGGGGGGGTGTTGGTGAGAGCTACGGGGACCAGTGACGGCGAGGAATAAACTGGTTGAGAGTCATTCGAGAGGAGTTGAGGTTTGCTGGGGCGGGAGGGGATGAGATATAATGGACTCGTAAGTACATTTATGGAAGTTGCTCAAGAGCACTGGCTCTGGTACTCGATTCGGACTCGACCAAGTACTCGCTCACGCCCTCACCCTCGCCCGCGGTAGTCGTGTTGGTGGGTGTTGAGACTTGGAACACGCGGGTGGGGACCTACAATTACGCCACCCTCTTCCCCCTCTACCGCTCCCCTGTCTCGCTCTTTTGTCTATTTAGGGGCACGGGTTTAAGGCGGGCCCGAGTGCCGCGAATAAGTCAGTGGGGTGCCTTGCGCCATGCCCGACTGTCTTCCGCTGCCCAGGAGGGAGTAGGGGTAGAACGGAGGAGACATCCATTACGTGGGCGCCTCGGAGTGAGACGGGAAATCGGGCTGTGTAAATGTTTTTGTTTTTATTATTATTAGTTTTCTCAACCCCCCCTTCCCCCTCTGCAGGATATTGTGAAGTTGCGAGTCGTGACGTTTGATTCGAGCCATTTTTAAAGAGTCGTGACTCGAAGGTCTCCTATTAGAACCCTTTTTACGGAGACGATTTGGTTGCGCTTAATCGCTTTTAAAGAGGATTTGGGCCTCTCTTTTTGAGGGGTTTAGAACCTAAGTTCATTGGGAAAAAGGAGTAAAATACCGAGGGGAGATCTCGGGGGAAATTGACCGAGTTTCCCACTGGAAGAACCCGCACCCCCCCCCCCGCCCAAAAGAGGGTACCCGAAAGTGGTCGTGACTATCCTCGCTACCTTCAACCCTAGACCATTGGGTCGGTTTCGCCATGCGTGGTTCCCTTTCCCCCCGCGGGGGGTTATTTTCGCCGTCGATGGTTCCCGGTGGAGCCGGATGAAGACGTAGGCGTCTCAAACCCACCTGAGTTGTTGGCACTAGGGGGTGAGAGGGCGGCCATGGCCCGGCCCTCCTCGTCGGGCGTGTCGGTGCCGCGGCGTTTGTCGTTCGAGCTAGAGGATGCCCTCCCCCGGGGTGGGGCGTCCCCCCAGGGTGTGCCCCGAGAGTATGACTCGTGGCCGTGCGACTCCTTCTTCGTCCTCCCCGACGCCGTCCTCTCCATGGACGCCGGGGCCTTCCGTGCCGACCTCAAGGCCTTGGACCCGGTCCTGTCGGCCTCGCTGCCCGAGTGGCCCCCGGCCGAAGATGGCCGGTGTTCTCCGCCCCGGGGGGCATCCCCGCTGTTCGTCGGGTCCGGAGTGGGCGGAGGGCCCCCCTCAGGCTTCCCGCAAGGAAGGGCGAACCCCGCCCAAGACCCGGAACGGGCCAAGAGGCCTTTCACGCTCCTTCACAATCATAAGGGCCTCCTCCTGAGGACCTCCGGCAAGGGCACCGTCCTCATAGGTAAGTCCCGAGAGACGCGGAGTTGGAGGGCCCGAGCCACTCGGAACCTCGGATTGTTTTTCTCTTCGTTTTTCTTTTGTCTCCTCGCCTTTTTCGTTCTTCCCTCATTGGATTACGTCTTCATAGTCGCAAGATTCATACCATTTCGCCCCGTGTTTCCAGATACGAACTTGTTTATAATGACCTCTCCCCCTTCAACCTCCCTCAGTATTTTTTTTTTTGCTATCGCAGTCTTCTTTATCCTTATTTTAATTATTCCTTGTGTTTATCTTCATTTTTCACTAACCCCAATCCCCTCCCCCCATCCGACAGACGTGCCCTCGTTGCGGAACGGAGGCAGGAGCAGGAGAGTTGCGTCCCTCAGTAGCTCCAGCATCCCAAGTACGATGCGAGTTTACGTCCCCTAATGTTACCAATTTCCACGCGCGCATCTTTTCGAGAGAGAAAAAAGTGAAGACAATCGAGGGCCCTTCTCCCGTTAGGATGGGGGGGGGGGGTGTCAGGTAGAGGGAACCCATCGTTCAGCTTGACATTGGAGAACTGTGTGCCTCCCTGTCCTTAGCGCCGGGTGCGCGTCCCCCTCTTTAGGGCCTGGGGGGGGGGCTGTGCCCCTTCCGCACAGTTTCACTTCCACCAAACCGCTTTCACCACGATCCTCTCCTTGCAAAGGTTGGAGTAACGATGCCCTCCTTGGTTTTGGCTTATTAGGTTAATGGCGATAATTAGTTCCAGATGTGGAGGGGGGAGGGTCAAGTAATTCCCCCCTTTTTAGATTTATGGAGTGAGCCTCCCAGTTGATGAGGTTGGGTATCGCTGTCAGACTGCCCCATGCCCCAGCCACAGCCCCCCCCCCCCCGAGTGAAAATTCCCTCGTTTGTTTGTTTTTAATGGAAACTTCCCACCTTGGCCACTGTTGGCTCGAAGATGGTCATAGCAATCGATTCTTTTGTTTGCTCTAGGATCCCCCTTTGGTGTCGCTTCTACGGGGGATTGTCTAGGTAAAAGGGGGGTTGCTACTTCCCTAAGGGCCTTTCTTCCTTCCTCTGGGTTTGTTACTTCCTTAAGGGGGGTTACTTCCCCAGGTTCCCCCCCTAATGGTTCTTCGTCTTGGTTGATGCGAACTTTCTTTGTGCCCCCCCTCCCCCTCACCATTTCGTTCTCGGTCTAGCGACGCGTCATTTGTCTTAATCGATTTTTTTTGGCGCGTATTTTGTTTTAAACTTTTTCTTTCCTCCTTCCCCCTTAACCCCCCCATCCCTTCGCGATTTATTTATTTACATATCGTTTATTTATTTGATTCAAGTAAATCCAAAAAGTAAACGGGTGATGAGCATCTGCGTCTTGTAGGGTTTCGACTGATTCGTGGCTTTAAGGGAAGTGTTAATATGCGGAACTCTACACGAATACACAAAAGAGGAGCTTTCGGTTTGCTAGGGATCGGTTGGTGCGAAACTATCCCTACGTTTCCTAGGTTAGTTTGCGGGACGGTGATCGTCAATTCCGCCTCGCTCCGCTCTATTAAAGGCGGCTTCTGTGCCAGGCCGGGTCGAGGTATGCCTTGTGCGGGGTACACGACCCAAGGTTATTGCGGTTACCATAGTAACAAGGGTGAGCCACATTCACACCTCATCGGCTCTCCTTAGATTGAGCGCTCGTTTGGGTTACAGTTACTGGTTCGGCGTAAATGGGTAGCGTCCTTTTGGCCATGCCAGAAGCAGTGCGGAGGTAGGTTAACTATCGCTCTCGCATCTTGTTAGGGATTATGCGTGGTGGTACTTCGCACTCCTTTCCTTGTGGCTGGGTTCGGATTCCGGTCAGTGGGATTTTGTCTTTTTTGTTTTTCTCTTCTCTCCCGGCACTTGTTTTGTTTCCCGCCGATGTTTTGTCTTTGTTTTCTTTTATGTGGTATTGGCAGTGTTGTTGTTTGGGTGGGATGGCGGGAAGACTAGCTTAGGGAGGGTCGTGTTTCTGGTGTATGTGAGGGTTGGTGATGACTAATTGTGGAATAGATTGTGAGGAAGGACGTTTCTCTCTCGACAGAGTAGCGCAGTGTAATGGCTTTCGAGCTCCTTGTGACGATAATTATAATTGGCGGCCTTGAATTAGTCCATCGCTACTCCTCTCCTACGGTTTGATGGTGGGGCTGAGACTTTATGGGGGCGGTAACATTGTTCTAGAACTTTTTTACCCCCACCTAGTTCTGAAATTCCTGGTTTGGTCCTAAGCATCGATTGGTTCTGGCAGTCCAACCGGAGCTTTCTCTCCCGTCCCTCCGTCCTACAATGACGAACTTGGGCCTTGAGAGTTACGATGCGCGCCCTCCGGACCCCAGTGTTCAAGGTTGATGAAGTTTGTACAGTTTTGTTCGGCGTCCTCGGCTTGTTTCACTTTTTCTGGTCTTTTAGTCCCCCTTCCTCTATTATATCTTGCCCTCCTTGTTTCTCCTGCCCTCCTTGATTACACGTTGATTTTTAAATAAAAGGGCCTTTTCTTTCGCAATTAAGGCAAATTGTTTTCGAGGTTTGTTGCCTCGCGTTGCCTTAACCAGGAGTCCTTGTTATTCTAGACGGTGACATAGAGAGAGAGAGAGAGAGTCAAGGAAAATTAGCACTTTCAAAGCCATTGCTGACCGTGCCGCGGAGGTACTATTTCGGGAAGGCCCTACCTAAGAGAGAGCATAGTATAGATGAAGGCTCTCCCCACCCACCTCATCTCCCAGAAAGCGGAAACGATACCTGAATGTGCTGTGAAAAGAATACGATCAGAAAATATTTATATAAAAGTTGAAAGCTATATACTTGCCTCTAAACTATAATTTGTGGTACCAAGGTGGTACCATTTAGGCCAAGGTGTGGATTATCTCGTCTTGTCGAGATTTGAAATGTTCGACTGACGAACTGTTCACCACTTCTGGCGGTAGACGGTTCCACGTTCCGCAGCTTTTGTACGAGAGGAAGTTGCCGCAAATGCTGGTATGGAATTGCGGTAATTCCAGGTTGTAAACGAGGTTACGTGTAGCATTTGCGTTCAACGTGAACAGTCTCCTGTGATCGACGTTTTCAACTCCTCGTATTATTTTAATCATTTTAATGGCCCTGGCCTGTACCTTTTCCAGTCGTTAAATGTCTCGGCAGGGTTGTGGACCAGAATTGAAGGCGCATTCAAGGTGTGACCTAACTAGAGTTGTACAAGGCGAGAACCTGCTTATTTCGGAAACGAAAATGTCTCTTATGTACCCTAGCATTCTCTGGGCCCTCTTTTCTACCTGGACGCACTGTTTGGAGAACTTCAGATCATTGCTAATAAGCACGCTTAAATCTTTCTCAAAGTCAGTGGTATCTAGTTGTTTGGCCTAGCAAGTAGTAGTTTTCCCGAGGGTTACCATGGTCGATGTGCATTACCTTGTACTTGTCAAGGTTAAATGGCATTTGCCACCTCTCTGACCAATCACATATCTTGGCAAGGCTATTTGGCAGGCGTTCCACTCCTCGCGAGTTCATACTACCTCCTAGTTTTCTATCGTTGGCGAACTTGGCTATCGACAAGAGTCCCTCGTCTATGCCATTGATGTAGACGATGAACAATAGAGGCCCGAGCACTAAGTTACTGGGGCATCCCGCTACTGACCGGCGCCCATTGCGAGGCTACCCCGCTGATCTTCACCTGTTGCCTCCGTCTCGAGAGCCAGTTTTCTATCCATTCGACTACCTTGCCGGTAATGCCGATGGCTCGGAGCTTATCGAAGGCTTTTTGAAAGTCTAGGTATAAGATATCCGCAGCTCGACTACTGTCATACTCAAAATACTGTGGAAAAATTCTAGTGGATTAGTGAGACATGAACGGTTCTTGCGAAATCCGTGTTAGGAATCCAAGATCAGGGTGTGCTACTGTTAAGTGCTGCCCTATACGCTCTGCGATTGTTCCCTCGAGCGGTTTGCCTACGATGGATGTCAGAAAAATAGGCCGCTGTACAGGCTCCCAAAGCCTGTACAGCGCCGGGAGTATTGCGTTCGACCTTTTTGGAGCAAAGCTCGTGTCACGCTGGAACCGTGCCACAGCGCTCCGTCCGGCCCCAGCCTAGCCTCTTCTCCTTCCTTCAAAACACTAGTATTTCCTCGCTTTTCATGCCTCTCCCACAACTTTATCTGGTCAGCCTCTAATTTCACAGGGTAAATTCTGACCTTCTCAAGCCAACCGTCCCAGATCGAAGCTGAGGGGGGAGGGGACAACGTTTCCTAACCCTTAAGCTCCGGTTTGGGATGGGGATTTGTTAACAACCTGCCTCATCCCCACCCATACCTTCCTCACATCCCTTTTCCTCTCCTCTTCACAATCTATCTTTTTACGCCGTTTTTAAGGTGGAGCCGCCATGCCGATGGACTGCCAGGCCACCAGTCGGGAGGGGTGGTCCCAAATGGCGGCGCCTGGTTCTGCCAGGCCTGTAAGCACCTCTTGCAGTGCGGGCAACTGTGAGAGGTGATGAGCTATTGCGTCCCGCAAAAAATTTAGGGGCACCATGCCCAATGATGTAAAAAAAAAAAATTCTCCCCCTAATTCCCCCTTGCTCACCAACGGAGCCGCCCTCGGGCAGTTCCACCGAAAAAATGGAGGTCCCCCCCACTGTGCTTGCGCAGGGGACCCTCCAAATTTCTTTAACCGGAGAGGAGGCTTACTCCTCTCCTACGCCTACGGGTGAAGGGGACTACCCCTCACCCCCTTCTCTGGAGGTGCTTTCGGGCACCTCCCTATTTCCCGCGGCAGTCCCTCCTTTTCTTTCTAAGGAGACTGCCAAGAAAGCCAGCAGGCAGCCCATTGCCGACCGCCCCTCGTGTAAGCGGCTCGGTAGGGCAAACCCCCTTAGGGGGGAGAGGGAACCAGGCCCTTTCGGTCGCTTCCCTCAAAAGACCTGCTGGCAAGAATATTAAACCTTGTCGGGGTCAAGGCCTGTGCCTCCCCACACAAGACTGGTGACGCTGCCAAGGGGACCTGCGATGTCCTGGGAGGGTATGGCCAACTGGAGGCCCCTCCTGTGAAAGACATGGTCCTTGATGAAAACCAGCCTCAGACGGTAGGGCCTTCCATGGGGGGTAATCCGGGCTCGGCGCCAAGCACCGAACCCGAATCCGCCCCTATGCAAGGTCCTCCTTAAACGGCTGAGGGCTCCTAGGCAGTACAAGGAGGGGAGGGATCTCCTCCAACCGGTGCCCCTGCGAACACCAGGACCTTCTCCATTTCGGAGAAGGACCTGGCTGAGGCCGGTCCATCTGGCCTAGGGGCTCCTATCGGCGGAGGTGAGAAGCGGGTTCATTCCCCGCCCTCCTCTCCAAAAAAGAAAAGGACAAAGACTAAAAACACTCTGGGCTCCTCTCCATCCGCAGGGGCTACGGGCACGGATGAGTCTGCTGCTACTTTGGCAAGCGACCAAGCCAAGATTGACACATCTGGCCCCTCTGCCTCCCCGCTTGCGGAGCCCCTGACTAAGACTAAAAGTGCACAGGGCGGAGCCTCGATGACATCGGGCGCCCTAATTCAGAGGTTACCTGGCGTTTTCGAGCCCGCTGGCTTCAAACGCTTCCTCGTTTTTCGCTCCATGTTGGCCAAGTGCAACATGATCGATCAGAAGAGAGGATTAGCTAGTGCAATTGGTAGAGAGCCGAAGGTGACCCGTTTCTCGGACGGGAGCCTTCCGGCGAATACGGCGAATCCCGCCGAGGCGGCCAAGATAAGTGCTCTTCGGACACTTGATGGCACTAGGGTGACGCCGCACTCTACCATGAACTTTGTGAAAGGAGTTTATGCGAGGGAACTCTTTGACTACTCCATTGAGGACATCACCCTAGAGCTGGCCGACCATGGGGCGGTCAAGGTCGAACGTGTGATGAGAAAACAGGGAGGGGCTTCGAGACCCACCCCTACACTCTTCGTCACGTTCGACTGTGACAAGCTCCCTGAGTCGGTGCGTGCCGGTTGGTACCGCTACCGCGTGAAGGCATTAGTGCCACTGCCGCGGCGGTGCTATTACTGTCACCACTTCGGCCATACGAATCGTTCTTGTGGACGTACAAAGTCGGGATCACCCGAAGTTTGCGTAAATTGCTCCAAGGTCGCACACGATAAGTCGAAATCATGTGTCGCCAAGTGTGTTAATTGCGTAGAGATGTACCCTGCTTCTTCGAAGCAATGTGGTGCTTATCTCCTTGAGAAAGAAATCCTGGCTGTTCAGGCCCAGGATCGACTCTCATTCCGCAAGGCTAAGGATTTGGTCCTGGCGCGCACGGCTCTGCCTGGGACGTCATATGCCTCAATAGTTAGAAAGGCACCCTCTGCTCCTGGCCCATCCAGGCCAACGAGCACAGTTGTTTCCGCGCCCATTTCGAGCCCGTCTGCGGGCTTTACTCAACCCGGGCGCTGCCCTGGTAAAGCTGGCTGCAAAAAGGGTTCACACCCAGCCCCGGCTAAAACCAGGGCTCCCATCTCTTCCCTCAGTGTGACCGTTTCCCGTAAAGCGAAACGGCCACGCGCCTCCTGAGTCGTTAGACTTACAGGAGGCAACACCCCTGAAGATGCTCGCTAGGCCATCTCCTGGGGTTCCTAAAGCTTTCCCCTGAAAGAAGGACAGCAACAAAGGAGCTTCGGCTCCCTCGCCCACGCCTAGTGGTGCAGCGAGTGGCTCGAAGAGGTGGTTCCTCGAAAAGAGGGCCCCCCGCCTCCGAAGTCGCAACGCCCGCCTAAGGTTTCGAGGCGGAGGGAGGAAAAGACTCGCATGGTGAGCCCAACCTCCCCCAATAAGTCCTCGTTGGCGACAGCGCCTTCAGCGCTTTGTCCGGCCAACATCGCCCGGGTTTCTGCCATCCAGCGCTCCGTCCGGCCCCAGCTTAGCCTCTCTTTCTTCCTTCAGATAGCCCGATTTCTCCCCTACCTCGTCGCTTTTCATACAACCTCTCCCACAACTTTCTCTGGTCAGCCTCTAATTTCACAGGGTAGAATGCTGACCTTCTTCTCAAGCCAACCACCCCGGATCGGGGCTGGGGGGGGGGGGAGGGGACATTGTTCCCTAACCCCTCAGCTCCGGTTCGGGATGTGTTTTTTTTAACAACCTGCTTCATCCCCACCCATACCTTCCTGACATCCCTTTTCCTCTCCTCTTCACAACCTATATTTTTTACGCCGTGTTCAAGGTGGAGCCGCCATGCCGAAGGACTGCCAGGCCACCAGGCGGGAGGGGTGGTCCCGAATGGCGGCGCCTGGCTCTGCCGGGCTTGTAAGCACCTCTCGCAGTGCCGGCAACTGCGAGAGGTGATGAGCTATTGCGTCCCGTATTAAAAAGAGGGTCACCATGCCCATGTATGACAAAAACCCCCCAAAAACCCAACCCCCAACTTCCCCAAGAAAATCAACGGAGCCGCCCTCGGGCAGCTCCACCGAGAAAATGGAGGTCCCCCCCTTGTGCTTGCGCAAGGGACCCTCCATAATTCTTTAACCGGAGAGGAGGCTTACTCCTCGCCTACGGGTGTAGGGGTCTCCCCCTCACCCCCTTCTCTGGAGGTGCTTTCGGGCACCTCCCTATCTCCAGCGGCAGTCCCTCCTTTGTTTTCTAAGGGGACTGCCAAGAAAGCCAGCAGGCAGCCCATTGCCGACCGCCCCTCGTGCAACCGGCTCGGTAGGGCAATCCCCCTTAGGGGGGAGAGGGAAGCCAGGCCCCTTCGGTCGCTTCCCTCAAAAGACCTGCTGGCAAGAATTTTAAACCTTGCTGGGGTCAAGGCCTGTGCCTCCTCACACAAGACTGGCGACACTGCCAAGGGGACCTGCGATGTCCTGGGAGGGTATGGCCAAATGGAGGTCCCTCCTGTGATAAACATGGTCCTTGAGGAGACCCAGCCTCAGACGGTAGGGCCTTCCATGGGGGGGAATTCGGGCTCGGCGCCAATCACCGAACCTGAATCCGCCCCTATGCAAGGTCCTCCTCAAATGGCTGAGGGCTCCGAGGCAGTAAAAGGAGGGGAGGGATCTCCTCCGACAGGTGCCCCTACGACAACCAGGACCTTCTCCATTTCGGAGAGGGACCTGGCATAGGCTGGTCCATCTGGCCTAGGGGCTTCTGCCGGCGGAGGTGAAAAGCGGGTTCATTCCCCGCCCTCCTCTCCAAAAAAGAAAAAGACAAAGAAGACTAAAAAGACGAAAAAGACTCGGGGCTCCTCTCCATCCGCGGGGGCTGCGGGGACGGATGGGTCTGCTACCACTTTGGTAGGCGACCAAGCCAAGATCGGCACATCCGGCCCCTCTACCCCCTCGTGTGCGGAGCCCCTGACCAAGACTAACACCAAGAGTGCACAGGGCGGAGCCTCGATGACATTGGGGCCCCTGATTCAGAGGTTACCTGGCGTTTTCGAGCCCGCTGGCTTCAAACGCTGCCTCGTTATTCGCTCCACTGATGGCACCATGTTGTCCAAGGGCAACATGATCCATCAGAGGAGAGGATTAGCTAGTGCAATTGGTAGAGAGCCGAAGGTGACCCGTTTCTCGGACGGCAGCCTTCTGGCGAATGCGGCGAATTCCGCCGAGGCGGCCAAGATAAGTGCTCTTCGGACACTTCATGGCACCCCGGTGAGTGTGACGCCGCACTCTACCATGAACTTTGTGAAAGGAGTAGTTTATGCGAGGGAACTCGTTGACTACTCCATTGAGGACATCACCCTAGAGCTGGCCGACCATGGGGTGGTCAAGGTCGAACGTGTGATGAGAAAACAGGGAGGGGCTTCGAGACCCACCCCTACACTCTTCGTCACGTTCGACTGTGACAAGCTCCCTGAATCGGTGCGTGCCGGTTGGTCCCGCTACCGCGTGAAGGCATTCGTGCCACTGCCGCGGCGGTGCTATTACTGTCACCGCTTCGGCCATACGAATCGCTCATGTAGACGTGCAAAGTCGGGGTCACCCGAAGTCTGTGTAAATTGCTCCAAGGTAGCACACGATAAGTCCAAATCGTGTGTGGCCAAGTGTGTCAATTGCGGAGAGCCGCACCCTGCTTCTTCGAAGCAATGTGGTGCTTATCTCCTGGAGAAAGAAATCCTGGCCGTTCAGGCCCAGGATAGACTCTCATTCCGCGAGGCTAAGGACTTGGTCCTGGCGCGCCCAGCTCTGCCTGGGACGTCATATGCCTCAGTAGTTCGAAAGACACCCTCTGCTCCTGGCCCATCCAGGCCAACGAGCACGGTTGTTTCCGCGCCCATTCGGAGCCTTTCTGCGGGCTCTACCCAACCCGGGCGCTCCCCTGGTAAAGCTGGCGGCAAAAAGGGTTCATACCCAGCCCCGGCTAAAACCAGGGCTCCCCCCTCTTCCCCCAGCGTGACTGTTTCCCGCAAGGCGAAACGGCTACGCGCCTCCACAGAGTCGTTAGACTCACAGGAGGCAACACCCCTGAAGATGGTCGCTAGGCCATCTTCCACGCCCCGCCCCGAGGTGTAGCGAGTGGCTCGGAGACGGTGGTTCCTCGAAAAGAGGCCCCCCCGACTCCGAAGCCGCAGCGCCCGCCTAAGGTTTCGAGGCGGAGGGAGGAAAAGACTCGCATGGCGAGCCCAACCTCCCCCAATAAGTCCTCGAAGGCGACAGCGCCCGGGGTTCTGCCCCCGGGAAGCGTACGGCCATTCCCGTGAGGGTCTTCAATTCGAGGAGGGCCCCCGCGTCTCCTCCGAGCTAGGACTGGAGGGCATATGCCTTCATTGGAATTGCCGTGGACTCCGGGCCAACTGGGAGGAGCTGCGGAGGCTCGCCTCGTCCCGTTCCCCGTTAGTAATTTTTTTGCAGGAGACCATGCTAGGCGCGTGCCCCCTGCCTGCCCTCCCGGGGTATAAGGGTCTTGCGACCCCACCACCGCGGGATAGCCGGGCTGGGGGATGCGCGGTTTACACCCGGCATGATGTCTCCGTTCTTCCTTTCTCTTTAGATACCTCCTTTCAGGCAGTGGCTGTGCAGCTGCACCTGGATAGGAGGTATACTATCATTTCTGCGTACATTCCACCGTCAGCTGACTTGGACGCGGGGGACTTCCGCCGCGTCGTGGCACGGTTGCCGAGGCCCTATCTCTTGCTTGGAGATCTGAACGGCAGGCATCCTCTCTGGGGAGATTACTCCATAAATCCCAGGGGACAAGTCCTTGCCGATCGATCGAAGAGCTTGAGATGGGTGTCCTAAACGTGGATGAGTTTACGCATCACTGTCCGAGAACCGCTTCATTTTCTTGCCTTGACCTATCTTTGTGCTCTTCGGATGCACAGCCTGATTTTGATTGGGGGGTGGTCGATGACCTCCATGGTAGTGATCACTTTCCCATTCAAATATCATTTTCAGGGCAACTGCCGCCTGAGAGACCACCTCGGTGGTGCTTGGCGCGGTGGCCTGCATTTCAGGAAATGACTGAATTCTCTATCTCAGTCGAGGAGTTTAGGTCGGTATATGAGGTCGTTGAGTTCTTCTCCGGCAACCTCATCGCCGTGGGCCTGACTACTATTCCTAGGAGGTCTGGACGTTTTGCACGCTGACCACTCCCATGATGGTCGTCCGAGTGTGAGACGGCCCTCAAACAGAAGCGTTATGCCTACATGCGCTATAAGCGCCGCCCGAACGATTTCACTGTCGCTGAATTTCGTCGGGCTAGGGCTAGGTTCCGGTATATTTCGAAGCACGCCCGCCGCTCTTCTTGGCGGGCATACGTGTCTTCACTTAACGGGAAGACCCCTTTAGCTGAGGTGTGGAAGCGAGTCAAAAGGATTCGGGGCAAGTTCTCGCAGGACCCCCCTCCCGTTCTCCAGGAGAATGGGACCGCAATCTCGGACCCCGCGTCCGTGGCGGAATCCTTAGCGACCGCTTTTTCCGCATTCTCTAGCCGTGATGCTGCTCCGCCAGCATTCAATGCACGTCGTGATGTCGCGGAAGGCCGCCGGCTGGACTTTACCTCCAGAGGCGGAGAACCCTTCAACGACAAGTTTACTGTGAGTGAGTTGCGTTCCGCTCTCGCTTCGTGCGCGGACACCGCCCATGGTCCGGACGATGTCCCGTACGCCATGCTTCGACACCTGGGTGAGCGAGGCATAGCCTTTCTGTTAGATTTGTTCAACAGGATCTGGGTGGAAGGTCTTCTCCCAGACTCCTGGCGAATCGCTACTGTGCTCGCCTTTCGCAAGCCGGGGAGAGATCACTCTACTCCGACCGGTTTCCACCCAATCTCTCTAACCTCTTGCGTGTGCAAGTTGATGGAGAAATTGGTAAATGTTAGATTAGCCTATTTCCTGGACAGCGGAGGCCATCTGTCTTCTGCACAGTGCGGCTTCCGTAAGTTCCACTCCACGTCGGATGCTCTGCTCCGACTGGAAAATGCCGTCTGCGAGGCTTTCCTTCGTAGACAGCACTACGCCACGGTGTTTTTTGATCTGAAGAAGGCCTATGATACCGCATGGCGATACGGTATCATGGAGACTCTCCACACGATGGGGGCGAGGGGACGCCTCCCAATGTTTATATCTGAATTTTTGCGAGATCGTCGATTCCGCGTACGGGTGGGGGGAGCCCTCTCCGGCCCAAAGGAGCAGGAAGAGGGTGTCCCGCAGGGAAGTGTCCTCAGGTTCACACTCTTTGCCCTGAGCATCAACTGCATCACCTCGGTGCTGCCGGAAGATGTTCTCGCTACGCTCTACGTGGACGACCTTTCGATCTCTTTTGGCGCGGCCCAGATGCCAACTCTGGAGCGTCGACTCCAACAGGCATTGAACCGCGTCTCTCGCTATGCCGAAGCGCACAGGTTTCGGTTTTCTTTGGCCAAGACTAAGGTGGTGCACTTCTGCCGCCATCCACGGCTTCACCCCGACCCAGATTTGTTTCTTAATGGGGTGCGCCTGGATGTGGTTGAGTTGCACCGTTTCCTTGGTCTTGTATTCGACCGACGCCTCACCTGGGAGGCTCATATTCGCAGCCTTAGGGTCTCTTGTACCCGCGCCATGGACATTCTCCGTTCCGTGACGTTCAGCGCTTGGGGCGCTGATAGGGCTACCGCCTTACTTTTTTATCGATCCTTTGTTCGCTCGAAGCTCGACTACGGATGCGAGTTTTATGCATCCGCAGCCGAGCGTTTATTGCGGAAGGTGGATTCGATCCACCACACCGGCCTCTGCCTTACGACCGTTGCCTTCCCCACTTTCCCATTGAGAACCTGTTAGTCGATGTTGGGGAGATGCCACTCGCTCTGCGCCGCGTGCAGTGCATCACTCGCCTGTACGCGCGAGCCCGGCGCATCCCTCAGTCGCCAACAGCTCTCACTGCATCCGCAGCTGATCTCGATGGTGCCTATGCCGTCGAGAGACGCCAGTCATACCCTAAGCCCTTTGGGTTTAGGGCCAGGAAACTCCTTCGAGAGGTAGATATAGCTCTCGGGCCGGTGGCGCCCCTGGTTCTGCCCAGGACGCCACCCTGGAGGGTACCACATTTGGCTATTTGTCGCCACGCCTCTGCTCCCAAAGCTTGTACTGCGCCGGGAGTATTGCGTTCGACCTGTTTGGAGCACACATCGTGTCACGCTGGTACCGTGCCAGTGTATACGGATGGCTCCAAGTCCCAAGAGGGGGTCGGCTTCCACGCCGTATCCCCTCTGTTTGAAGTCAGCGGGGCTCTACCATTCGCTGCGTCTGTCTTCACGGCCGAGCTGGTCGCAATACACCACTCGGTACGGGAGATTACGCGACGTGTCCGGTTCGGAGACCGGATTGTGATCTATAGCGACTCACAAAGCGCCCTGAGTGCTCTCGGGGCATTGGAATCTCCGCATCCCCTGGTTCGCGATATCCGTGACGCCACGGTTTTGGCGAGCCGGGCAGATGTCGAGATTATCTTCTGCTGGGTTCCTGGACATGTAGGAATTGCGGGGAATGAGCGCGCCGATGAGGGCGCCAAAGAGTCCGCGAGGACTCTGCGACCGGACCAGCGTTTCGCTCTTCCTCACACCGACTACATGGCAGGAATACGAACAGCTCTTCGGACTGCTTGGCAAAGAAGATGGGAGACAGTCGAAGGGAACTTAAAGTTGCGTGCCATTGCGCCGCGACTGTTCCCATGGACCTATCCCCCAATGCCGCGGCGGCTTCAGGTTGCTTTCTGTCGTCTCCGAATCGGACACACTCGTGTGACGCATCGCTATCTGATGGAGCGCTCGCCTGCGCCCCATTGCAACGACTGCGTCGTCCCCCAGACTGTTCGGCACATTCTTGTCGAATGTCCCAGTCTGGGTGATCTTCGCGCACGATACCTCTCCCAGTACCGGGATGGGCGGGGTCGCTACCGCCTGTCCCTTGTGCTCGGGACAGATTCGTGCACATTGACTTGTGGACTTGTTGACTTCTTGGGGGAGGCCGGCCTTCTCCCTATTATTTAAGCAAGGTTTGTTTGTTTTTTTGTTTTGTTTTGTTGTTTTTTTTTGCATTTGTTGTTTTTTTTGTTTTTTCCGTTAGTTGCACGCTGCTGCGCCGGGGGGCGACCTCTCCCCGACGCACCAGCTTGCTTCCTTTCCCCCTTTTGGGGTGTTGTTTTTTTTTTCTCTCTTTAATTTTATTTTAAAGTAGCCTAGAACTAGGCCAGTTTTAATACGGCGACTAATGCCCAAGTAGGCAGTCGCCAGATGAGCTCTTAAAAAAAACCCCCAAAAACCCAAAAAACCGGCTTTCTGCCCCCGGGAAGCGTACGGCCATTCCCGTGAGGGTCTTCTGTTCGAGGAGGGCCCCCGCGTCTCCTCCGAACTAGGCCTGGAGGGCATATTCCTTCAATGGAATTGCCGTGAACTAGAACTAGGCCAGTTTTAATACGGCGACTAATGCCCAAGTAGGCAGTCGCCAGATGAGCTCTTAAAAAAAAACCCCCCCCAAAAAACCGGGTTTCTGCCCCCGGGAAGCGTACGGCCATTCCCGTGAGGGTCTTCTGTTCGAGGAGGGCCCCCGCGTCTCCTCCGAACTAGGCCTGGAGGGCATATTCCTTCAATGGAATTGCCGTGGACTCCGGGCCAACTGGGAGGAGTTGCGGAGGCTCGTCTCATCACGTTCCCCGTTAGCTATCTTTTTGCAGGAGACCATACTAGGCGCGTGCCCCCTGCCCGCCCTCCCGGGGTATAAGGGTCTTGCGACCCCACCACCGTGGGATGGCCGACTGTGGGATGCGCGGTTTACACTCGGCATGATGTCTCCGTTCTTCCTTTCACTTTAGATATTTCCTTTCACTTTAGATACTTCCTTTCAGGCAGGGGTGTGCAGCTGCACCTGGATAGGAGGTATACTATCATTTCTGCGTACATTCCACCATCAGCTGACTTCGACGCGGGGGACTTTCGCCGCGTCGTGGCACGGTTGCCGATGCCCTATCTCTTGCTTGGAGATCTGAACGGCAGGCATCCTCTCTGGGGAGATTACTCCATAAATCCCAGGGGACAAGTCCTTGCCGATCTGATCGAAGAGCTTGAGATGGGTGTCCTAAACGTGGATGAGTTTACGCATCACTGTCCGAGAACCGCTTCATTTTCTTGCCTTGACCTATCTTTGTGCTCTTCGGATGCACAGCCTGATTTTGATTGGGGGGTGGTCGATGACCTCCATGGTAGTGATCACTTTCCCATTCAAATATCATTTTCAGGGCAACTGCCGCCTGAGAGCCCACCTCGGTGGTGCTTGGCGCGGGCGCGGTGGCCTGCATTTCAGGACTGAATTTTCTATCTCAGTCGAGGAGTTTAGGTCGGTAGATGAGGCCGATGAGTTCTGCTCCGGCAACCTCATCGCCGCGGGCCTGACTACTATTCCTAGAACGTCTGGCCGTTTTGCACGCCGACCCCTCCCATTGTGGTCGGCCGAGTGTGAGACGGCCCTCAAACAGAAGCGTTATGCCTACATGCGCTATAAGCGCCGCCCGAACGATTTCACTGTCGCTGAATTTCGTCGGGCTAGGGCTAGGTTCCGGTATATTTCGAAGCACGCCCGCCGCTCTTCTTGGCGGGCATACGTGTCTTCACTTAGTGGGAAGAACCCCTTTAGCAGAGGTGTGGAGGCGAGTCAAAAGGATTCGGGGCAAGTTCTCGCAGGACTCCCCTCCTGTTCTCTAGGAGAATGGGACCGCAATCTCGGACCCCGGGTCCGTGGCCGAATCCTTCGCTCCGCTTTTTCCGCATTCTCTAGCCGGGATGCTGCCCCCCCAGCATTCAATGCACGTCTTGATGTCGCGTAATGCCGCCGGCTGGACTTTACCTCCAGAGGCGGAGAACCCTTCAACGACAGGTTTACTGGGAGTGAGTTGCGCTCCGCTCTCGCTTCGTGCGCGGACACCGCCTATGGTTCGGACGATGTCCCGTACGCCTGCTTCGACACCTGGGTGAGCGAGGCATGGCATTTCTGTTAGATTTGATCAACAGGATCTGGGTGGAGGGTCTTCTCCCAGATTCCTGGCCAATTGCAAACCAGGGAGAGATCCTTCTACCCCGACCGGTTTCCGCCCAATCTCTCTAACCCCTTGAGTGTGCAAGTTGATGGAGAAATTGGTAAATGTTAGACTAGCCTTTTTCCTGGACAGCGGAGGCCATCTGTCTTCCGCACAATGCGGCTTCCGCAAGTTCCACTCCACGTCCAAAGGAGTAGGAAGAGGGTGTTCCGCAGGGAAGTGTCCTCAGTGTCACACTCTTTGCCCTGAGCATCAACTGCATCACTTCGGTGCTGCCAGAAGATCTTCTCGCTACGCTATACGTGGATGACCTTTCGATCTCTTTTGGTGCGGCCCAGATGCCAACTCTGGAGCGTCGACTCCAACAGGCATTGAACCGCGTCTCTCGCTATGCCGAAGCGCACAGGTTTCGGATTTCTTTGGCCAAGACTCAGGTGTTGCACTTCTGCCGCCATCCACGGCTTCACCCCGACCCAGATTTGTTTCTTAATGGGGTGCGCCTGGATGTGGTTCACTCGCACCGTTTCCTTGGTCTTGTATTCGACCGACGCCTCAGTTGGGAGGCTCATATACGCAGCCTTAGGGTCTCTTTTACCCGGGCCATGGATATTCTCCTTTCCGTGACGTTCAGCGCTTGGGGCGCTGATAGGGCTACAGCCCTACTTTTTTATCGATCCTTTGTTCGTTCGAATCTCGACTACGGATGCGAATTTTATGCATCCGCAGCCGAGCGTTTATTGCGGAAGGTGGATTCGATCCACCACACCGGCCTCCGCCTTACGACCGTTGCCTTCCCCACTTTCCCATTGAGAGCCTGTTAGTCGATGTTGGGGAGATGCCACTCGCTCTGCGCCGCGTGCAGTGCATCACTCGCCTGTACGCGCGAGCACGGTGCCCCCCTCAGTCGCCAACAGCTTTCACTGCATCCGCAGCTGATCTCGATGGTGCCTATGCCGCCGAGAGACGCCAGTCATACCCTAAGCCCTTTGGGTTTAGGGCCAGGAAACTCCTTCGAGAGGTAGATATAGCTCTCGGGCTGGTGGCGCCCCTGGTTCTGCCCAGGATACCACCCTGGAGGGTACCACATTTGGCTATTTGTCGCCACGCCTCTGCTCATAAAGCTTGTACGGCGCCGGGAGTATTGCGTTCGACCTTTTTGGAGAACACCTCGTGTCACGCTGGAATCGTTCCAGTGTATACGGATGGCTCCAAGTCCCAAGAGGGGGTCGTCTTCCACGCCGTATCCCCTCTGTTTGAAGTCATCGGGGCTCTGCTCAGCGCTGCGTCTGTCTTCACGGCCGAGCTGGTGGCAATACACCACTCGGTACGGGAGATTACCCGACGTGCCTTGTTCGGAGACCGGATTGTGATCTATAGCGACTCACAAAGCCCCCTGAGGGCTCTCGGGGCATAGGAATCTCCGCATCCCCTGGTTCGCGATATCCGTGAAGCCACGGCTTTGGCGAGCCGGGCGAATCTCGAGATTATCTTCTGCTGGGTTCTTGGACATTTAGGAATTGCGGGGAATGAGTGCGCCAAAGAGTCCGCTAGGACCGGCCGACTGGACCAGTGTTTCGCTCTTTCTCACACCGACTACATGGCAGGAATACGGGCAGCTCTTCTGATTGCTTGGCAAAGAAGATGGGAGACGGTCGAAGGGAACTTAAAGCTGCGTGCCATTGCGCCGCGACTGTTCCAATGGATCTATCCCCCAATGCCGCGACGGCTTCAGGTCACTTTCTGTCGTCTCATCCTCCTGCTGGGATATAAAGTTTTCTTTAAGCGCCGACCATTTGCCCGAGGCTCCGTCTTCTGTTGCAGTTTCAAGCCGATCTATCGCATCCCCAAGGCCTACGAAATTCGTGCGTCGGAAGTCGGGTTTGAAGGTAGTGACGTGAGAGCATGTCATATGGAATATGGGCGGGAAACGTGACTGTGCGGTGATCGCTCCTGCCTAGACACTCCCATGCTGATTCCGGATACCATCTCATCCTCAGTGATAAATACTAAGTCTAACATGTTCTCACCCCTCTTTGGCTCCTCGACACACTGTGTCAGGAAGTTATCCTGAGCGAACTCAATCTTCTCCCTTCAGCATCGCCTGACCAATTCCTCTAGTCAGTCCCAGGACAGTTAGAGTCACCCATGACCAAACTCGAGCGACTGTTTATCAAGCTTGAGTCCGTCTCTTTTAACTGTCTTTGCGGCCTCTACACCACCACTACTCGGTAAGAGGAGCTGGTAAGATCTATGTATGTCTAGACATAAAATCTCATGACCTCATCTCACCTTGTATTCGACAGCGGGGAAACAGTTCCGGAAGTTTACCCTAACTCTACCGCCTTCACAACCAGGTCGGTTACGGTGGAACATTGTATAACTGGAGATCGCAAACTCACCCCCTGGGATAGGTTCTTCGTCCCCGGCAGGGGTTCAATTACTCTTTTTTGGTTGCGATGCAGCAGTGCCCTTTCATCAGTATGCCCCGCATTCACCTCCTCTTGCGGCTCGTCTTGAGTCTCCTGGTCGCTGCCCAAGGTGTTGCCTCTTCGCTCGTCCCGTGCAACCCTCAACAACCAGAAGGCATTCCTGTCGATTAACTGGGCCAAAAACTTCTTTCTTCGGTCGTTTAGGTGGACCCCGTCCTCCGTGTATAGGTCATCTCGTCCAAAGAACAAGTCGACCGGGTCTACAAACCTAACTCCTGTCAAGGCAAGGCACAAAGGTAACCTAGACGTTCGTTATTGCCAAGAAGTTTGCTGTGTACGTGCGCTGTAGCGAACTTCCTGGGAGGCATTCCCACGAGCATGGCCTTGCTTGTGTTGGAGAGAAGATCCTCTGCAATCTTCATCGATGTCTTCCTCCTCTAAGGAAAAGCTCATTTCTACTGACCATTGACAACGTGATTCGGGGGGGGGGGTAGATATATCGTGGCTTGTCGAGTTTTTTTTTAACCTCATCTCATTGTGGAAGTTGGGCCAGGTATGGAAGGTTGCCCGCCCCTACCCTGTTCCGGGGCTCCAAGTAGTATATTATGACCATTCGGGACATGTATCTTGTATACATTTTCATTTTCGTAATTTGACTACTTTCTTTGCGATCCTCTCCTCGCAAACCTTATTGCGGAGATGCCTTCGTTTGTTTTCGCTTAGTTTTAAACCGTTCTTTTAAGTCTCAAGCTGGCCTGATTCTGGAACAGCGCCTCAAGTAGTCTCCTCTTTTTGATTTTCCTGGTGGTTACTTTCCACATATTCCGTGATGCCCACGTTGTTTGTTTTAATTAAGTCCGCAAGGGAGGTATCAGGTTTAGCATAGGCCAACATGCCGTAGCTGGCACCTTCAGGATTGCGTGTCTTCCTGGCCTCAATACCCACGGATCATCGGCTCTTATCATATTTTCACTTTCTCCAATTTTACCAATCTCTTCACACTTCTCTTCTTACAAACTTAAAGAAAGATAAATTCAGGTGTAAGTTCAGGTGTATTATTGGCTATATAGATTTTCGATAGGGTTGTGAGATCATCCCGTTGGCCTTCGAAGTCGACGGAACTGAGGTCGCGTGAGAGGATTGTTCTATCGTGATACACTGTGGCCCTCGGATGCCTCTGCGTGCGGCGGAATGGCCCAGCGTGCGAGGGCGCGCGTTAGTAGGTTTCCCAGGGATTATCGGGAGTTTGGGGGATGGGGTGGGGGCGTACTCGGCAATTGTGTGGTGTTGCGTGTGCGAGGGGCATCTGAGCTGCATTCAGTCGACAGTGAGTGGACATCAACCATTAGGGCGCTGACATAGCCTTCAAGCGCTTGGCGGAATTAGAATCCGCCTGGTAGTTCCATTGGAGGGGGGGGGGGCACGAAGGCTATATGTCGTAGAGGGGATTCCCTCAGTCGTGATTTAGAAAAGAGAGGGGGGGGGGAATGCGCGGCAGCATGGTGCCGAAGTCATTGAACGAAAACTGCTTCGGGAGAGTTGCGCACCGCTCCGTGTGATAATAACGCCTATGTACTCATTCCATTTTCATTTCTCCCAACTTCAACACTTCTAACATCTCTCGTTTTAGTCATTTTCGTGTACAGGAAACAATTGGGTGTAATGCATGCAGGGCAGTCGTTTGGATTTCTTTGGTGGGATGGAAAGGGGGGGGGGGTGATTTGGGAGGTCGTGGTTGCGGTTGAGTAGGACGAGTCTCGTCCAGACGAGATTGCCTTCATCCGAGTCGGGCGCCGATCCATGTGTTTGATACGGATTGCGAAAGGCCTCGATTCGTGACGAACTGCGCAACGAAAGATTGATTCCGTTTATGGCCACTGCAACTGATAATGGATGCGGAAGCTTTTGACTGTCGGCACGAGGAAAAGGAATCTCGGTTATATTTTCATGTTTCTTTTGTATTATATTGAGCTGCAGTTGGACTGGAATATATCCCCCCCTTTCCTCTATCTTAGTGGCTCCATTAGCGCTTTGAAGACCTACATTTTATGTCAATCGCTCTCTCAGTGTGGTAGACATGCGCTCTGCACTCCTCCACGGCTCCGAGTAACGCTACGCTATTTCATTATTACGTATCCTGTCGCCTAAAAAGATACTTATTTGAACTGGACTATTTACTCGTCCTCCAAAATAAAAATCACCAACCCAAATAAATAGGCTTCAATTAGTTGGACTGGGCTATTTACTGGTCCTTCAAAATAAGAATCACCCAGCCCTATTCCTTTAATTGAAACTAATGCCCTTTTAAACGCCTCCTTTCAGGTAAGGCAAGATGATCTCGGTGGCGGCGCGGGTGTAGTATATCCATAGACCGACCGGCGGCGGTCCAAGGTAAGTGAATGATGGTTGTCGCAAACGACATCTCGGCATTGTCTCCAATGGTCGCCCTCGCGTCCGATGGACGACGTGTAATAAATAACTCCATCTTATCGAGTGATTTGATTCCCAATTATTGAAGATGGAGCGGGTGGGACTCGATGCCATCCAGTGCCACGGGGAATCGGGGTCAACCACGAAAGAGGTTCTGGCTCTTTGCTTTCTCCGGCCTCTTTTATTATTACGGGACAAGGAGCGCGCCTCGACGGGCCCCTCTGGTAGTCACTGTGCCAGAGGGATCAATTGGTATAAGGACTCTGTAGATCGAAGTGTGCGTCACCGAGGATTTCAGTTCTTACTTCATCGGGTTTACTCTGCTTAGATGACTTCCGTGCAGTTCTAGTTCTCCTAACCGGCTCGGAAGGGTGTGTCAGCTATCACATCGATGTCTGTGTTCCCTCCCGGCCTCAACATTCTCAGTGCTGCCCTCCTAGCCAGAATGTCTGCTGGATAATCTGCGGTTATATATCGCCAGCGCATTTTCACTTCCTCCATCTTCACCAATTTCCTTACACATCTCTCCCCTATATACTCTGCATAATTCGGCCTCGTTGCTATTGTACTTTAAATTTAGCCCTATCCTCAATTTATTTACAAACCTACTTTATTTTGAAAATTCTTACGTTGGTTTTTTCTCTTTGGTCATGACTGAGAAATAATAATAATTATTATTATTATTTGGGGGGCGGGGGGCTGTAAACCCTATTTCTTGAACGCGGAGATCCAGCGCACTATGACCATCGGGTTCCTCTTCAGGTGCAAGATAGGATCATGGTTTATTTCCAGCCCCCCGCTCCCGCCCCCACTTTCACGTGTTGCCTCTCATTTTATCTTGTCTTCCCCACGCAAGTGGGTTGAGGGCTATACCATGAGATAGGATGTACAGGTGCCACAATTATTCATGTCACACCGCTGAAGTTCGTTGGAAGAGTCACAATTTTAATATCTAATTATTTGATGAGAGACGGAGTGTTTGGGGATATATTTAATAATAAATAAATAGATTAGGTCATTTTATCTATAAAATAAATTAAATTTAGTAATTTTTTAAGGTTACTGTGGTATTTCAAGCAGTATTGTCGAAACGCGTTTGTTTCAAAACAGAACTGCCCAATTTCCACCAATTTGTCATTTTCCCACCTTTATCATTTTTATATATGATTTTTAATCATCGACATCACAAAAATATTCGCATTAACATTTGAGACTCTTCCAATACGTGATCTACCAACTTTTTTTAACTACATTTTTGTATAAGGGGGTTACATTGAGATAATTATGAATTGCAAGTTTATTAGCACAAAATGCATGGTAAAATTTAAAGGAAAAATCCATATTTAGCAGAAAACAACTTTAACATCATTAATAAAATCAGAGTGCCTAACCTAACCTAACGTAAAGTAACACTAATAACCTTAAAAATCATTATTATCTGAAAAAAATACCAAATATTTGGTATTTTTTTATATGCTTATCCCTAAAATTCATTTTCCAACTTATGAAAAATATTACTTGCCAATACAGCCACAGCAAAGCCTACCGACAGTCATCCAACCTTAGGTAGTGTGAGCAATACTACTCTCATAGTCTCTAGTAGTGTGAGTGCAATTGCAGTGTATTATGTTCCGTTCTCCTGTTTTAATCTTTTGTACTCCCCACTTCATTATTTCCCCTTTGAATCCTCGATGGGGGAGGATGGGGGCTTCGTTCCATATCTCTCTTTTCTCCAAGTTTTTACTTCGGGTTTGTTGAAAGAGCTCCTTTTCCCTTTCCACTGTCAGAAATGAAGCCCCCGCCGGGCAGGAGGAGGCTCCTCTTGTGCGAGGGGCCGATTTCGTAATTTGTTTGTCCAGATTAGTTCCTGGAAGGTTTTAGAGCCACTCCTAGTTTCTTTTAAAGCCGAGGGACCTCACTAGTGATGCCCCTTTTCAGTGGTTTGTTAATTCTCCTCTCTCCATCCGCTTCCCTACCGCGCTGCTTCAGGCCTCTTCCCAAATAGGCCAAGCGAGCGAGAGGAGGGGGGTTGAGAGTGGTCGGAGATCGGGGAGAAGGCGTGGTGTGTCTCTAGCACCCCCCCCTCCCCCTCAACGTATTAGTTGACCGTCGTGGACCCGCGCGATCTCCCGTTTCATTGCGGCCGGACAGCCGGCTTTGTTCGTTCATGCGTACTTGTTAGCCGCGTGCACATATGTACACATATACACCCGTGTTCATGTTGCATTCGTGTCGTGTAAGCCGGGCGCTATGTCGAGGGGTGTCTATAGACGTCGCACGCGATGTTGCCATTGCGGTCGCGGTGTGGCGTTGTTGTCCTCTCCCGCTAACGATCACGTTGGTGGTCGGGGTGTAGGGTCCGGGAGTGATTAGTGCCTTGGTAGCTAAATGAGCTGCACCCCCCCCCCCCCGGCCTGAGGGCAAATTAGGGAAGCCGCTGTCACTGGGTCTACTTGAACTCTAATGGGGCTTGGGACAGTTGTTGGTACTCTTCACTCTCGCCCCCCCTCAGCGCTACTTTATCTTTATTTATTAATTTATTATCATTAATTTATTTTTATTTTTTTTGCCACTATCCCCTCACCATTTTGTCGACCTGCACTTACTACCACTAGGAACTGTTCTCACGTGGACAAAATTCTGTTCTTTAGACATGGTTATTGGGTGGATTGCACGCCATCCCGGGATCATCCTACCCCTTCCAAACACTTGCTCTTCTACCCACAGAGGCTCTGGCTGCTCGGCCCACTTTCGTCCCCTTATGGGTCCTTACTCGAGCAGCAATGTATACCGTAAGTTCCCTCCCTGCCTCGATGGCTGAAAGCGCGCCGGCTGAAGCAACTATTAGGTACGGTGTGTGCTAAGCCGTCGACTCTGCTCCACCTTTTTTTCAAGTACACATATAAAGGGGGCTACGTGGACACCATCCATAAGTTATGGTCAAAGCTCAAGGACAAATTCGTTTGAAGGACGGGCCGGTTGTCAAGGTCCATCTTTGCCCAAACCCATGGCCGAGTATGTGTAAATGATAATTTTAAAAAAAAATTCTGAACCTATGGAAACTTTCATCTTGACCAAGCTGGTTTCAAATGCTCTATAGATAGCATCATGTTGGCCGAAGGTAACATGATCCATCAGAGGAGAGCTTTAGCTAGCGTGATTGGTAGAGAGCCGAAGGTGAACCTTTTCTCAGACGGGAGCCTTCTGGCGAAAGAATAGTACCCTTCCGAGGCGGCCATGATTAATGCCTTTAGGACACTCAATGACTCGCCGGTGAGTGTGACGCCGCACTCTACCATAAACTTCGTGAAAGGAGTAGTTTATGCAAGGGAGGGAGTCTTGGATTACTCCTTAAATAAATCACCTACGAGATGGCCGACCACGGGCGGTCAAGGTCGAACGTGTAACGAGAAAACAGGGAGGGGCTTCGAGACCCACCCATACGTTCTTCGTCACGTTCGATTGTGACAAGCTCCTTGAGTCGGTGCGTTCCGGTTAGTATCACTACCGCGTGAAGGCACTCGTGCCACTTCCGCGGAGGTGCTATTACTGCCACCGCTTCGGCCATACGAATCTTTCCCGATTCGGGTTTGCCCCAAGTGTTTGTAAATTGTTCCAAGGCTTACACGATAAATCCCTATCGTGTATGGCCAAGTGTGTCCATTACAGAAAGCTGCACCCCGCTTCTTCGAAGCAGCGCAGTGTGCATCTCATGCAGGAGGAACTTGTGGCCGTTCAGGATGCGGTTTCTCTCTCATTCCACAAAGCTTAGGGGTTGGTCCTCGCTCGCCCGGCGGTCCCTGGGGTATCCTATGCCTCAATTAAAAAAAACAAAAACATCCCTCTGCTCCTCTCCACCCAAGGCCTACGAACATGATCACTTTCGCGCCCATTCGGAACCCTTCTGCGGGTTATACACATCGTTCCGTGACGTTCAGCACATGGGTTGCTGATCCCTTATCAGCTGCACGATATACTGCCTTACTTTTTTCAGCCGATCCTTTGTTTGTTCTTAGCTTGACCACATATACGAGTTTTATGCATCCGCAGCTAAGCGTGTATTGCGGAAAGTGGACTCGGATCCACCACACCAGTCTCTGGCCGGCGACCGGTACCTTCCCCACTCCCCTCATTGAGAGCCTATTTGTCCGATGCTGGGGAGATGCCACTCGCTCTGCGCTTGCACAGTGCATTATTCTCCTCTATGCACGAGCCCGACACCTTCCTTAATCGCCAACGGCTCTCACTCCATCCGCTGCTGATCTCGACGGTGCATATACCGCTAAGAGACGCCAACCATACCCATATCCTTTGGGTTTATGCCTAGGAAACTGCTTGGAGAAGTCAGTGTTGTCTCTGGCCGGCGGTACTCCTGCTTCTGCCCAGAACGGCACCCTGAAGGCTACCACCTTTGAGTATTTGTCGCCACGCCCTTGCTTCATAAGCTTCCATACCACTGAGAGTATTGCGTTCGACCTTTTTGAGGGCCAATCTGGATAGCAATGGACCGCTCGGTAATTGAGATAACGCGTCATGCCCTGTTCGGACCCCGGATTGTGATTTTTAGCGACTTACAAAGCGTCCCGAGATCTATTGGGACGCTGCCGCGAGTCGGGTGGATGTCGAGGTGATATTCTGCTGGTTCCTGGACATGTGGGAATGGCGAGGAATGAACTCGCTGACGAGGGCTGGGCGACCACACCAGCGTTTGCCTTTTCCTTTCACCGACCACATGGCAGGTATCAAGTCAGCTTTCTGGGCTGCTTGGCAAAGAAGATGGGAAACGACTAAAGAAAAGCGAAAGTTGCATGCCATTTTTTTTTATACCTTTTGGTTCTCTCTTAAGTGTGCCTTAATATTGGCATTATATGCACATTCAAGCCCTTGTAAGAACGAGTTCGTAGGACCCCGCAAGTTGCGATCATATAATTAAAAGGCGGGAACGAGCGGTGGGGTGGGAGGGGAGGGGCTTGTATTCGTCCGCTTTCTCATGTGCACTTGTATGTTTGCCTATCTTTATAGGCTAAAATATATATTAGCTGTCGTGGCCGCCATTCCTTCTTCGGTTGCGGAATTGTGTGTGGTTCTCGTCGGTGTAACTTCACAGACTCGAGCTTCCCCCCTCCCCCGATTGTATTCGCCTGAGGAGCTTGGTAGGTCGCGTCCTCATCGAACGGATTTCTTCCTCCCGTGATTTATGGCACGTTTTCCCAGGCCCCGGACCTTGCGGGGTTGACGATGTTAGCCCTCTCTACCTTCCCTTTTCATTTCCCCCCCCCCTTTCTCTCAGCTCCTACCTACCATTCAGGGAGCGATTGGGATTGGAATTAATGTTGCCCCTGTGGTCGTACGAAAAAGCGAATACCCACGAGGGCATCTCCTCGAGTCGTCGGGGCTGGCGTGAGGGGCACGAATTTCTCGAGATGTCGGCTGCAGCATAGTTGCGCATGGGGAAGACTCAGAGGCGGAAGTGGGAGGGGGAGAGATCAAGAAAAATATGAGCGAAATCATGGGATTATTACGGTAAACTCATCCCTCCCCTAGTATCAGGAGCAGAGTTATTAGAAAGTACGAATTTGAGCCCCTCTGTCGGGGTGAGAGGGTTGGTGGAGTGCGTGTATTTTTTTGTGTGAAACACGAATAATTCATGTGGTGAAATGCGAGTGTTTATGGTCGTTTCTGGAGTTCATTACGTACATCTAGACTTACATGCGATGACGATGCGTTTTTGTCCCCCATTTGTCATCGTTTTTGTTTTTTCGCTCTCTCGATTGTCATCGATTTTATCGGTTTCGTCCCCGTATTTAGGGTGTTGTCTTTCGGCATCCTTCGGTCTTTATCGTTCGGGGTTTTTGTTTCCGCTGTTTTTGGATTCGGCGACGCCAGTTTCTCGCCTCGTTAAGTCGTCGCCAGGGCTGAAAAGGGGGATTTCTACTCGGTGACGCCGACCACTCGCTCGGGCTTCCATCTAATCACAGATTTGTGTGAGAAAGAGATTATAATTTAAAGCGATAAATAACGAGGGCGTCTCCCGTATATAAAGTGTGTGAATAAAATTGGTCTGGGGAAATGGGGAAGTTAGGGAAATTTAAATGTGGAAAATATATAGCCGCGCGTCTACCTGTGTAAGGGTAGTGGGGGCGGGGCATTCTCTGTGAGATCAACCAGAAAAATCCAAATTAACTTCTTCTCTCAGATTTTGCTGAAAGTTGGGTTATAGGAAGTTTTGGGGCCCTAAACCGATTTCTGAAATTTTAAGGTCAATCCGACCAACGGTTTAGAACTCCAGGTTGAAAAATAAAAAAAATCATTCATTTACTAAAATTTGAGGTCAAGATTTTGACCTCTTGGGTATCAAAATTAAAAAAAAAACTTTACAGATGAGAAAAATAAAGACATGCTTTGGCTATTTGAATCAGTAAATAAAAAGTTGTTTATGCTAGTATTTTTCAAGTAATTAACACATAAGTGAGCGCCATATTTATAAGTTGTCCGTCAATTCTACATATGCTTCACACTTAAGCTCTTAAAGTGACTTAGGGAAATTATAATTTTGTTTTTGTATATAAAAAACAGTCAAAGGTCTTTGCTATTAGAAACAATCATAAAAAGGTTGTTTATGCTATTACTTTTCATGTAACTAACTTATGTTGACACCATATTTATAAATTACATGTCAATTTAGGAATTTATTTTAGCTATCAGTTTGACTTGACCTAAATCTACAAGAATTAAAAAAAATGATATTTCACTGATAATCTTCACTGACAAAATAATTACAATAATGATAAGGAAGATCTGTTAACCTAATACAATTTTGGCATATTTGATACCTTCATCAATTTCTTTCTGAGGAAAAATATATTTAATTCTGCTGCCTCCTCTTAGTGTAGGACAACTCATGACTGTTAATTTATGATGTCCTGGCACTGTACATGAATCCTTATTTGATGGATAATGATATGCACTTGGTCATGATGACCCAGATGGATGTAAAAAGTTCACTGTGGAATCATCAAACTCCTCGCAATATTCCTCCGCAATTCCATACCAAACTTGCCCCCTCATAAATGCAGCTAGCATATTCTCCTGGTTTGACATATTTTAGGTTATCAACCATTGCAGGTTCATTAGTAATATGACTTTTCCTTATTCTTTTCTTTTCTCCAATGCCACTTGAAATGAGATACACCATCAATTCTTCCTTGTTTTGGGGAACAAATCTATGATATTTCTGAGTTCCCAGAATAGCCCTACTGTCCTTGCTCAAGTTTTCTTCACAAAACTGAAACATGTCTTCTGGGGTAAGAATTTGTCTCTCTGTAGTTCTCTGCAAACTGGCACGAGCAGCAGCTCTGTTCACTGCTCCCCCAATCCCATCACATGCATTTTTGCCATGGGGTGTAGCAAAGAAGTGCCATTCACAAGACAAACCAAAATCCTCTTCATACTAACAGAGATTTGTGAAGTGGTATTTGTTCTTATATTAGTCAGCACATCCATCCGAAAAATAGTACACCTTCAGTTGTAGGTATCTAAATTCAGATGCCCACATAGTTCATAAGCTTTATCAAATTAATATCAAAGCTATTCAATGAATTGACAAACAATTTGTAAATATGGTGTTCACTTTTCTAAGTTAATTACATGGAAAAATGCCAAGATAAACAACCTTTTTATGGCTGTTTTTTATATTAAAAAAAGGTAGTTTTAATTTCTATAAGTCAAATTTGGAACTTACTCGTAAGTGTGAAAAATATGTAGAATTGACGGACAACTTATAAATATGGCGTTCACTTATGTGTTAGTTACATGAAAACTGCTAACATAAACAACTTTTTATTTACTGATTCAAATCGCCAATGCATAGACCTTCATTTTTCATATCTATAAAATTTGTTCAATTTTGATATCCAAGAGGGTCAAATCTTGACCTCAAATTTTTGCAAATGTATGATTTTTTATTTTTCAACCTAGAGTTCTAAATCTTTCATATTTTGATTCCTTGTCTTTTTCCCGGACTTTTATATAATTGACCATTATTACCCTAGTTATGGGTCGCGAAATGTTAGTGACCTCGCACGCGACCTCAAAATGCCCGAGGTCATATCTTCTGAACCGTCGGTCAGATTGACGTTAAAATTTCAGAATTGGGTTTCGGGCCCCCAAATCTTATAAACCAACTTTCAGCTACATAAGAGAGATGAGGAGGGCGTTAGGCACTGGTTGATCTGACAGAGACTGACCCAGTGGCCGGGGTGCGGGTAGGGGGCAACTAATCTTTAGTTTTCGTAACCATCCATTTAAGCCCACGCAACCTTGTCAGGTGTAGCATGGGCACCCTTGCTGCGGATGACATCTGGAGGATTCTTGTGCCTTCCCGAACTCAACACCCACAGTTGCCGCTAAATCTCTCTTCCTTATAAATTTATGCGGGGGGGGGGGGGCTCGTTGCTATTGCGCTATAACTTCGATGGAAAAGAATACGGGGTACATATTAGGGTTGGGAGGGCGTGCCATTTCTCCCCTTTACGGGGGTGGGGTGGAACCTTTGCTATTTCCCCCTTCGAGGGAGGGAGGTAGGGTTATCGAGGTCCTCGCTCCCGATGTTCAAATCCCGTCTTAGAGAGGAACCGAGACATTCGTAGCCTCGCCCTTATCGTCTCGGCTGGCGGCCGATTCTTCCATTCCTTCGCATTCACGTAAATGGTGGTCAGGGGAGAGGGGGGTTGGATTATACCCCCACCTCCATTCGGGACGGGTTTGTGTTCACACACACTATTTGACTTTTTGGAGCAGGTTTGGTCTCTTCCATTTTACTTGACTCTGGTGTTGGTCGCATGCTCCTGGGCCAGAGGGAGACGAGCCTACCCCCTACACCGGGGGCGTGCTTCCTTCTTGTTGCTTATCTTGTTTTTTTTAGCCTTTTTTCCTGGAGTGGGGGGGGTAATTTTTTTAATGCAGCCTAGTATTAGGGTGTAGCGTGATTAGGGCGACTTTTGCCCTAGTAGGGGGTCGCCAGATGGGCTCCTAACAAACAAACAAACCCTTCTTGACCCTCTAATTATAGAAGGGATTTTTTTTTACCTCATTAAGAAATTTGACACTTGGTGCGGTAAATAACGGCGGATATTTTAAGGGTGAATATTTTTAATTAATTTGATCAAAGGGAGAACTCACAAGATGCTCACCCTAATTAGAGTTTGTTTACCGCAGGGGTGATCTACATTTTCTTGTCGATTCTAATTCGTAGGTCTTGTTTAGGCTGTCTGTTGGTGTGATTATGCCCCCCCCCCCTAGCCGCTATGTAAATGTAGGTGTCGTTATGCCTTTGCATACTGAAGACTAGAATAGGTCTCCGGCGTTGCCGGGGATAAAAAGTCGTGTCGCAAATAAATACTGATGCGTATGGTTTGATTTCTTATTGAAGCGCAAAAATATCTTTACTTGCTGATTATTATTATTATAATAATTCGTGGGGGTGAAGGCAGAATCGGGAGAGTTGCGCAAACGTTTCACCACGCGCGCCCAGCAGTTTACGCGCACGCGTGAATGACCGTTAGTTATGAGCGACCAACGTTGGGGCCGCAGGAACAGATTGAGGGTCTTATAAGAGTCAGATTCCCGTTTTTGTTTTTTCCGAGCCTATCGATTGGCATTTCCGCTAACGCCCGAAGCATCCCACCCCCCCTCCTCTTCCCTCCAATCCTATGGCAACATTTCGCTAGAATTTTTATTTTATTTTCTTATGCTAAGAAGACTCCATAATAGTACAAATCGCTGATGGGAAAATTCCATTTTAATTTGTCAAAGTAATAAACGAAATAGAGGATTCTGTGATAATTCTTTCTTTCGCAAGCAAAAAAATTGAGCGACTCGTGTATTTTATTGCCACTGTGAACAAAGTCGATTATAAATCAAAACATGAAGCAAATGTTGAAGTGTTGGAAGATTGCGGTGGCAAACATCTCTAGTGCCTGAAAAAAATGAGGAGGATATTATACTATTTAAAATTGAAAATGATTCCGAAAAATGCAGTAGAAACGCAACAACCAAGAACTCGCAGTAGGTGGGTGAGTAGGTGAATATTGTGCACCCAAAATCATTCACGCCATCGGGTTCAATATAAGTGTTTAGGAACCATTTTCTCCCGAAAAAGCCCCAAGGTGAAAATTTTCAGCGCTTGATTTAGGCCGAGGAGGTGGAATGAGTTATGTGAGGCTTACGCCCTTTAATAAATTCTCCCACTGGTTTATTCATCACGCAAAGCTGTTTTAAGTAAAAATAAATTTACCAACGGCAGCATCCCACGTGTTGTTTTATTTTGTCTCACTGATCGATCTACTGGTGTAAGGAAAGATAAAGAAAATTATAGAATTACCTGCTTTGGTCGGTAAAAAAACAAATTCATTTAGCTAAATATTTGATCTCCCATTTGTTTCACTTGATGCACCTTCGACGTTTTTTCTCCACTTCTCTCCGAAACTATATTACTGGTTCCTTGTGTTCCTGTGTCAGCCTGTAACCCCCCCCCCTCCCTCACTAATTGTCACTACCCATCTTTCACTACGATGAAGTTTGTGACCAATCCATTTTCGATTAATTTTTCACCTGCTCCTCAGTGCTGCCATCTAATTCTATTTACCGCACGTTGCTTTTCATCGTTACCCACATGATGGCATTAAAAAAAATCAATCTTAAATATAAAAAGAAATACATCCGTATTAAGGTTCTAGTAAAATGTCGAACCCCACTAGAAACTGTGTGGGCAAATAAAAAATAACTTTTTTTTCAAGAAATGAATGCTACTTATCATTATTTTATTCAAAATTCATATTTATGTTTATAATTTCAACAAATATGTATCAAATTAAGGTTATTTCTCTGATACTGACTCATAATTATTCATCTTTCCTTCTATAGGTTATGGCTATCATGGTTACCCATAATTCTCAATCAGTGATTTGTTACTGTGATCTGTTCTCACTATAATATAATTATTAAACTAAGTAATTATTAATATTGTATAAAAATAGAGATATCTATTCTTTTTCTATGTTATTCTAATGCTTGTAACATTTGTTTTTTTTTAAAAAACCCAAGATTTGAAAAACTCAGAATAAAACCCGGGTTTTATTGGGCTTTTTCAAAATTTGGGGTATTTTGCCAACCCTGACTAGAAAAAGGTTATACAGATCCCTGAGCCGGGGACACGCGGGCCTTCATCCGACCTCAGAGCGTGCTTCCTCCTTCCCTTGTACTCGAGACAAGTTCATGCTTCCTCCTTCCCTTGTACTCGAGACAAGTTCGTGCACACAGATTTGTGTACTATCTCACTTTTTAGAAGAGGTTGGCCGCCTCTATTTTATTTGGCTCTGTTCTAGGTCGCATGTTCCTGCGCCACTGGAGGGCGTGCTACCAGTAGCCTAGTACTTAGCAGAAAATTTTATTTGTTTTGATTCTTGTCTTTTGTTTGGTTTGAGTTGTTTTTATCAAAGCTGGGCGCGACTTTAATTTTTTCAGATGCTACTTTGACGTTTCCGCCGGATCTGGTGCGACTGCGACTTTGCGACTCTACCCCCCCCCCCCTTTGCGACTTCGACTTTTTTTCCCGGTGCGACTCCGCTAAATTACAAAGTAATCTTTAGTGCGATAAGAGAAACATGCTTTTATAAGGCAGAAAAACATATTAATTATTTTTTTAGTTAAAACAGCCTAAACTAATATTTACAGGTCATCCTGGCCCACTTTCTCCTCCAGGAGGTCCATTGTTTCTTTGAGGAACACAAGCTCCTTATCCAGGGAGGACCTCTTGGCCCTGAAGACGTCCCCGGCGGTGCTGGATAGCCTATCCACAGCTACAGAGCTGGGGAGGGAGGTATTGTACTTAATGAATAATTCCACCCACACCTCCCTGTGTTGGTAGGGGAAGAGGGACCAGGCCAGCTCGGCTTTAGTTTGTCAATGTCCCTGCCCACAGTCTTGGAGGTGGGCTGGAACTCAAGGTTGGCGAGGTAGAACAGCCTCTTGGTGCTGGGATGGTCAGCTACAGCGAGTGGCATCATTGTCTCAATGAACCACCCAAAGATGAAATATGGAAATTTATATATTTTACTTTTTTAATAAAAATGTTTTAAAACATCGAGACGCTTTTTGCTAGTTAAAAAATAAAGTTAAAATATATACTATTATTTCTCTGAATTTTTTTTTCACCTGGTGTAACATTACCTGGCTCTCTCCTGGTTTAACTTAGCCCTGAAGCTGTCCGTGGCGGAATCTTTAGCGACCGCTTTTTCCGCATTCTCTAGCCTGGATGCTGCTCCGCCAGCATTCAATGCACGTCGTGATGTCGCGGAAGGCCGCCGGCTGGACTTTACCTCCAGAGGCGGAGAACCCTTCAACGACAAGTTTACTATGAGTGAGTTGCGCTCCGCTCTCGCTTCATGCGCGGACACCGCCCATGGTCCGGACGATGTCCCGTACGCCATGCTTCGACACCTGGGTGAGTGAGGCATGGCCTTTCTGTTAGATTTGTTCAACAGGATCTGGGTGGAGGGCCTTCTCCCAGATTCCTGGCGAATTGCTACTGTGCTCGCTTTTCACAAACCGGGGAGAGATCACTCTACTCCGACCGGTTTCCGCCCAATCTCTCTAACCTCTTGCGTGTGTAAGTTGATGGACAAATTGGTAAATGTTAGATTAGCCTTTTTCCTGGACAGCGGAGGCCATCTGTCTTCTGCACAGTGCGGCTTCCGCAAGTTCCACTCCACGTCGGATGCTCTGCTCCGACTGGAAAATGCCGTCTGCGAGGCTTTCCTTCGTAGAAAGCACTACGCCACGATGTTTTTCGATCTGGAGAAGGCCTATGATACCGCATGGTGATACGGTATCATGGAGACTCTCCACACGATGGGTGCGAGGGGACGCCTCCCAATGTTTATATCTGAATTTTTGCGAGATCGTTGATTCCGCGTACGGGTGGGGGGAGCCCTCTCCGGCCCAAAGGAGCAGGAAGAGGATGTCCCGCGGGCAAGTGTCCTCAGTGTCACACTCTTTGCCCTGAGCATCAACGGCATCACCTCAATGCTGCCGGAAGATTTTCTCGCTACGTTCTACGTGGACGACCTTTCGATCTCTTTTGGCGCGGCCCAGATGCCAACTCTGGAGCGTCGACCCTAACAGGCATTGAACCGCCTGTTAGGGTTCAATGGGGTGCACCTGGATGTGGTTGAGTCGCACCGTTTCCTTGATCTTGTATTCGACCGACGCCTCACCTGGGAGGCTCATATTCTCAGCCTTAGGGTCTCTTGTACCCGCGCCATGGACATTCTCCGTTCCGTGACGCTCAGCGCTTGAGGTGTTGATAGGGCTACTGCTCTACTTTTTTTATCGATCCTTTGTTCGTTCGAAGCTCGACTACGGATCTTAGTTTTATGCATCCGCAGCCGAGCGTTTATTGCGGAAGGTGGATTCGATCCAATACACCGGCCTTCGCCTTGCGACCGGTGCCTTCCGCGCTTCCCCCATTGAGAGCCTGTTGGTCGATGCCAGGAGATGCCACTCGCTCTGCGCCGCGTGCAGTGCATCACTCGCCTGTACGCGAGAGCCCGGCGCCTTCCTCAGTCGCCAACAGCTTTCACTGCATCCGCAGCTGATCTCGATGGTGCCTATGCCGCCGAGAGACCCCAGTCATACCCTAAGCCCTTTGGGTTTAGGGCCAGGAAACTCTTTCGAGAGGTAGATATAGCTCTCGGGCCGGTGGCGCTCCTTGTTATGCCCAGGACGCCACCCTGGAGGGTACCACATTTGGCTATTTGTCGCCACGCCTCTACTCCCAAAGCTTGTACGGCGCCGGGAGTATTGCGTTCGACCTGTTTGGAGCACACCTCGTGTCACGCTGGAACCGTGCCAGTGTATACGGATGTCTCCAAGTCCCAAGAGGGGGTCGGCTTCCACGCTGTATCCCCTCTGTTTGAAGTCATCGGGGCTCTGTCAGGCGCTGCCTCCCTCTTCACGGCTGAGCTGGTGGCAATACACCACTCGGTACGGGAGATTACGTGACGTGCCCGGTTCGGAGACAGGATTGTGATCTATAGCGACTCGCAACGCGCCCTGGGTGCTCTCGGGGCATTGGAATCCAGCATCCCCTGGTTAGCGATATTCGTGATGCCACGGTTTTGGCGAGCCGGGCAGATGTCGAGATTATCTTCTGCTGGGTTCCTGGACATGTAGGAATTGCGGGGAATGAGCGCGCCGATGTGGGCTCCAAAGAGTCCGCGAGGACTCTGCGACCAGATCAGCGTTTCGCTCTTCCTTACACCGACTACATGGCAGGAATACGGGCAGCTCTTCGGACTGCTTGACAATGAAGATGGGAGACGTTCGAAGGGAACTTAAAGTTGCGTGCCATTGCGCCGCGACTGTTCCCATGGACCTATCCTCCAATGCCGCGACGGCTTCCGGTCGCTTTGTGTCGTCTCCGAATCGGACACACTCGTGTGACGCATCGCTATTTGATGGAGTGCTCGCCTACGCCCTATTGCGACGACTGCGTCGTTCCCCAGACTGTTCGGCACATTCTTGTCGAATGTCCCAGTCTGGGTGATCTTCGCCCACGTACCTGTCCCGGTACCGGGATGGGCGGGGTCGCTACCGCCTGTCCTTTGTACTCGGGACGAGTGCGTGCACATTGACTGGTGGACTTGTTGACTTTTTAGTGGAGGCCGGGCTTCTCCCCTTTATTTAAGAAGGTTCTATTTTTTTCTCTTTGTTTGTTATTGTTTTCTTTGTAGGTTGCACGCTCCTGCACCGGGGTGAGGGAGACCTCCCCCCCGCTGCCGGAGATTGCTTCCTAATTGCTTCCTAAGTTTTTCTAAATTTTATCATTGTTATGTTTTCATATTTTTATTTTAAAGTATCCTAGTTCTAGGTTGTCGTGTTTCCGGCGACTGATGCCCAAGTGGGCAGTTGCCAGATGGGCTCTTTAAAAAAAAAATAAATAAATAAATAGCCCTGAAGCTCTCCTCTAAGCACATTTGGCGCTTCTTGCGGGCCTCACTCTCCCTTGACTGGGAGCGGCCGCGCTTGTTGAGCCCCTCAATGGCGGCAGAGAGCTGAGGGAGCTGGTCCTTGTGCATCTGATATAAAAATTTTAATTTTCTTTGCTAAACCTTGCATAAAGCAGCACGACTAGCGGCGCTAGTTATTTATTGTAAACTACAATAAAAGCCACAAGAAGAAAGTTAGTGAAAAACACCCATGGTACAACCACTCGCAGGGTGGCGTCGGAAAAGAGATTCAGATGGGCGAAAGACCTCACTCTTACCCTTTCCCGGTTTAAGTTACTAAACAATCGAGATTTTCTAAGCTCATCGGGTGGGCTAATGGATTTAAAGAAAGATAAAACCATGTGAATTTAATAGGCTCTATCAATATGATCTTTAAATTTAGAACCAAGGCCTAGTCTACGTGCGATGGTCCAATTATTACTTGTACTGGGTGGCCCATAAGTTCCTGCCCATCCATATATCATATTGTATCGAGGGTGTCACCAGTAGTGTTGCGCTCATGTACCCACGGACTTGTGTCACAAGACGCTCTTCAAGTGTAAATGGACTTTCATCCGCCATATTTTCTCTGAAAAAGAAGAAAAATATTAATAACTAACTCGAACATAATTATATATGGGTGGGTAGGAACTTCCGGGCCTGCCTGTATTGTTTAATTTTAGGCATGTTAAAGGTAGAATGCTGTTAGATTTTAATTACTTCTTACAATCCCTGTGATTTTTGCGTCTTAGCCACACGTTTAGGTAGTGGTACGTTTAGGTAGTTTCATGTAACTTCAGTGTCATATAATATGAAGAATTTAATTTATCGTAAATGGAAAATTAAAAAACACATAAAAATAAAGTTAGCTGTTGTTACCAACTTAAATTTGACATTTTTAGCCAAATCGGGCTTTAAAACTTTGGCTTAAAACAGCCGCGGCGATTTCTTTCAAAAAAGTCCTCTTTGTTCCTGTTCAAAGTCACGAAAAATTGGCGGTGCGACTTTGCTTAGTCCGACTTTTTCAAAACGTTTGCGACTTTGGACTTTGCGACTTCGAAACTCATAGTGCGGCAAAGTCGCAAACTCGTTGCCGCAACACCTAGCTCTGGTTTTTATTGATTTTTTTTTTAATTTAGCCTAGTATTATTAGGCTACCGTTTGATTGCAGCGATTTGTCCCCTTGGAAGCTGTGGCGCTAAAAAACCCAGCACAATAACCCTGTACTTGGCATCAGGTTTCACTTACTATCTTGAGCTTCATCATTCTGGAATCACTTTGCATCGTCGCCCTAACCCTCACAGCTTAAGAGATGTAAGCCAGGTTGTTGATCTTCTGCTGGATCTTTTTCAATAGCTCTTATGTTATCGTTATCCACATGCCTACCTCATAAACTGTGATTTGACTCACTTCACAATAACTAGTAGTTGCTCTCTCTTATAGCGTCCATTTGCATTGCTTCGCCTGGTAGGTTTCCTTTAATTTTCTAGAAAGCGCATTCATTTTTAATGTTTTGGTCGCTCCATTAAATCAATAAGTGTCCGATGGCCATTTTAAAGCAGCCTTTGAGGAACCTTATTTCAGCCATGCTTTCATGGCATGGTCACATCTATAATGCCACCCTCTTTAGTGCAGGTAGGTATGTCCTTTCGAATCTATTAGGTAATTCTTCCCATCGGTCGCTGGCAGAAGACCCACAATCTACCTCGGTTGCGTGACGTGGGGAGGGGGAGGGGGGCTATGGAAAGTTGGGTGCCCCGGTTTCCACCCGCTTAGTTTGCCTCTTCCATTTCCCCTCGATCCCTTCGTTAGATTACATAGGTTGTCTTATCCTCCTGCCCTTCCTTCGGAATGTTGGGCATTGGCCAGATGTGGATTCTGTTCCTCCATACTTGAGAGAAATACCTTCCACACTCTCTCACTCCCCCTAATTTTACCATCGATTAACCTACCTTGGAAAGTTTCACTAAGTACAAAGTAATATTAAATAAGTTTTCGTAAAACTTTAGTTAAACTATATCATTTTCTTTCCTTCATAAAGGGGTACTTTCTCCATTTTCATGGCTTCGATTACGCGACGAAGTGCCCCCTCTTTGGGGCTCATCGCGCGATTGAATGGATAAACTTTCGTCCCCAGCGGCTCCAGGCGGGAGGGGGCACGCTCCTTAGATGACCCCCCGCGGTGTTCCCCGGCGCTCGTACTTATGCGACCGCGCGCTCTTAAGGACGAACGAACAAGCGGACATTTTGAAACATGGCTCTTCCAGGCTCTCGTTTTTTGTGGTATCTCCCCACTCTTTGTCGTTAGTGGCGGGGGGGGGGGTCTTCGTTCCTGGGTTTATGCGAATTGGGCAGGGCTCCAAGTAGTCCTCTCCTTTACATTCATTTCCATTCTCTCCCACTTCACAGATGCCCTTGTTGGTTTGGTTAAAGATAAAAAGTTCCCGGAGGTTGTTTTTTTAATTGCCATTTCCCACTCGTTTGCTGTCAATGGAGCCCCCCTCCCCTCCCCTACTCCCCTCTTAATGTAGGGAAGTGTACGTTGGGTGATCAAGGGCAGGTGGGTGGGTGGGTGGGAGTCGGGGTAGTAGTAAGTGGCGAGCGCTTGAATTAGCGATGGATTCTAATGATGATAAACGCCCGAGGATTCTAACTACCGAATCCATTGTTGGCGTGTGAAAGAAATTGGTGGGTGGGAGAATCGGGGGACGAAGCGGTGACTTGCGAAAAAAAGGGAAAGTGACCGGGAGGGGGGAGGGGGGCTGTCACTTCTCCGTAATTGTTCATGCTTGCACACGTAGGTGCACACCGTGTGCACCCATCCATCGGGCATTGGGTGGTTATAAAGTCGGGTTTATTTAACCGACGGGTCGATTTTTGGTCCTTGTCAATTCGTGGTGGAGAATTAGTGTCGTATTAAGTGTCCCCATTTCTCGGGGGTGGGGGCTGCTGGTGACCCTTTACGCACTGTGGCGCTTGGAACTTAGACGCGCCTTATGTGTTGGCTCGGTGGCAATGCCGTGGTTGCTTCGGAGTGGTCCTCTCCCCCAACCTGGTCTCTCTTTCCCTCCTTTTTTAAGTGATTTGATGGGGAGACCCGTTTATCAAGCAGTTTTATAAGGAGAAAAGGGGAAGGGGTGTGCTCGCTCTCGGTAAGGGGGGAGGTGCTAGAGGGCGTCTGGAGTGCCAGAGGGAGGGGGAGGGTATGTTTTATGAGTACAGGACCCTGAGAAGTTAAGAGAAACCTCCGATTTTTCTAAGATGGTGAAAACGACGGTGTGTGTGTATGTATATGTATGTGTGTGTGTGTTTACGTGTGTCATTTGTTGTAGTGTGTTTTGTCAACGGTGTCCCCGTTGGAGGCCGCCAAGACCTGGACTTGGGTTGGATGGGGTGCGAAACACCCCTATGGGAAATGAAATGGGGGGGGGCAGGTGTAGTGGTGAGGTAGCGAAGGGTGGCAGCCAAGGACCTAAGATGGTCCACTCAAGAGGCGCTTTGCCTCCCCCGTATCGAGGGAAGAGGCCTCGCGCCGCGGCTGCATTGGTTCGTCTCGCCAGCGCGTTCTCTCGATCGATTGGCGATAGGGGGGAAGGGGGGCGCAAGGGAGGCCAGTGCCCCGATTACGAACTGGGTGTTGTGTTCTGCAGCGAGGCAAAGGAGGGTAATGTTAAGAAATGAGGGGTGGTAACAAATTCTAGCTAGACTAGCTAAAGAAATTGCCATGGTAACGGGGAGGCGAAACGTACCTGGGCTTAGTGTTTCCTTAAAAGAATGAAACTCCATAAGGCGATGTTCACATTCTTCAGGAACAAGGTCGTCGTACTCCAAGGATAAATAAGAGGAGTTGCCCCCCCCATCCCTCTTCTTGTGAGGTTGAGGATGAGTGAGATGGCATAGTTGACTGAAGAAATTGGGTGATTCGGGATTGATGGTACGACTTCGAGTTCTCTGACATCTTTGAAGACGGGGTCCTGCGTGTCGATACTCGATCCTGGACTGAACTCGTCCATTTGGAGGTAATTTCATTCATATTGATCTAAAAGCCTTGCGAGTTATCCTTTGTGTGCCCCAAGTCTCTTTCAGCCATTTTTATTTTCAATTTCATTATGGTTGTCTTCCAACTTTGTTATATCTTATCTGCTCTCTTTGGCCGTCGCTGCTTGGTAGTTTTAGGTCGATAATAACGAGTACCATTTGGCTCGTTTTGTTCGAGCTCAACTAAAGAAAGTAAAGGGAAGTTGGCAGCCTCTTTCGATGCGCATTGAATTGAAATATTCATTCCTTTGTCCGTAGAGTTTTGCAGGTGGACATTTTTTTTTTTAGTCTCGCCTGAAATCTTTTTCTCCAACCGAAAAACGGAATTAGGGGTAACTAATATTATATAATTAACGGCGAGTTTAATTCTGGGGTAAATGATATTAGCATCTGGCCAAGCGCTTCTTTTTTCACATCCTTAAGCTAGGTAAAAGAGGGTTAACATGGGCATTGTTTTGGTCGACGAAGTTTAACGCGCCGATATAATTTTTTTTTAACAAAAAACATGTATTTGTGCCCGAAAGTTTTTATTGGATATTCGTGTTAAATGTAGAGGAAGTAAAGTTGGGTGGAAGGTAAAAGATTACACGGGAAATATAATTATTTTACCCCAAATTATACATATTATATTAAACAGAATCGAATCTTTACCATTTTAAGCAGAAAACAACAAATCCAAACTAGAGAAAGAAAAATTGTGGACCTTTCAATTTATTTACCATCAATGAGACTTGTGCTTCTGCCTCACTGATAACATAATTTATAACAGGTTGTACACCATCCGGTTGCTATATAAAAGAAGTTGGAGATACATTTATTTAGTTTCCTAAGGTAAGCATTTGGCTTCGCGTGCAGGTGAAAGGTTGTTGGCGTGCCACGTTTGGCACGCGTGCCACAAGGGGTGCCCAGGTCTGGTATAGGCCTACAATCTCCAATGTAGCCTCGATTGGGGCGGGGGGAGGCCATTTATATCCTCATTTTTCTGTCAATTTTATTTAATATTTATAAGTGATTCGTTCATATACATTTCAACACAGTGATTCCCAACACCCCACAAGTGGGGTCTGGGCGTGGGATCCAAGACTATTTTGGGGAACAATGAGCATCCATCTATTGTTTTATATATATATATATATATATATATATATATATATATATATATATATATATATATATATATATATAATTTTTCTAAATGACAACTTGGTAACCAACAGATATATGAAGTAAGATAACAATTGTTCCGTTATCTGATTTAGCTCAGTCGCTTCATCTTGTTTGTCGTTGTAACATGAATACTTTGTTCAAAATAAAAGGTTCCATTATGTGACAAGGTTGAAAGGGAACACCTTAACACTGCTGCATTAACGAGAGAACATTTGATTAATTTGCCCTCGTCTTATTTGGTCGAATGTGGCTTCAGTTATATTGACGATTTGCTCCAAGCGAACAGAAACTGACTTCCTAAATTACAAAACGTCGTGATTTGCGCTTGACGCTAAAAAAAAGTCTCCTTGAATCAATGCCATCTACCGTAAGCGCCATGCACAAGGTTCTCACTAATCTAAAGGGATTCATTTATTCTGTTGTGCTCAATGATTAAGAGTACAATATTAAAAAGTTATAATTTTGAAAACTTTTTCTGCAAAATATAATAGGAGCCTGGTGGGAAGAGGTTGGGAAACACTGACTTAGGATCACCTTTGACTTGAGCACTGGAGGATCACTCTGATTTTGAGCAAGCTATCGGGTGTGTAGCATAACGTCCGTGAAGATCAGCTAAAGAAATTTCTGAATTAGCTGAAGTTTGTGCAGACAAGGGATGTTACAGTCGAAGTTTCCTTATGATATTTTGAAAGGCCCCGCCGTTTCGCATAACTCCGTGGCGGAGTAAATGAAAGAGGAATTCTTTAATAACATTGAGGTACTGAATCTGGAGCCAATTTTTGTAACGATGACGTCAAGAAAAGAATTCTATTGTTCGTTTCTGTTTCCATTGAAAATTTAATATTAGGGTAGCAACTTCCATGTATTCTTAGCACTTTCAGTCATTACTTTGTCGATGGGCGGGGTCGCTACCGCCTGTCCCTTGCACTGGGGACGAGTACGTGCACATTGACTGGTGGACTTGTTGAATTTTGGGGGGGAGGCCGGCTTTCTCCCTTTCATTTAACTAGTTTTTTTTGTTTTATTTTGTTTTGTTTTGTTTTTTTGCTTTTTATTTTTTCCCTTATAGGTCGCACGCTCCTGCGCCGGGGGGACCTTCCCCCGACGCAGGAGCTTGCTTACTGCTCGCCTCCTTTTCCCTTTTTTTGGGGGGGGGGTTATCTTTTTTAATTTTATTTTAAAGTAGCCTAGTACTAGGACAGTTTTTAATACGGCGACTAATGCCCAAGTAGGCAGTCGTCAGATGAGTTATTTAAAAAAAAACAACAAAAAAACATTACTTTGTCAGGTTCCGAGCAGCAACCATGCCTAGGGAACTCACTACACCTGCCAATATCCGGGAACTAATTGTTAAGCTGCATCAAGAGGCTCATCTCTCCATTCGAGCCATAGCGGAAAGGGATAACGCCCCCGAAGTGTCGTACATAATATTATATCACGTAACGATATCCTAGGCTCAAGTATCAATGGAATTTCTTTTGGGAGGCCTAGGAAAACCTCAGAGAGACCTACTAAATTCTTAAACTCAGGAGAGCCAAAGACTGGCCACGAGACCAGTCCTCGATGCAATATAGCAATCCTTTGTCTCTTCTTGTTTAAGAATTTATTAGCTCATTTTTTTGTTGTTTTTTTTCTCTCGCGCGGAGCGAATGAGGAATGACGTATGTCTCTCTTCTCTTCCACTCCCTCACACCTTTAAGGAGTATGATTATGCCCATTCTCCTTATCCTTTTCACATCATTTATATCTCTGAGGGACAGGGGAATATCATGATTAAATGGTTCAAACTGACATCTGGAGAATTGTGCGCCTTCCTGGCCCTAACTTACGCAGGGGAATCTGACCACATTGTTGAGGTTGAGCGGCTTCTGAAGAGTTGCGCGTCATTTCTAGATTCATCGGGGTATATAGCTCTCACACGTTTTCACTTGCACCGTTTTTACACCTGTACAAACTTTCCAGCGGAAAATCCACCCTTCGTGTTCACTCCTTACTTTTTAAGTACAAATCAACCGCCATCTTTAATCACCTCTGATAACGAACTCCTGAGTTTCGTTTATTTATAATAAATGTTTTTGTTGATTATCATCTATTGAACTCCCGTTTTTCCTCTTAATGCTTTTAATCCAGTTAGTAATTGAATTTGTGCGGTTTGGTTCCTTTTGTAGCGTAGCGTAGATTTCCTGTAGCCACTCCCTAAGTAAGACTTGGCAAGTCACTTTTGTGCCCATTAAAACAAAATGGCAAATGGAGGCAGTTCACTCCGGTAGATTATCTTAAAAATGACATTTGGATCTGTGAATCTTGTTGTCTACGTCGTAGAACAGTGAATTTTTTCTTCGCATAATGCCCGTCCGGGCGACGGCTTAGTCGATTGGGAAACGCAGCTTCCGATTATAGTGAAGTTAAACCACATCGGCCCTGGTTAGTTGCGAGATGGATTTTCGATTCGGGTGGCCTTCAAGTCGGCTGGTATATGCTGTAACCGCTCGCGTTTCGGAGTCTACGTTAATCAGTAGGTTCCTCCACTGATAAAGGCGTCTTCAATGAGTGCAGATCGACAGTAAAACCCCGACAATTAAAAAAAAGGCCTTGTGGGGTTTAATTGTCAAGGCCAACGTTATTTTTACTGCTTATGTGGTTTTCTGAAGGCCATTCACCTTCCCCGTGGCTCTAGATTTGCAGCTTGTTCGTTAACTACGGGACGTTCGGGAAAGAGTTGCGCGGCCTCCCTGTTCCATGGAAAAATTTATTCTCTGGGTTTTGGTTATGTACTCTCCCGACACTTTCACTTCCCCTAATTTTACCACCTAAAGAGCACGGCCCTTTCCATCCTGGGTTTTATTATATTTTAATAAAAAATAATTAAAGGTCTCAGTTTTACGCCTTATTTTGGTTTATTTTTATTTTTGTATTCTATTGTTCGTATTTGCGTTTTTATCCGAGTTTCTTTTGGTTTTACAACGCAAACTCGAGTGATGGATTACCTGACGACACTTTTATCCGTAAAGAGAGCCAAAAAGACGAACTGGTGGCAGGCGAGAAGATGAAATTGCTCAATGCTGGTGGGCTAAATGGTAAACTCGAGTGTCGGACCGCGGGATCAGCCCCAACTTTTTGGAGAGAGAGGTCTTTGCTCATCAATGAGATAGACTGATAAATAGGGGACTTCTTCTAGGGAGACCAAATCGATGACTGATACTACCCCCCCCCTCCCCCGATTACTATACTTGTTTTCCTTTCTTTTCGGCTTCACGAAGAATTCGAACTCGAATGGGTGGTTTTATTGTTCTCGCCCATACTTCGCTCCCCCTCATCGGAGAGGGGAGGGCAATTTATACCCTCTTATTTCTAGTTGCGTCGTTGGTAAAAGCGTCCGCCTGTAGTGTGTGAGCGTTTGTGGTGATATGTGACGTTTTTTCCTCCAGCCATCTGGCCGACCATGTAGTCGGCCAGACGCCCGTAGATTGTGATGTCAGCCTCGCGTCGCTTGAATCGCCCTTATTTTTAGATTTATTTTATTTTCTTTTATCTTCGCTGCCAAATTTTGGAAGTTTAGAAAGGGGTGGGGATGGTGTGACCCTCCCCGCCACGGGGCTGGAAGGTGGTCTCGTGAGCTTGCCTCGGTTCGAAACCCCTCCCCCCTTGTTTAATTCCTCTTCCCGTCTTAACAGACTGACCTCGACAGGGTGGACGTCTAATCCGCCGGTTGTTTTATAATCCAACGAGGGACTCGTTTCTTCTGCGGTGAGAGCGGGCTATCAAACGGAAAAATGCCTGTAATGAGGAAAAAGGGGGCAAATTTAATACCCTCGGAGGCTAGAGCAGGTAAGGCTCATTTGGAGCCCCCTTAAACAGGTCTTTTAAAGAGAGCTTTGTTATTCTATCGATGTAGGCCCAATTTTCCATCTCCCCCCCTCTGGGGAGTAGTTTATAGGGTGCCGCGTGATCTGTGTTATGAGTGGCTATGCCCGGCGTCCTTCGCCTAATCCGAAGTATTCTCATTCGCCTTTTAATGGGATTCGGCCGCGGCACATAAAAAAAATGACAACAATAAACCGAGTGGGTTTCCTCCTACCCGCCAACCATTTTTGCGGCATTTCGTCTTGTTATCGTGCCGTAAACCATTTTGGTTGCCATCTCGCCTTGTTATCGTGCCGTGAACCATTTTGGTTGCCATCTCGCCTTGTTATCGTGCCGTGAACCATTTTTGCGGCATCTCGTCTTCTTATCGTTCTGTGAACCATTCTTGTTGCCATCTCGCCTTGTTATCGTGCCGTGAACCATTTTTGCGGCATCTCGTCTTGTTATCGTGCCGTGAACCATTATGGTTGCCATTTCGCCTTGCTACCATGCCGTGAACGATTTTGGTGGCCATCTCGCCATGTTATCGTGCCTTGAGCCATTTTTGTTGCCATCTCGCCTTGTTATCGTGCCGTGAACAATTTTTGTGGCCTCGCGTTGCAATCGTGCCGTGAACCATTTGGGGTGGGGTGGGGGGACACCTTGCCTTGTTATCGTGCGGTGAACCATTTTTGTGCCATCTCGGGTTGCAATCGTGTCGTGGACCATTTTTGCGGCCTTCTCGCGTTGCAATCATGCCGTGAACCATTGGGGGGGGGGGCACCTCGCCCTGTTATCGTGCGGCGAACTATTTTTGTTGCCATCTCGCGTTTCAATCGTGCCGTGGACCATTTTTGCGGCCTTCTCGCGTTGCAATCGTGTCGTGAACCATTTTGTGGCCATTTCGCCTTGTTATCATGCCGTGAACCATTTTGGTTGCCATCTCGCCTTGTTATCGTGCCGTGAACCATTTTGGTGGCAACCTCGCCTTGTTATCGTGCCGTGAACCATTTTTGCGGCATCTCGCGTTGCAATCGTGGGGTGAACCATTTTTGCGGCCTTCTCGCGTTGCAATCGTGCCTTGAATCATTTTTTGAGGCCTTCTCGCGTTGCAATCAGGCCGTGAACCATTTGGAGGGCCACCTCGCCTTGTTATCGTGTCGCGTACCATTTTGGTTGCCATCTCGCCTTGTTATCGTGCCGTGAACTATTTTTGCGGCCTTCTCGCGTTGCAATCGTGTCGTGAACCATTTTGTGGCCATTTCGCCTTGTTATCATGCCGTGAACCATTTTTGTTGCCATCTCGACTTGGTATCGTGCCGTGAACCATTTTTGCGGCATCTCGTCTTCTTATCGTGCCGTGAACCATTTTGGTTGCCATCTCGCCTTGTTATCGCGCCGTGAACTATTTTTGCGGCCTTCTCGCGTTGCAATCGTGCCATGAACCATTTTTTTTTTTGGGGGGGGGCACCTTGCAATGTTATCGTGCGGTGAACCATTTTTGTGCCATCTCAGGTTGCAATCGTGCCGTGGACCATTTTTGTGGCCTTCTCGCGTTGCAATCGTGTCGTGAAGCATTTTGTGGCCATTTCGCCTTGTTATCATGCCGTGAACCATTTTTGTTGCCATCTCGCGTTGCAATCGTGCCGTGAACCATTTTTGCGGCCTTCTCGTGTTGCAATCGTGCCGTGAACCATTGGGGGGGGGGGCACCTCGCCTTGTTTTCTTGCCGTGAACTATTTTTGCGGCCTTCTCGCGTTGCAATCTTGCCATGAACCATTGGGCGGGGGGGGGGGGCATTGCCTTGTTATCGTGCCGTGAACCATTTTTGCGTCCTTCTCTCGTTGCAATCTTGCCATGAACCATTGGGGGGGGGCATTGCCTTCTTATCATGTGGGGAACCATTTTTGTGCCATCTCGGGTTGCAATCGTGCCATGGACCATTGGGGGTGGGGGCATTGCCTTTTTATCGTGCCGTGGACCATTTTTGCGTCCTTCTCGCGTTGCAATCTTGCCATGAACCATTGGGGGGGGAGGCATTGCCTTGTTATCATGCAGTGAACCATTTTTGTGCCATCTCGGGTTGCAATCGTCCTGTGGACCATTTTTGCGGCCTTTCTCGCGTTGCAATCGTGCCGTGAACCATTTTTGTGCCATCTCGGGTTGCAATCGTGCCGTGAACCATTTTTGCGTCCTTCTCGCGTTTCAATCTTGCCATGAACGATTGGGGGGGGGGGGGCATTGCCTTGTTATCGTGCGGCGAACCAATTTTGTGGCCACCTCGCTTTGCAATCGTGCCTCGAACAATCGTTATGGCCATCTCGCGTTGCTATAGTGTCGCGAACCATCTTTGTGGTCATCTTGCGTTGCTATCCTGCCGTGAGTCATTTTTGTGGTCATCTTGCGTTCCTCTCCAGCTGTAAGCCACGTTCATAGACATCTTGGTTATTATGTTGCTGAACGCTACTTTTGGCAAGCTTAGGCTCCTGACTACGTTCGTCGAAGGACATAACATAAGGATGAGTTCAAAAAGGCTAATCAATGGTAATGCGAAGCAGCCACTGTCCCCAACACCCAATTTAGTCCCACCTAGCCTCCTCCTCATCCATAAATCATGCCAATCTATTCTTAAAACTCAACAGTGAGATTGCTTCTATCACATGACTAGTGAGCCTATTCCATTCATCTACCACTCGATTTGTAAACCAATTTCTACCATTCTCGTTCCTAAACCTAAAAACTTGTCCATTGCCACGTGTCCTATTCTTTTCACGAAAACCAAGAACCTTACCTATGTCTTCCCTATTTATAATCTTTTACCCACTTGAGGACTTCAATCAAGGCCCCCTCGGACTCTTCTCCTTTCTAACGTATGAACATTTAGTCTCCTAAGCCTTTCACCATAAGGTAAGCGCCTCAACCCATGAATCATCTTAGTCATCCTTCTTTCCCATCAATCCCATTCGCTTTAGCTTTATTCAAATGTGTAGTTAGTAAGTCTGGCACCCTGTCGAAAGCCCTACTAAAATCCAAGTAAACAATATCGTAATTTTCCTGTCTATCGTCAGCATCATACACCTCTCTATAAAAGACAGCAATTAGTCAAACACGATTTACCTCTAGTAAAGCCGTGTTGAGATTCATTAATCAACTTATGTTTATCTAAGTAATCCCGAATAGATTTCGCTATCTTAGATTCCATCATTTTTCCCACCACTGATATCAAACTCGGCCTGTAATTATACATTATTGTTTTATCCCCGTTCTTAAATATGGTTATCACATTCGCTTTCTTCCACGCCATTGGTAGAACGTCGTCTCTCAACAATTTCTAAATATACATACCTGAGGCTCACTTAGACTTCTTTACATTCAATCAAAATCATAGAGAAAATATCGACAGGGTCTGGTGCTTTACTAAATTTAATTTATCTATTTTGAGACTATCTCCTCAGTAATTCAAATATCCTATAATTTCTCCTCATCGAGTCTTAGTTATGTATAATTGAAAGAAACCGTTGTGATTTTCCTTAACTTTATTTGCTATTTTAATTTCATAAGTTCTCTTTGCTATCCTGATTAACCTTCTATTGTCCCAAGTTAGCTCACTGTATCTCTGCCTTAATTTACCCTCACTTTTTTATTTTCCTATGAATGCCCCTTTTAATGTCAATTTAATGCTTAATTTTATCTGCCATCCATTTAGAATTGACAACCATAGTTCTAATCTCCCTATATCGAATGTTCATATTCTCCCTAGCAATTTTCTGCTTAATCATTGTCTCATATTGCTGATCTACGCTACCTGAGGGTTATCTTCCTTGTCGATGGATGCAAAATAAGCAGCATAGGAACTGTTTTATTTCCTAAACCTTGATTCTGTTAGAGTTAATCACATGCTTGAGAAAGTTGTGTTAAATGTAGCAGTAATTCCTTCTTATCTTGTTCACTACTACTATTAAATTAGTAGTGCTTTTTATGTTTTAGTTTCGTAGCTAGGTTGAGAAATGTAAAGAAATGGTATGTTGTAACCTTTTGTCTAGCGTTAAAATACAGTTCCGTTGGTTTCTACCTAACGTAATCGGATATTCGTTCGCTGTGTGTACACTTATTATCTTTTCCTTAATATGGGAAGCCATTGGATAAGTACTTAGAACTGGTATCAACTGAGAGCCAGAGTTTTTTTGCCCATACTTAACTAGTTTTTTTACTCTATATTATGTAAATGGATGTCTGCTTGGTAAATGGATGTCTGCTTGGAAACAAAGCTGTTCATAGATTGTTACATTCTCTGAAGATTTGTAGAGAATGTGTCAATTTGAAGCTTTCCAAACTTCAGAAATATGAGCAGATTTGTATGTATGCAATCGCTGTGCTTTAGTTGATTTATGATGAAGAGTAAATAAATCTCATATTTTCACCCAAGGGATTCCGAGACGGTTTATTTGCACAGAGGGAGACCTCAGTACCTAGAATATTTGAACTTCTACGTTCCTCGTGTATCCAGATCCACCCCCCCCCCCCGCCTTATCCGGCTTCTAACTCAGGATATTCGAGGGAAATCCATTCTAGTTTCTCGGAGTACGTGGTGTCTGCCTCAATGCGTTTATCTAAATAGCCAGGCAATGACTTCGCCACTCCCCCGTATGGGGGGGGGGGGAGCTTGCGCTTCGGTACTAAGATTAAAATTTAAAATCTAAAAAAAAGCAGCCATGGTTAAATTTTTTTAAATTTTCCGAACTTCGCCAATTATAATAATTTTAAAAAGAAATTCTAAACTAAATTTCCCCCCTTTCAAAATATCACGTTGCTAAAATATAGTTATAGAAGAAGATATATAAAAATCAATTTTCTAAACTTCACCATTTGTAATTCTTTGGGTTTTAAAAAATTCACAAAATTTCGACACTTACATTTATTCCTGAACTTCACCATTTTGTTTTTTGATATTATAAAAGAATTATTAGAAATAACTTTGATAAAAAACATAAGTCATAACTAAAGTAAGATGAAATTATTATTCAAATACTCAAAAAAATCCCTATCTTAAATTATAAAGTTAGTGATGATGATGATGATGATGATGATGATGATGATATGGCGGCGTTTGAAAGCATCGATGAAAAGTTGACAGCTGGGGTGGTGGAATGTGCGGCCTTTGGGCCCTGAAGTGCGGTCTTCTGAATGAATTCAAATTTTGGCAGATCAAATCATTGTATTGCTTTCATACAAACAGTACTCAACAAACTCATTAAAAAGTTAATTAACTTTAGATTTGATCATATTTTTTTAAAAGTATTTTTAAACTCATAGTCATAGTAGTTGGTTATATACAAATGTGTAACTAGTAGTGTGTATATATATATATATATATATATATATATATATATATATATATATATATATATATATATATATATATATATATATATATATATATATAGTTAAAATTATATTAATGCGGCAGCCTTCAATACAGGAAAAGTTCACCACCCCTTGAGTTAAAGCTACACTTCTACTCCTCGCATACCGTGTTTTGCTCCCTGCACTTCCTTCAAAGCATTTTGCCGAGGAAGTCCTGGTGTGGTAGTTTGGATGCCATGTTTTCCCATCATGATTTTTTCTTCCCCAAATTTCTCGGGTGGAGGGGGGGGGATGATCTTGTCTTGGTTGACCCTGTCGCTTCTTCTCCGTTTCATTCATATTCAATTGTCCCTCGCTCATTAATTCCTCGAGTCATTTCCGCTTCTTTTTTTGAGGGGGGGGGGCGCTGCGTGTGTATCGTCCCTAGTTCCAAATTAGTTCCTGTTGCCGGTCAGGTTCTGAAGAGTTGCGCACCCTCTCGGTTGCTAGCACCCCCAAAGGTTATAATCGTGTCTTTTACCGTCCACACATTTTTCCTTTGCCTAATTTCACCTTTACGAATTTCTCTGTATAAACTTCCTGGTCGCGGTCTTGTCTATTTTGGTCTTAGCCGTTTGTAAATTGCCTCCAGCCGTAGCCAATTTAAGCTGCATCGGCCGTGATTATTCGTCCAATGGATTTCCATTGATTTTTTTTAAATGTAATGTGAAAACCAACGAGGGCAACTTGCAGAAAATTTGACAGGGTCTAGTCTCTAAAGGAAGTGTGTTGAAGCGAGAGAAAGGGAAGATTCGTGGAAGATCCTGGCATTCCCCCCAGTTTTAGATAAAACAAATTAACACATGGAAATGTAAATAAAATGCAAGTTATTATCCGCAAATTTGAATGTAAACATGAATAAATGATACAGATTTTGAAAACAAGATTATTATTTTTTTTTTTATCAAAATATCTTCTTTTTGCTCTGATAACTGAAGGACATATTCTTGGCATCTTTTTTTACCAAAGGAACCAAATATGTTTACGGAGAATTTTATTCCAACATTCAAGCAAAGGTCCCCATACACCTTCGCATTTATTGGTTGCTTCTCTCTCAATCGTCTCTCCATAGAATCCCACAAGAGTTCGAGAGGATTACAATCAGGAGACTGGAGTGGCCAATCCATGATTATGACACCTTCCTGTTCGTCTCATATTAAATTTTATGGAATAGCTTTCGCTATGAATTTGAAGGATTGCCAGGTCCACTTTATTTGATATTTTATAAAGATCCTCTATTAAATCTCCAACAAAAGAGCCTCAACCTTTCATTCGCTCACCACTGCTTACAAAAACCTATGTTTGGAACCAAAAATTTCAAATTTTACTCATCAATCGAAATAGCCCCCCCCCCTTCCTTTCTTCTCAGCGATTTGTCAGTTTTGGTGCTTTTTATGCCAAGGTAAAAACTTCCTTGCTTTATTATAATGTCTCGACAGAGTTTTCTTTATTGTCACTCGACCTCTCCGCCTTCCTGCTCTTCACCGTTGTGCTGTCGATGGTTGCTCCGTAGGCGCTGTTTAATTGCCGAGATATTTCCGGAGCAGTCACAGTTGGCCGTTCCGGAGACACTGATGAACTTATCCTGCGACTGAGATCTTTATAGGCCGTTCCGTTTATTTCCATTTCTTCAAACTTCTTGATAGCATTTTTCCCTCACTTAAATGAAAGTTCGTTGACAAATGTTATGGTGCTTTGATGACTCCCAAATGGATTTTGAGTATTCGAGAGCAATAATGATCCCATATAAAGATGGCCTTGAAAATGGTTGTAAATAATACAGATTTTCAATAATTAGGATGACGATTACTGAAAATGGGGAAACATGTTATGAAATTTGGTCACAAAACTTTATTATACCATCATTTGTTTAAGATATTAACGATAGAATTATTGACCAATTACTTTGCAGAAACTAAATAACATCATGTAAGAAAACATTTTATAAAATTTAATTATGGAAAATTAAATCCACAACTTTCGCTTCTTTTGTCAAATTTTGTATTCTTAAAAATCATTAAAATCTTAATCATTTATAATGAATCAAATAAGTCAAAATGTTGATAAGAGTTTTGTATTAATTTAAGTTTTATCTGGAAATTTGACACGTATCAGTGTTTATGGGCAGCAGTGTATGTCGAGGAATACCTGTTAGATCGTGATATACTTCTTTTTTGAAGTATACTTTTGTCGAAGAATGCTAATTTGGTTGTTTTTTAAAAAAGAGCCGCTTCAACACGTAAGGATATAAAGAAACGCACAGGAATTATCCCAAAATAAACATATATTTTAAATTTAACAATTAACTCTGACAAAAAAACATTACACACATTTATATCCTCCTCCTACGCTAACCGAGACCAACCCGGTTGGCAACTGGGCCTATTACAATATCTCTAAAAAACAAAAATAAACAAATAGGCTGCACGTAAACACACCAATTTCCGATTAGTATTTTTATCGCGACCCTTTTAGATTAGCGGTAAACATTAAATTAAATTACTCTCTTTTACTAGTAAGTATGGCAGGGGTTCACGCACAATTGATTCTACTTCCGTTAAATCGTGAAACGTAATAAACTCATATATCGCAATATGAATATAAATGTTCTTTCTAACTTACATGACAGAAGGGATCAGGGGTTGCCGGATGTCGCTGGAGGGCTTATCTCGTGCTTCGGAGATTTGGAGTGGCCGATGTTAGAATTTCGTCGAGATGGGATGGAGGAAGAGAGGTTGAGCGATGTCAACTTCTTATTGCAACTTTGCCTCCGGTTACGTTAAGAAGACGGAGAGAGTTACGGTGCTCCTCGTTCAAAGAGTCCTCTTCTGGATAATCTTGAAGCCTCTTGGTGTCTTATTCTTTAACGCCGGGTGCCCAACTAGTTTTGAGTATACGGGTGGATTTCTACCGTAATTAACGAATGGAACCTCGTTGGGGCTTGGTTCTTCTTCTCTCACTCTTACAGAGCTTGAGCTGTAAGAGTCATTCGAATGTGAGCGGGTTTTCTTTTCTCCAGTCAGACTTCTTCTAAGTCTGTAAATGATTCTTCGGTATGGAACCGATACAAAACTTGACGATTTATGCTAATTCGGCACTGTGGGGGGGAAGGATCGATCTTCTCAATCTGATCCTTTATCGTCTCCTCGAATAATCTTCACTGGCTGAAGGATCGATCTTCGCGAACTGATCCTATATCGTTCTCACCGAATAATCTTGACTGGCTGAAGGATCGATCTTCACGAACTGATCGTATTTCGTTCTGACCGAATAATAATCCTTTCTCTTTCCTTCAGGGGCTTATTTATAGGCAGACCACCGCTCCATCTAAGGGGGAAGGGGCACCGCTTTTTGGTGATATAACCACCGGCCTACGGATCTCGTAGGTAATTGGATCTTTAGAGCGTCGTTTAAGGGTCTTTGGTGGTTGCCTTAACACAGATGGTCTCTCCAACTAACTATGCGGCGGGGAGATCAAACATGGTAGGCAGTTACTGTTATTCGCCGGCTACCGTTCCCACGAGTCTCCTCATGTGGTTCGCTTCTCTGGCTTTCTCCACAAGGGGGGGGGGAACTTTAATGTATATGTCCGTTTGGCCCTCCGCGAGGCTTAGTGTTGCAATTCCTCTACAGTGTATATTCCACACTCATTTTGTAATTTTCCATATAGTTATGTTTTATTTGTACTTGTATTCTTATTTCTTTAGCAAGGACTCCCCACAAGTGTTTTATTGCATTGTGGGGGCCATTCCATAGGGTCTGAGCCCCATTTCTTCAACAAATAAATTATTGGTGAGGTGGGGCGGGGTGAATGACATGTGGCTCTCCTACTAAAATATAACTTCTTTGTTTGTTGTTTTGGGATGAAATTTCCTGATAGATGGCTCTAAAACTTGGCACATGGTGGTATATGTTGTGAAGTTCATTCTTCCCTGGCCTAGGAACATATCCCCTGTCCCTAATGAAGACATGCAGCTCCATATTAGGATAAAATCACCTCCATGCTTCACAGTTGGTTTCACACAAGCAGGGTGAAATGTCTCTCCGACTCTCTGTTTGGCAAAAGTAGTCCTTGAAGTACTGAAAATCCGCAAATTTGTTACAAAAAAAGTTAAATTTTAAACAATTTTCTTCCAAGATATAATTAAATGGAATTACATATAAAAACACGATACAATAGTCTTTCGTATATACCTGATAATTACTTTCATCTGATTTTTGTCCCAGTAAGGACCTTCCTTTTAGAAAAGTTTTCTCGCGTGTTCAGCTCTCCTCGCTAAGTTTTAGGGGTCGCCTTCTCCTTTAACCGTCCTTTCTCGCAAACCTGAGCGCAATAAAATTCCTTTGTCGGAACTCTGAGCGTCCGAGTTTGCAAGAAAATGCTCTTTCTCTGACCCTGAGTGTCCGAGATAGCAATAAAATGTCCTTTTCTCGTAACTCTGAGCGCCTGAGACGGCAATTAAATTCCTTTCTCGGAACTCTGCGCGTCCGAGTTTGCTCAGACTCTTATTCTGACCCTGAGCATCTGAGATCGCAATAAAATGTCCTTTCGCGAAACTCTGAGCGTCTGAGATAGAAATAAAATGCCTTTTCTCGCAACCCTGAAAGTCCGAGCTGAGAATAAAGTGCTCTTTCTCTAAACCCCGAGTCCCGAGAAAGCAATAAAATGGCATTTCTCGGAACTCTGAGCGCCTGTACTGATCAAGTAAACTTGTCCTTCTAGCTTAAAGTACTTTATTCGGGAATTGTCCCTTCCACACATTACATCCGTTTTGAGTCGCGCGCGACTCTACATCTCACTATGTCGGTCGATCCCCGTTTTGCTTTTTTTTTTTGGGGGGGGGGGTTCTAATAACATTGGAAATATTCAGCCAGTTCTGACGAAATTTGAAACCCTTATGTTTTACATTCTCTTTCGAATGATATAATTGGCAAGGTCCTCCCTAGGTCAGCAGACCTTGTTATCTTCATTCACCCTTTGCAAACAACCTTCGGGTTATTATTGTTTTTAACTTGATCAAGATGTGTGTTATTTGCTTCCCGGGGCGGAGGGAAGAGGAATTTCATCATCGTGGTTTCAGTTGCGTATCTTAAGTGACAAAGTGTGACTGCACCCATGCGGAAATGTTGGTAGCAGGTAACCTGCTGTTGTATGTTCGCGCGAAATGTGTTCATTGTTAGGTTGGGCGACACGCCGGCCCCGTCCTTTATTATTATCTTTGGCCCCAATGCATGCCCAGTTATGGACAATGTCTTGATGTAGAAGGGTGTGTTATACACGCACCGGCGGATCTCGTTCAAATTGTTCTGCTTCCGCGTTAATTTGTGGCCTGCCTGGTGCTCCTTTCGGCCAGGTACCGTGAGCTCATCGGGTAAAATAGCCGCCCGCGCTCCGTTTCGGAAGGTCAAATGACCACGCTTGTCTCGAGGCCCTGCTTTGCTCGTTGAATTATGCGAGATATCCTCCCCCCCCGCACTTGGGGGCTGACAGAGTCGGGGGGTTCTCCCGTTTTACATGCGGATAACGCGCACTTTTCCCCGTGTTCATGAAAATCACAGTTCGGTGCTTGCTCCGATTGCCTCTCCGGTCGGTGGTTTCCGCTTTTGGGAGGATATGGTTAAACTGATCGTGGTTTCCAGTTGTCCTGGCAGGCAAATGAGGGCATTATTGTAGCGTCCGTTACCCCCATCATATGTTGTTTTTGGGGGGGACCACTCATTAAACTTTTGGTGGCAGTTTTTTTTTACCCCCATCCCCAAAAAAGGTATAAATTTGTACCCTTGTGTCGTTAACATTTTGTACAATTTCTTTTGAGGGGAAGGGTAATTTCTTCTTCCTTTCCTCATTATTTAGAGTTGATGGAGATGATCTTTGCGTCTGTATTGGGGATTCGATCTTTTTCTTCTGCCTGTACACACCACATTCACACACGCATTTTAGGGTTCATTAAACGCTTGGCTGACCTGCGCTTCTTGTTCGTTGGCGCGGCCGAAGACTCGCTCTGTCCTTCGGAAGGTTGAGCTCGCTGACGATGGCTGACTCACGGCCTCTTCGCCTTCTAAGAACTGCAACACTACCTCGCTCCTTTACATTCTCGGGGCCCCAGTCCCCCACGCTTCTCCGTGACCTCCATTACATTGAGCAATCAGTTATTAATAGATGGATATGTATAGGTTGACGTAAGTGGTGGCGTTATGTGCAAGGGAGTGCGTGAAAGACCCTGGGACCTGTGCACTCTCCATGGCTCTCATGGGGAAGTGATAAATCGAAAGAGTCACTGGATAGAAAATTGAAGCTTGGTAAAGATGATGAATGTCTAGCTATCAAGCGCCAAATTGTAAAAAAGTATCCAAGAAAAAGGTATCAATTATGTAAAAAAAGTTGAATCTTCGCTTACAAAATGTTATGATTCTCCTTAAAACTCTGAAGGCATTGCCCATCATGTTTGAAAACTCTCATGATGTAAAATATTTAATATTTTATTTTCATTTGTAATAAACTCTTAATTGCAAACAAGTATATTTTTTTCTGATGACGAATTGACATGATACCCTTCTCCAAGCCGTTGGCAGCAAGGGAATTACCGTCTACATAAGAACATAAGAAAGAGTCTGCAAAAGACTAATTGATAGCGTATACGAGGTAGATCCTGTTCCCCTCACTCTATCCCGTTCATAAAAATAAGAACCTTACCTATGTCTTCCCTATTTATAATCTTTTACCCACTTGAAGACTTCAATCAAGGCCCCCTCGGACTCTTCTCCTTTCTAACGTATGAACATTTAGTCTCCTAAGCCTTTCACCATAAGGTAAGCGCCTCAACCCATGAATCATCTTAGTCACCCTTCTTTCCCATCGATCCCATTCGCTTTAGCTTTATTCAAAAATCGAAAATGGACCACCGTGTCGACACCCTTACTAACATCTAAATATTCACTATCGTAATTCTCATCTATCGGCAACATCGTACAACATTCTATAAAAAGACAGCGATTAGTCAAACACGATTTACCACTAGTAAAGCAGTGGTGAGATTCATTAATCAATTTATCTTCATCTAACTCAGGGGCGGGCAACCCCGGGCATGCGTGTCAAATGTGGCACGCCGATGACTTATTTCTGGCACGCGAAAACACAGGTTACCGTTTTGTTTTTTTAAGATGTTTTTAAGAAGGATGTAGAATGATGAGCAATTCAGATACTTTCCAAACACAAAGAGGTACATCGATGATCTCCCGAAAGATGACATAACAGACCGCCAATGTCTTCAAAAGCTGTTTGTAAAAAATATTGAGGCAAGTGTTGGGCAGTTCTTTGCAAGATTTGCTAGGTTTAGAGAACTGGAAAAGACGGCAAAATACATTAAGTTTCCAGACAGTATCAAACTGGATAAACTAAACTTGCAAATGTTTTCATTGGATAGACATGGATGATTTGAAATGCACTTGATTGAATTTGAAAGTAGCTCAATTTGGAAACAAAAAATGTGTTGATCTTAGAGTTGACTTAGAAAATAGTGAAAAAGGAGCGATTAGAGACGGGAGTAACAGAGAAATGCGGAAAACGAAGTATTAAGGATTTAGAATACTATTCCAGAAAATTATCTGTTTAAACAACCTTGCAACAGCATTACTATCCATGTTTTCGTCTACATATGCCTATGAATCTTTGTTCTCAGGGATGAACTTTGTTGAGTTTCGTAAGAGGAGTAACCTGATGGATGAAACTAGTAGTGCATGCATATCTCTCAAGATTACTAAATATAAACCCGATATAAAATCTGTCATCAGTGACACAGCAGCAGAAATCCCGCTGAAAAATAATTTATAGAAAGAGTCAACAAGTTTTCTGACTCTAGTTTTATCCGATGTTTTCTTTTGAAAGTGGTTGTTTGAATGTAGTTTTGAAGGCAAATGAATATATTTTCTTTTTTTATACATCAATTGTAAAGGATTTAAAATAAGTAAAAGATTATCTATTAGTAACCTTTTACTGTGATTTAGTAATGCAAAGGTATAACAGGGAAAAAATAATGACTGATTAATCGAAAAAAATATCAATGTTAATTGTTTGTGTTGATGTTAATAGTAGTCATTAAATTGTGTGAATAGGTATGGCAGTTACAGTTATACTTAGAGGTTAATAAAAAAATCCACACAAAGAACCTTTTCGTAAAGTCTATTATAATCTTTTTCATTCAGTCAGTTTTACATAATTTACATAATAACTTACATTACTGTCTTTACTACTCTTGGGTGATTCTTTATTATTTAAAAAGTCCTTCAAATGCTTAAAAGAGATATCAAATAATATGTTCTCAAAAAAATTGGGTTGGCACGTGAAAATATTTCGTGTTAGATATTTGGCCGATTTTGGCCCGCACTCTCAAAAAGGTTGCCCACCCCTGAATTCTAACCGATCCCTCAGAGATTTCCCTCTCACACATTCCTGCATTCGCCCCACCAGTGATCTCAAACTCAGTGTTCGATCCCGTTCCATTTTAACTTAAATCTAATTTCACAATGATCGCTTTTATTCTAATTCCTCCCCAACTCCGTATCGCTAAAAGCCTCTTTCTGATTTGTTCTAACTAAATCCAATTTATTATCACCCGATCGATTGGTTCATAATCCATCTAAGAAAATTATCCTGCACCATATTCAAAAATTCTTCAGCCACATACTACATACTTCCCAGACAATATTTCTATAATTAAAATCCCCCATAAAACACACACACATTTTTATTTCTACATGTTCGTTCTACCTCCTGCCACAAAGTACATGGAGCTTCCTTACTAAGAGTTGGTAGTCTAGAATCTAGTCATAGGAAAATTATCTACACTCTAGATAATAATCCTATGACAAGATTATCCTTTTCCTCCTTAACATCTAGCCATAATAACTATGTTTGCGTTTGTTTTAATTGTAGTGTTTTCACTAGACTGGAGATTTCTATAAATACCCCCCCCCCACCCCCTCCCCGCCTCCTTCCCTCCTCTTCCTATCGGTATGAAACATCAATCTGGAATTGAGGTCTAAAGTGCTTACTTTCACCCCTACGCTCTCCCTCAGTCACCCACCCTTCAACGCCTTATACTCAGCCATTTTTATTTAATACTTAAAAATATATACCCTCAGGAAAGTGAAAGAGCAGCACACTAAATAACACTTTAACTGCGACCACAGGACGCTGTAATATTGAATTTTTTGTGAAAAAGATTTATTCAAGATAGAGAAGAATAGTAATTAGTGAAAATAACAACAACTTGTCTTAGCTTAGTGACACTCTTATTGTGTCCATAGACCTTAATTGCTGTGAAATGTAGCTTCCTTTTATTTCCAAACATGAAATAATTAACATACTAAGAATTTTTGGTTAGTTAAGTTAAGGGAAAAATAAATATATATAGACACTCTACACTAGGGATTACTTTGTTTATTGACTAGTCTTTGAAAAGTGTGTATCTCTGGCTGTTTGTGTACGTGATGGCGAATCTTCTTATCTTTCCTCATCACTGTCCGAACATGACTTTTATTATCTGATTCACTAGAATGTACTATATTTATATCAAGATTATCAGTCTCAGATAAAATATGCATGAATGTGGTATGGCAGGTCAAGAATGAGATAGAATATGCATGAATGTGGTATGGCAAGTCAAGAATGAGACAGAATATGCATGAATGTGGTATGGCAAGTCCAAGATGACGAGAACCAAACAGTATTTTGCATTGAAATCCACGGAATTAAATGTTTCCCAGACCTCAAAACGTCACTTGAGCAAAGATTGAGGACTAAAAATATAAATTTTACTAATACAGATGATTCGGACATGGCTGGGGGACGCTCTTCCTCCACTGCAGTGGCCACTTATAATGATGACCGCAGACCATCGCCGTGGACATTGCAGTTAACTTTAATAAAAATGTAAACAGTAATTCCTGAAACTGTGAAACTAGACCTCAACTTTTACTTAGTAATATACACAAAGATCAGTATGGCAATCGGTGCTGAGCCCGAGGCCACCGGGGGTCGGTCCTCTTTGGGGAGAGGTGCCAGAGAATAATATATTTTTTACACCAAACATCGTTTGAGGTGGAACCTTGGTCGCCCCGGGGCAGAGGGATCTGTTCCGCGTCAGAGGTATGTGGATATAAAGACCCATCGACAGGATTCCTTGGAACAGTTTGTGTTGTGCTGCAAAAACGGGAGAGGAAAGAAAGCAAGTGTTGTGTGTGTGATGATAAGTGTAAGATCTACCCACCCCAGTACAGGGCTGAACCCAGCGCGTCCACCCATTGGTAACCAGATCTCTCTACGTGCGCTGACACTTGTGTCCGCTCTTGTTGGGATCGAACCCGGTACCGCGACCTAAGCGGACCAATGCCGCATCCACTCGGCTAGCAAGAGCTCTTTTACTGAGTAGTCTACACTTGTCTCACTGTATTTACTCGGAGAGGTGAGAGAGAGAGGCTTGGACGAGAGAGTTGATTGTTTGAAAGTGTAGTCACCTTCGATGCAAACCGGACCCTTAAATTCGCTGCAGGATGCTGGCTGGTTTGAGTAAATATTGCCTCTTATCTCCAGTCGCACAGTCGTCAATCATTTTGATTAAGAGAAAATGTTTTCAGTCACCATAGTAATATCACGGTGCTACCTTTCCACTCAATCCTGCAATTCAGAGCGAATGGAAAACATTCTTCTGGGAGTGAGCGGTGGAACCTTTTTTGCCTTCGCTAACCTCCCTCCCCTCGTCCTTACCCTCATCATTATCCGGTGAAGAAGTTTCCATTACCAATTCCTCGGACGGCTCTTTGAGGACTTTTGAGCTCATCAATGGTCAGATCTCTCCTCTGATCTTCTACCGATTCCTCGCAACTCGGCGCCCTCTACCTTCCGCCCCATGGAGACGCCTAGGGGAATAATAGAAATTTCCACTAGTTATCCCCTTGCTACTTACTACTCACAAAATAGAGGCTGTTGAAGTGACTCTTCCAAAGGTCTCTGAGGGTAAGAGTAGAGTCAGAAGACGCTTGAAATCACGGGATGAGGAATTCATTTGGGAGAAATGAATAGAGCGAATTACGGGACGAAGAACGGGGCAAATTTTCATTTCAAAACTGGACGAAATTGAAATCTGACGAAAACCCAGATTCCACTGTAATAATAATGCAATATATGCAACATATGAGTGAATGCGTTCATTTTCTCTCTCTTAGCACTCGTCCATTCTCTTCTGAGGCTTTCTAACCCCATTTATTTGTTCCCCACTCAATAATTTTAATAATTTCCTCCTTGCCTTATCTCCCCCCCCCGTTCCTCTTGTAAGCAGTTCTAAGTCCGGGTTTTCATGAGATGATCATCTTGAATAGTGCCTTCACAAGCGCGCATTCACTGTTACCAGTAAGGGTGGAAGCGTATTTCACCTTCACCCTTCTACCCTTCCTAGTAAAAGGTGAACAGCAGTTGCTCTTTTTGATCCCCTTTCCCCTTTTGAGTTTTACAGGGTCCTTTCATCGTCGTGTCCACTGGCTCGGATCGACATATCATAATTAGAAAGATGACAAAAGCCACCGGGGCGTCAAGGCAGGTGAACCGCCAGTCGCATGATCGATTTCATCATGATCCAATGTTACTAACGAAAGCCACGTTGGGACCCTCTTCCCCTCTCACCCAGCCCGGAATGAATTTGTCATTAAGTGGCCTAGGTTTGGAGCTGTCACCCGGTAATTTGCGAAAAAGAATAGCGGATGTTCGGTTCCCGGGAGACTAGTTTTTGCCTGTTTCTCATCAAAAAAGACCCTTTGCTCTCCCCGTGCAGATTCCTTTGAGGAACTGGGAGACATTTGGCAACTTAGAGCCTCCATTCAGGCCAATTTATTTTAGGCGTCACAAAACGGGACTCTGTGCTAATACTTTTAACTCGCCCGGTGATATCCTTCGTTAAGGTATTCGAAGTGTGTATATGTTGGAAAGGGTTGGGATTGCATAGCGTATGGGTACTCTTCATTTTAGTAGACTTTTACCATTTCTTTGTTTTTCTACCCTCCTCCTCTTCTTCAGCCTACGTGGACATGTTCGTGGTTGCCTACGAGTTTGCCACTCTGCTTGTGGAAATGAGGTTTGGAGTATAGGCTCTAAAGTGATTTGTTATGGAAAAGAAATGAAGACCCCTCGTTGGTCTGTGTATTCTTCTATTACTACATCCCCTCCCCGTCTCTTTTGGGCTAACCCTGATTGGATCCCTGGTATTTGTTTTGTAAATAGTAGTATTTTTTTAGGCCCTGCTGATGGAATTAGCAAACCAGCGCCTCTTCCGTCCGTGCGGAAACGAAAGCAAATGACGGGAAATTGAACATTGACGAACAGTTGATTCGTTGCTGTGTCTTTGTTCGGTTGTGATGCGGTTGCTGCTCCACTCGCGAAGGCGTTGTGTGCTGGTGGCGGCGGTGGCCTTGTTTTCGCCCAAGTGTTGCCAATTGGCCGTGCGGGAGAGAGAGGAATTGAGAATGTTCCTTTAGGAACCTTGTGTATAAACTGGGGTTGCACCCCTTCACCCACCCTCTTCGTTGCTGTGTTTATTTAAAGGGCGAGGCAGTAGGCCCACCGTGATCTTTGTTTATACATTTTAAAGGGAAGTGTGGGGGTGGAGATTCCGTTGATGCCGGATTCCCAACTTTATTTAGGGGAAGGGCGGCTGTTCTACCCCCCCCATCTTTAAGATTATCATAACTATTCTATGGTAACCCTTATTAATGTTCGCCTTAAAGGGGTTAAAAGGCCTGCTGGAATGCTGTGGTCGTGCTGGTTCCTTCGTTCAGTACACAACTCGCGCGCGACCACAGTTCATGTCAGATTTGGAGAATTTGAAGGGTTTTATTTGTCATTTTATCAGTGAAGGTATTTGATGGACCACCTTTCTCCCCAGCCCCCTCACCCCACCCCCACCCTTATCTCCTGCGTTGATTATCTCTGGAGTCATTTATCGGTGGTTTCCTTTTCTTCTTTTTGGAAGTTCGTGAGTCGAGTGGGAGGCGTGACTTGCCTTGGAGGAGGGGGGGGGGGGTTCACAGTCCGGATCGTATGTTGCTCCTGCGCATGCGCCCAGTGTTCATTGGGGGCATCTCTTGGGGGGGGGGTACAGTATGATTTGTCCCTTCGCGATACTCAAGTGTGCGTTGCGAGTCGGGATAATCTTTATGGTTGTTTCAATTCTCACTAAACTCTCGCATCCCTTCGGATTGGTGGAGTAAACAAGCATACAGCCCCCCCCCCTCCTATTTTCCCGTTCCCTATCTTCCCCCTTCTTTTCGCAGCGATCCACTGATTGGCCCTTTGGTCTGGATCCATCCCACCTTGGCCATCAGAACCCGGCTACTCCGGAGTGCACCCCCGTTCAGAGAGGACAACACGTCATCTATCGTCTTCGAGAATAAAACTGCGTCCTACTTCGTACATTCCTGCCTTTATGTTCAATGGCACGAACTTTCCCCGGCATATTTAGAGACAGCAAGTCTTGATTGGTACCCCGGATGTTCGCATTCTTGCATTGATACCTCTTTGACTTTAATTATTGATGAAATTTGTCGTTGGTTTATGTCTTATTATTCTGTATGTCTTCAGCCATGCTGGTATTGCGACCCCCCCCCCCCCATCATGTCTCCTTGTCAATCGATTCAGTCTTTTTGCGTATATTGGTGAGTGCTAGTTGTTTTGGTACTACTAGTAATGTACTAGAAGACGATATGCCCCTGTGGGGGGTGCAAATAGGCAGTAGACTACCGAGGAGTTACGACGAGTATGTGGGTCTCTTTTACGGCGTCCTCAAGGGAGCGATTCTTTCTAGGGTTTACCCATATAAATTGTCCCACTGTTCTTCTCTCTCTTAGAATACAATCGTTCCGTCCCTATGGAATTCAACTCCGCTTCCTTTATTCTCGGTCCCGCCCTTAGGCATACCACCACCCTGACCCAGACTCGTTTACGGTTAATGCTCGGTGTTTTTTGACCAACGCCTTTGGTGTTGTGCTGCGTGCCGACTCGGATGCAGACACGCACGCGCAACCAGGGTTAAGTTCATACTTGGGCTGCGTATAAATGCCCAGCATTTAAGGCGCGCGGGGTTTGCTGTGGTTGTCTTTAATGGGCAAGGGCTGTAAAGGGGCCCTACTAGTGAACCTCGGACCCGCCGGTAGCGAGTGGCGTAGGCCAGAACCGGTTCTATTTGTCCTCTTCGTCGGAATTCCGGACACGTCGCATTCGTGAGGACTCTGATGCACTCGAGGCGCACTTTCTATATGTGCCCGGGTTTGCGGTGGGGTTTGCCCGTACATTCCGCAGCTTCGGGTATTTGGAAGGGGTCAGTTGAGGACCCGGATGTGGTCGTCTCGATTTTCCTCAATCCCGAGCCCCAGGGGAAGTTATGCCCCGTACCTCCGGGGTCTTCCCATTGCACCGTTTTCCCACGCAAACGCGCTTGGCTCCAGTTCGTGTGTCCCCTTTGGGCTTGCCATTGTCAGGGTGTCTGTCTTTTAGTGTGTCTGATGTAACATGACCAGCCATGACTATCTGGACGATCGTTTGCCATCCCTGACCTAACGTCTATCTCCCGCACATTGTCAACTCTATCTTCACAAGTGTGTCGTTACAAACTGACGTAGATGCCCTCGTTTGTTTTCGCTTTTTCGTTCTAAGCAACAGAAAACAAGTCTTGGGGGCGGAGTTGTCAGGGTATTAACGCTACACGTACCGCGACCGCGGCTCACTCTTGAAAGGCATTGCTATTATTATACATTTCATTAACCACAAAATAGTGGGATTAGTTTCTCTGTTTCTCGCCTATGTTTGTTATTATTATTATTAAGGTCGACCTTTTAGACAAAGAAATACTACTGTTGATGTGTACGCGTGTGTGAAAGAAACAGAGTTTCACACTCGAAGATGTGTTGTTAGAGGTGGGCAACATGCATGAGCTTTTAGAGCTTTTGCCATGGGGAAGATGGAATTCGCGAGGGGGATGGAGGTCTCTTCAACGCGTAGGTGGTTTTGCCCACTTTGGTGGGCAACGAGCGACGTTATTTCGCAGCCTGGGTGCATTTGTATATTCCTCCTCAACAGGCTTGCCCCCCTCCCCCCCGGTCCCTCCCCGATTCAAGGTTAAGGGTTTGTTGTGCTTTCTTTTGGGAACTTTTCTCTGCCATAATTGGGTGTGCAAATATTTGGGCATCAGCCCTGCCAGGTGGCCTAGCGGAGGGTTTGGAGGGTGGAAGTAAACGTATTGGCATGGCAGGACCGGTCGCCGACCCGTGGCTCTGAAGGCAAAGGAGTGCCCGGTTGGAAGTCGGCTGGCCGTTGCGCGCGCTCTCTTCCACACATATTTCATTTCCTCCATCTACACTTTTTTTGAAGATCAGGTCCTGTTGCACACCGAATGTGGTATGACTATTTATATTGTTGGTTGCATGCACACCTCTCTTTACAAACTTTTTCCGGCAGCTGCCATCGTTGGTTTTCTCTAGCTTCTTACTTTTAGGTACCTAACTAAAACAACACTCTTCCCATCCGCCTCATCATCGCTCTGAGGTTGTCTGGTCTCTGATCGCGGAATTTGATAGACTCGAACAAGGGGAGCTTCATTTGAGCTGCCTCTGTGTCCCTCTGCGCGTTGTCGCTTTATTAGTAAGGCGAATCGCCTGGGTTGTCGGCCTGAGACCCGAACCCCCATCCCATGAGGGCAGGTTTTCGTGCACCACCCCGTTCCGCTAACAGTGTGGGGTTCGGTGCAACGCATTTCGTTGAATATAGTTTTTTTTCTCTCCAGTATGGGCTAATGGGGCTATATATTTCAAGCACATATTGACTATCTTATCATAAAACGTATCTTTTGGGGAAGCGGATTTTCCTTCCCGTTGACTTAAAAAATAAATAAATTGGCCACTTGTTTATGGTAGTTTAGTCATTGCCTTTCCGGTGACTCGTGACTATTTTTAGTCGTGGCGTGGTTTGTCATGGCGTACGATGGACGTCCGCTCTCCTTCCATTCCCCCTCCCCTTGGGGTTCTGGTGCCGGCCTTCTTGTGTGCCCTGCGAATTACGGCTTAAGGTCATCCCCCCCCCTACATACCCTATTCTGGTTTCGCCTGGGCAAGAAACTGGTTTTACAAATTTACAAATAATTATTTTTTTAAAAGTGGGAACCAACGTGGGCATCTCTACCAAAACGTTATTAAAGAGTGGTTTGTGAAGAAAGTGGTACAGTTAGGGCGAGTAGAAATGTGCGAGTCCGGCTGAAACCTTACATATATCCTGCCCCCATCGCCACCTTATCTTAACTACTCCCTTTTCGAACCATTCCTTGCCCAAATGCCTACCATGGTTTCCCCTACCACCCGGAAAAATAGACTGAAAAGGATTATGGTTCTGGTTTATGGGTAGCGAGGTTTATTCATGTTTGGGGCGTTCCTTCAAATCTTCTCGGTTTCCTTCCCTTTCATTTTCCTTTTGTTTTTTTTTATTCTTCTTTCCCATTTTCTTAATCGCCATTGAGACTTTTAATGGGCATTGTTTTTTTCCGGGGGGGGGCACCTTTGACTAACAAGTGGTGCGCTCTCCCTTCCCTCCCACGTCCAATTGAGGGTAAATGGGATGAGGGCGAATAGTGCCAGGCTCTGGTGCCATTTTGAAAGAGGCCAAGCAATAACGCAATGGGGTCGCCGTGAAGCTGTTGTAGGCTCGATTCATTTTTATTGAGGGAGTTGGGTGGGTGGGGGGGGGCACTTGATTCGTGCTTATAGTGCCAAACAGACGAAGGCGCCCTTGTTGTGCATTTGGCTGGCACTCGGCGATGATTTTGAATGCGTTGTGAAAAACGGGCTAAGAGTTTGTTTGGAGGGGGACGGGTTATTTCTGGCGTGCCTTCGGACGATAAATTACCCCCCCCCCCTCCCTCCTCCTCCCCTCCCTGATGGCTGATTTTGCATCTCAGACCATCGCTGATTCCTAGGAGAAGGTCGAGAGTTGATTGTTATCGGAAGAGGAACGAGCGCTCTCATGGCACGATTCTAGGTCACACAAACGCACGTGTTTCCAAACACGCGAAGGTGGTGCTTGCTGCATTTCAGAAATACACCCCACCCCCACCGCTACCGAAGCATGCCCCTTTTTGCTTGTTCTTGTCGGTTTGGGTCTTTTTCTTCCTGTTTGTTTGCTTCATTTTTTTTTTTTTACGTAATCTAGATTACGGCGACATAGCCATGTTGGTAGATGGCAGGAGATCACCCTCTCGGCCCTTACCATGCATTGTTGTTGTAGGCCTCAAAAGATTTTTCTGCTCCTAGGTAGGAGGAGGGTGAATTCTGAGCGTGCCTGTGTTAGTGCTATTTAGTTCTCTTTTCTGGTAGTAGTTGTGTTTGGAATGGGTTGGAGGGGAGGGCGTTTTGAATGTTCGGGGTTTTGGGGGTTGGGATATGATTGGTCGTCTCCGTTTTGATGATTCAAATATGGGAAAATTTTTGTGATCGCCTGGAAGAAGCGGTGCTCGTAACGCAGTGCAGTAACTTTGACCCCACTACACCTCTAAATGGGAGCACAAATGCGTGGGACTAGGGAGTAGGTGACATTGGCCCGTGGGACTAAAACGTAGTTGGTATAGGGCTACAGCCTAGGTCGGATTGGTTCGTGGTGCTAGAGCGTAGCTGGCTTGGAATTGGGAGCGCGCAACTGTCCTGGAACCAAAGGTATATCTGTGTTGCCGTTTCCCACCTCAGCTGTCCCAGGATGAGGCGTTCCTGACGAAAGGCACCTGTGATTCGTGCTCATAACTCCCTACGTAGAATAAGCGATGCCCTCGTTGGTTTTCCTCCCTTGTCAATAATAATTATCCTTTGACGTTTGAAATGGGGCTTCGCATTCCCAAGCCTTTAATGTTAGTCGCTTCTCTACTTGGCCTCTTCCAGCCGCTTTTTTTTCCGGTAGGTGGCGTCTAAAGGATTGTTGGGCAGGTTTTGTACGTATGTTTGTGTGTGTTGACTAAGTTTATGACATAAACGAATGCAGTGTATACTGTTTAGAGAAAGACGGAACACTTTCTGTCTGCTGCTACGCTACTGAGGGATGAGTGGTACTGGAGGGGTGTTAAGCGTGCGACAAAAGACACTCGTGTGAACGGCGCATCGCCCCTTAGCCAGTGAAGGCGCGTGTCGCTGGACCTCCAACTTGACTTGAGCGTTCGGTCGACGTCATTTTGGATGCTGACGCTCGTGTGAACAGTCCTGTTGAATTGCTTATATTTCTGGAACGCGCGACACGAAACGCTCGTGTGAAAGAGTCCTGAGACTGCGTTATGTTATTTGTTCTTCTTTTTATTTATATAACCAAGTTTTTCTTCATTTCGTAAATTATAAAAAAACAACAAAAAACAAACACCCAACGTCACAGGTATGATTTGAAAGGGGAGGAGGGGGCTTCGATATTGGAACAACTCTGGGCGGTGTATTGGTTCCTGCTGATTTGGTGTGTTATGGTTAATGGACCTTCGGAACCAAGGAATGAATTTAAGTGTTCATTTGGCAAGTGTGTGGTTGAAGGTGAAGACGAGAACGGATTCCTTAGAATAGACTTGTTACCAGTGGCTTGAAATCGCCTCGCTCGGAATTCCTTTCGAAGGGTGTCTCGTCTTTCCTCCTGTACCCCCTCCCCTACACACACGAATATACCTGTATATGTGTACGCGTGTGGTGTACGGTTATTGACTCGGGAAGACCCGTTTGGGGCCGCGTTCTCCGTCTCGAATTGGGCGTAGAGTGGCGGATGGGCGCCATGTCGTTGCTTGTTGAAGCGTCGGGCCCTCGAATCCTTTTCTCGCTGGCGGTCGAGTGGTGCGCCCGAGGAGGGTTGGTCTCCGGGTCGACGACCTCTGCTCGAATCGAGGCCGTTTAATTCGCCTTTCCCACCGAGGACCGACCCGTGTTGCCTATGGGCTTTCCATTTTTGTCATTCTGACCTTTATGGGAATTTCCATTATGTCGGAAGACCTCGAAAACGAGTGAAAAGGGACGTGGCAAATTTTCGCCTCCTTTAACCACCATTTTTAACGACTTTCTTTTATCTGCTGGTCCTTTGTCGGTTTGGTGATGGGGTTATGTGTGTGGGTTTCAGGGGGCGGGGATTTCTCTTCGCCCATATTCCTCGCCCCCCCCTCCTCCTGAAAAGAATTAGGGGAAGGCGCCAAGTTTTTAATAAGTTGCTTTCCCCCTCCGTGCTAGTACCCGTAGGGGGAACGAGGGACCTCCGGGAGGAGTGTCTTAAAATAGAAATCCCCCCCCGGGAAATGACTTCGCTATGGGGTCCCCCCCACCCACCCCCAGGGGGAGGACGCAATTTAGGGTTCCAGGGGGAGGACGCAATTTAGGGTTTTAGTTTCCCGGTTATTTGATACGCACTTGGTCCCGGCCGCTGCCTGTGTACGTTTTACGAGGCATGTACGTTTTCCTGGGTCGGCCATTATAAGGAAAGGCAGTGAGAAAAAGATTTTTTAAAAGGTTTATTTATGGCGATAACCAACGTGGGCATCGGCGCTTGAATTAAGAAATGAAGAGAAATTGATAGATCACAAATTCGGGTTACTCTTACCTCTATTTTCGCTGCATCACGAACTTCTCAAGTTTCGCTTCTTTTTTTTTAACTACTACTACTACTACTACTATTTTTCAGCCTTTTACTCATTGTTTTCTTACATTGGGTAAGGATGCAGCGATCTCTCTGAAGGCCCATCACCACGTGGCACTTTCCCGCCAAATGGCGTTGCGCGTCAACTGGATACTAAAAAAAAGTAGCTAGCAATTCGATTTCCACCGCATCCGCCTCCTTTTGGCGACCGAGGACTCGATTTATAGTTGTGGGAAGGCTGAGAGGAAGCCGGGCACCATTCATCACTACACACACACACACACACACACACACACACACACACTTCATCTAAAGGTGTTTTTTTATCATCTGAAGCAGTGCCGTTTGTGCCTTATCCGTGTCATGTCATGGGACTAAATTGGAACGGTGACATAAAGCGATGCCAAACACATCGTTTGCAAGAAGTTTTCCTCGCGTGATACCCCTCCCCCCCTTCCTTCGTTAAGCTGGCGAAGGGTAGCAGTGAGATCGGGAGTGCCTGAACTGCTTGGGGCTTGTTTGGCACTCACTGTGAAGGGGCGCTACGAGGCGAGATTTATGACCGATTCGTTAAATGGGCCGCATCTGGCTCGGTTTGTGGAAGCCGAATCTAAACTGAGTGTCGGTGAGGGTGGTTATTGCCTCTCCCCGTCTCCTATGGCTTGTACCTCGTAGTCGTTTGTGTTGCATAGGTGATCACGCTTTCTCTAGATATTTGCTCCGAGAATGTGGGATGTTCTGCCTGTTGCCGAACATCCTCGTCTCTTAAAACGTTGAAAGTGTGGGTGCCAAAGTGTACTACGATTTAGTTTTAATAAAGTTTTTTTTTATTCTTGGACTTATATAATGGTAGCCTGGTCGCGAAGCTTGGTTCACCGGCATTCTTTGTATGTAGAGTTTCTTATTCGCCAGCTACACCCCTCTTTTTACTACTGTGGTTCAATCTTTGATGCTTTAATTTCCTCTTCACCGCACTTTTTTACAGATATGTAAACATGTCATGCTCTCATTGCTTTAGAAATTATGGATCTAATGAGACTTTTCACCTGACCCATTTTAGATGCGGAGCGTCATCGATGTGGGAGGGGGGGGGAGAGGGCGCATGTATCTTTTCACACTGTTCTTTATAGAAGGGATTTGGGGTTGGGCGAGGCTTGGATAGCGCCGGGGTGTCGCTTCTCTGGATTGGGTGCTATGCATGAGGCACTGCATCCCTCTCTTGCCCGTGATACCGGAGTGCTTTCCTTACGGGGCCGGCTGGTGTTCAGGGCGAGTCATCATAGCCCCCGGGTCGAGGGGGACCCGAGTGCATTTTGGCCCATCGTTTCAAGGTTTTGGTTCAACCCTGTCTGGCGCGGTCCTCATGTCTCCTCTCGTTGGTCGGTGCTCACACCTGTCGCGAGTTTATCCTCGTCACCACCTACAAGTATGTGTTAGGGGGGGGGGCACGGGCAACCACGTTATCCGAAGGATTGTGCCCCTCCCCCCCTCCCTGAAGATAGAGAGAGAGGCCATAAGGTTGGGTCTCGTACTTTTCTTAATCCCGATGAGCCCCGAGTAGTGTCTCTAGACTTTCTTCGTAAACGTGTTGGAGATGCCCTCTTTAGTTTACGCTTTTTTTAAGATTTAAAAGACGCACGTATTTTTAAATAAATAACACTACACCTCATTTTCTTTTCACTTGTGGGTGCCTTTCCCACCCCCGATTATGGCGAAAGAATGCGTTGATCCTATTCAAGTAATATAAAAGTCTCCCTCCCCCTTTTTATGTGTGTGTGTGTGTGTGTGTGTGACGTGCGAAACAGGATTAGAATCTTCCAAATTGCCCCCCCCCCCATTCCCCTTCTAATTTTGTCGTGTTGCTGCTGTATGTACCTTAGCTTTTGGGGATGGCTTCTCTATCCTCTTTACTCTACTCTTTTCCCACCTGGTAGCATTCGTTAATTGTAGCGTTCTTATATTCCTTCGGGTCGGATCTTGTACTCCAGGTTGAGGTGTGTCTAGAATGTTTGGAGTAGGCTCCTCCTTACTATTTAATTATTTTGTTTAAAGCGTCGATTGCACTCTTGGAATCCATATGGCAGGCAGGGGTCCCTAAGGGGTACCTATGTTGCTTCCTAGGTTTTTTTTTTACTTTGTTGTTTTATTTTATTACTATGTTGACTTTTTGTTCCTTTTTGTTTGTTCGGTGGGCGTGTTGTCGTTGGCCGCTAGAACGGTTCGCTTAAATGGCGAAAAGCTTTGATTTATTCCTTGTTGTTTATCAGATTTAATGCGTTAGGAGCTGTGTGGATATTCTTAAAAGACCTTTTTCATCAAAGTGTGGTGAAGTTTTGGAATCTTTTACATCAAAAAGTAGTGAGGTTTTTAAATCTTTTACGTCGAAGGGGGGGGAGGTGAAGTTTGTGAATCTCTTAGGTCAAAGGTTAGTCAAGTTTTGGAATGGTTTGCTTAGAGAGGTGTTTAGCAGCGCCTTTAAATCCGAGTTGGACCATCATTTTGGATATTTTAGCTAAGATCTAACATCGACTCTTTATTTTGTGTAGCCTATTTTAGTTACATTTACGAATTGACATCCTAACTATGCATTATTTAAGTATTTTACTATTAAAGTTGACTACAGCATGCTTCGGGTGTTTTGTGAGGTGAAGTTGGGGCAGATGGTTCATCCACTAAACCCCAGAGGCCTTTGAATGAACCGGACATTCTTATCTTCATTTCCTTTGTTCTGTAAAGTTCTAATTTCATTAAGTCAAGGGCGTCGCCATTTCTCCCCCCCCCCCGCCCCTTTTCACAGTCGTCCGTTTGCTTGGCGCGAAGCAAACGAGTCGTGGTTTGTGCCTGACCGCGCCATATTTGTACCAGAGGCGGAGAAACTCGCGTGGTTTTGACGCCCGTAGCTCGATGGGTTTTGCTGGGGGGGGGGGTGTCTTCCACCCTTCTCTGTCTCATCGATGTCTATTCCTGGCGTCTGGAGGGAGGAGCATCCCCCCCGGAGGGATGAATCCCGGGAATTTATGAGCGGGATCGTGTCTTGCTCCCGTCAGCCTTCGCCGGAGGCTATTTTAGTTGCCGTTGCCGTGTTTCTACCCCTGCCTGAGGGTGCCGGAGCTACCCTGCAGCAAAACATGTGGAGGGTAGTATCCACCCCCGGTCCCAATGCCAATGTCAGGAGAGTTGCGTATCCACTTTGCCCGAACGCTCTATGTAGTGCCTCTACTTCCTCCCGCATGTTGTCACGTTGCATCATTGTTGCGTGCATGCTTGGACGCCCGAGCGTGTCCTTTACTTTTTTTTAACTCTTAGTTGTTTTGGGTCGTGTGTTTTGTTTTGTTTTCCTGATTTTGTTTTTGATTTTTTTTATTATATAGCCTAATAATTAAGGATGCAATTATTTCTTCCCTCGAAGGCATTCGCCAGGTGTGACCTCGTTGAATTTAAAACCCTCGGCGCGCGTTCGCTCGGCCCATCTTGAAGCGCGTCTCACAAGCATTTGCCGTCCAAATCCCATCGCCAGTTTTCCCATTCCTGTTTATTTTTATGTAGATGATGACAAAGCGTCCTTCCTACCAGCCCTCCCCGCAGGAGGTGGGGGGCGGGGGGGGGCAAGGTTGTCCAGAACTAAGTTTGGACAATCGGGGCCTTATCTTTTCTAGATATTTTCACTTGACCTCCCCTTTACTTTGATCTCTTTGAATCTATCTTGTATACGCAAGGGAGCGGAGGTTATAGCAGAGGCAAAGCCGTTGCCCGCCACTACGACCCCTCTCCCCGGTAGTAATTTACTAATCTTGCACTACCGGAACTTTATACACTTTCTAGACCCCTGCTCATTTTCACGCGCTAGGTACCACTTTCTTCCCCCACAAATGGGGTGAAGGGTGTAACAGGGGTGACTCCCCCCTGCCAAAACAAACCTGGGAGGGGGCTGTATAGACCCAACGAAGGGTGAAAGAAGGCGTTAAACGTTCTTAACAAAATCCTTTCTTTATAGAACTTTTCTTGCAAATTCCCGCGCGTGATAAGACCTCGTTGCGCGGGTACGGGAACCTCTCTCGCCAAGTAGACAGGAGACGGTTTTTAAAATGTCCTCTACGCGAGTGCCCATATTTTCCCCGGGTCGTTTTTCTTTCGGGCTTTATCGCAGCAGTTCAAGGTGTGGCCTCGATTCGCTGGGTCTTCGAGATTTGGCTGTGCCCCCCGTCAGTATTTGTCAGTCCTCCTCACCCTTGTTTATCATAGTCTGCCGCTGAAGAAAAGAAAATGACCCGTTATTTGTCCTACCTCTGTCCTTGTTTCGAGTGGTATCCCAAAACAAGGTCGTCCTTCGAGGTTATTTGGTTCTTTTGCATTCAATATGACTCCGTTGGCCGTTTCTACCCCTTTTGTTTCCTTTGGATTCTCTGGTGTATGTCCCGCACGCCTTCATTTGTAACAGCTGAAGGTGTGTGGAGAGTTCAAAGAGTGGCCAAAAGGAGTGTAACACCTGAAGGTGTGTGGTGGCATATTGAATGCATCAGAATCAAATAACTAAGAAGCGAAAAGCAACGATGGCGTCCACGTCAGAAAGTTTGTAAATGAAATCAACCCAGGATCTTGTGAATATTTTTTAGCCCCCTCCAGATGTCAACTGCAGTACACAGGCTCATGTTGCACCTGACACTCCCCCCTTGTGGGACCCCCCACCTTCACGTCCCCTAACTTTCAGCACATTTAAAAAATTGGGGTATAGCTGCCCCTGTTGGTTTTCTCGATTGCTTATATCCTTGTTAGCGGTGACCAAGGTCGACCAGGTCGACCTCCAAATTAAGGTTAAAGGTTGTAGAAGAGAGAGGCATCCTTGAGGGGTAGGGGGCCATATTCAGGAAGAGTGGGTTCGGCCAAATTGGTCCCGTTAAGTTCCCGAAAGAAGTTTGAAATTTTAAGAAAAGTAGTGAGGTAATCCAATGGAGATCTTAATATTCGATGGGGGAGATGGCAGGCAAAGTTAATCGGGGGGAGGGCATTATTTCTGTATAAGGAACGGAAGTTCGTAAAGCGGTGAAGTTGGGAGAAGGGAAAGGTATATAGCTCGAGTAGTCTGTAGAGGAGACGGCGCCAAATTTCCTTAACTTGTGCACATTATATTAAGGTAGGTCCTCTTGCGGGGGGCTACGGTGCCCGCATTCCACTTGATGGGAAGGGGGGGGCTTTTTCTCCCCCACCCCGCACGCCGAGGCCGAGCTATCCTCCGCCCCCTCCCGTGGTGAGGAATAATGAGGGAAGCACCCAACCCCTGCGAGGATGACGAATCCCAGCCGCAAACATCTTCGGTGAACCGAACCGTGGTCTGCCGGGGGGGGGGGGGCTTCAAAAGGGGCGTCTCCCCCGTCCGGAGACGAGCCACTCGAGGGATTGTATCCCACAACCTCACTCCCCAATTACTTGCGAGGGGTTGGGGGCTATGTTCCTTCCACACATCGCTACTGCCTCTCCCCAATTCTTTGATTTTTCTCTTTGAAATTCAATAGCCCCCCCCCCCATCCTTAGTAATTTATCTGCGAGCCCATACCCCTAAGGTTTCTGGCTGATGCCTTCGTTGGTTTTCGAGTTGTACTTTTCTTCTTCCTTCGACGGTTTACAGTATCGCCACATTTGTCTGGCCGTATTCGGTTACAGGTGGTCCCCCGGGATGGGGGGGGGGGGCTGGAAATGATGCGTGTCAGTGCTTTTCTCGAGTTTCCCTTCAAGGTCAAACTTGGAGAGGTGGGAAGTTGCCCTTCCCTCCACCTTGGCGCGGGAGGGGGAGGGGTATTTCCGGTGGCAAGCGGCCGGATGCATAGAGAAATCCTCCCCCAACACACAACAATCGCCCCGCCCCTCTTCCATAATTACCAGACCCTGACCTTGACCCGTCCCAGTAACCCACTCGACACCACACCGCCCGGCGTCGTCCTCCCGATTCCCTGCCCCGGCGCTCAAAGTAGTCTCCTCTTTCCAGAATTCGAGGGGTGTATATCTCCTGCGTTTGTTCACCCAATTTAAGGGTCCCTTTCTCGCGAAGGCCAACGTTGTGTGTTCGTTAGTTTTCAACTTTTGGTTTTAAGTGGGGCTACAATTACAATTCCTCCTCTCCCTCATGTGTTTTGGCCAACTGCCTCTCGGAAAACCAACGAGGGCATCGTCTGATTTTTTTTTTTAAGAAGAGATATGTAGAAAGTGGTAAAGATGGAGGAGGTGAAATTGTGTAGGTATTATCTAGCTCTAGATGCCTCTGCGGATAGTGGAGTCAGGAGGCTGGTATTTGGGCCGGGGGCACTCAATTCTCTACAAGTTAGCTGCAGCACCAAATCCTCCAGATGTCAGCTACTGCAGGGTTGACCATGCTACACTTGATATCCTCTGCGGGGTGCCTCCCACAGGGGTAGTTGGTAAATTGCGAGAAAGGGACATCTTCTTTTGGTCCCTAGGTGCTTTGCCAATAATTTCAGTCTAGGAAAGCGTTCGAACAGTTTGGCCGAAAGTTCACTCGCTGGTTTTCATTTTATTTTTGAGAACAAATAAATGCTCAAGGGCATATGAAAGGGGCCATTGTTTATGAGAATATAATACACAATTGCGGTGGCCAAATATTTGAGGTGTAATTTACTGCTAATGATGCAGGTGTTTGGTTCTTTCACGGGGCTATCTTTGTGTTGATTTGGCGCCAGAAATTAGTTTACGGGTTCTTTTGGGCGGGAATTTCGAGATGGGGAGGACCTCTTTCCGATACTCGCATACACAAACACACCCCTGCACCCCATGAATTTGCATGTACATATATTGCGATAGGCAAAAATGAAAAGCTCATAATTTTATAATAGTGTACATACAAAGTATTTCGCTTATTATTGGCTAGTCTTTCCCATTGTTTAATGTGCCCCAATATTGTGGAGAAGGGGGAACATTAAAGGAATTTTTTTTTTTAAGAAAACTGAGAGTAGACTGTCTCAAGGGGCAAATAGCATTGAGTCTCGGAATAGTCCTTTTTCCTTGCTCAAGAGAATAATAGTCGAATTTAAACGGTAGCTGCTTTTGAGAACAACCATCAGTACTTTTTAGAAAAAAATGGGCTCATGGCCCGAGTACAAAATCTGAGTGAAGTGTCGTCGTCAACCCAATTCCGTAAAATCCCAAATCGCGCTTCTACAAACAAAGGGTGCCTGATAATACAGTTGCATTCCTGTCGAGCGACAGTTATCGTTCGATCAACGAAGGAGGTCAGTTGAGTTAAGTTGGCCCATAGTTTGATGCTTTTGACCAGTCTTTGGTAGGGTGGTACTACCGAGATGTTGTTGTTTTTTTTAATATGAAGATCCTTTCTCGCTCGCGGCGGCTTACAAGGGCAAAGCTCCCGAAGGTGATGGAGGGGGGGGGGGGGGCTCGGAGTGATACAGGTGTCTTGACTTAGGCGCTTCGGAAATCTAAGGACCGATGGAGGTAGGAGAATATTCTGAAGGATGGAACAACGAGGGCATCTCTCCGCTAGAAAGAGGTGAGGAGGGGGGGGGGAATGTCTGGAAGATGTAGAGCCGCAGATCCACCTGAGGTCGCGAGGGCACGCAATCCTCAAGATGTTAACTGCAGCATGGTTACCCCATGCTACACTTGCCACTTCGTTGTAAGACTGAGCCCCGCAAGAAAGGGGCCCCAGTGTCGACTTTCTCTTGGGGTACCGCTCGCGACACTCATGCCCTCGGTAATTGCACGCGAGATTGAAACTACCTGGGCGCTTCTAGGCATCTCCAATTTACCCTTTTCTCATTTATTTTTTTACAAGCTCTACGCCCATTTTTCTTGTCGCGCTAATTTTGTATGCTTGTCGCCGACCGGCTTTCGTCCACTCATCATTGGTCGGGGCCAGGAAGTTTGTTTAGAGTGTGCGGGGTACATCATCCTTCTTGGCTCCGGTGGTGGGATGGTGGGTTTAATGAGCCTATTCTTTTCGCCCCCTTCGCTTCGACTTGCCCCCATCTCAGAGGCAACATGCGGCAACTATGCTGCAGCTGCCATCTGGGGATTGCCTTCTCTCTCTGATGACTGTAAAAGGATCTGGGACTTATTTTCGCTTCATCTTTAAAATGCTGGGGGGGGGGGGATATTTTAGGGTGGCGAAGGAGGAGAGTGGATTTTGTTGGGAATAGGCTTAGATACTCCTCCTTTCGGAGTGGGGGGGGGCAACTCTTACTACTTTCTGGTGTGTAGTAGTTTACTTTTAAAAGGAGAGGGAGGGGGGGTTGTAAATATTGATGATGTGGGAGTATTGGGGGTAAATCTTTCACAAATCTCTACCCAGTAATATTACCCGCCTTCGATGCCGAGCAGGGTTGGTTCAGGAGAGCTGCGCGCCCTCGCTTCCGAGTTCGCTAACTAGTTTCCTTTCGATCAGTTCTCTCGTGCCTCTTCGACCTGGTTTCACCTTCTTATTTATGTCGCCATTGGATCTAAGTGGCCTCCGTTGGTTTCGTCCGTTTCCTTCAGGAAATGCCTCTCGTTGCTCACCTAATTTATATCGAAACGATTCAAGGGACTAATTGCTTTCGGGCGATGGCCAATTATTGCACGTGTAACGACTGCTTTGCGATCGCTTTGAGTTACTTGGCAAGTAACCGAAGGATCGAAAACGTAGTGTAGGAGGGACAAATTGCCCGCGGGAGTTAATGGGGAATGATTTTTCGCGATTTCGGAGAGAATGAGGAGGGAGGGGGGGGGCAGTTTATTGGGGACAAGTTGTATTCGCTGTTGCATTTCTTGTCGGGTGTGATCTTGTTAGTATCGATTTCCCTGAAGTCAGGGGTTAATCGCAACTGGGTTCGAAATGTGGACTTTGGAGTAGCGAAAAGGGCGGATTGATTCTCTTTGGGGAGTTTAAATGCATTCTTCAGAGATGCTTTGAGACGAGTTTAGTCTCAACTTTAACGATCTTGGGAGCTCCCTGATGTGAGATTGGATTACTTATTTCGTAGTAGTTTACTCCTGTTTGGGAGTTAAAGCATGGCGAACCTTTCGGTGCTTTAAAGCGGGTATGTTGCCGTTTCGCTCAAGAGATGGTGCCTGAAAGAGAGCCTACTTTTATGTATACCGCCGCCTTTCATGCCTTGGTTTAATGTGAGATGGAATCCATTCTGAGCCTCCCTTAACCTCCTGCCCCCCAAGAGGGGCTGAATTGAGCTTCGATACTTATTTGTTCCGGGAAGTTGCGAGTGCCCGCTTCCGATTTCCACTGTGGTGCTCATTCTCAACCTATTTGTTCTTACCCCCTTTCGCTTCTTTATTTCTCCATATGTTTGTGCCTCCCCTACGCCTGGATATGGCTTAAATCCAACTTGGCATGTCCAGTATTTTGAGGAAAAGGGTTCCTGAAGAATCACTAGTTAGATATTAGGTTATTTATGCTTGTAATCCTTAATTAATTAAAACGGGTGTTGATATTGTAATATGATATGATCCAAGCCACTTGGATCCATGACTCGCGTTTTATACACTGCATTCACGTTGTAAGAATCTCTCCTGCACAAATCCCTCCCCCCTTCTCCACAGTTCCGTTGTGTGCCTTAATTTACCTTCCAAGATAGACCGCTTCATTTCTTCGTGGCTACGTACATAGTTGTGTGAAAATTAAGAATCCTTCTTATCATACACGTGTGTACAGGCTGTGATCGTGTTTTTTATAGTTGATGAATCAGTGTAGTTTCGTTATTCCCTAAGGAAAAAAATGCACGATCAGCCATTGCGGTCTTCCTTTTGATGAATGTGACTCGCTCTCTCGTTTTGTGGACGAGTTAAAGCCTATCCAACCACCGGATAGTCCCCCTGCTCATAAGTAGAAGAAAAGTGCCTGCTCGGCTCTACCTTATCTCGGTGCCGTTGCCTGGATTCAAGGTCGTCCTCCAAGGATACCTATCTAATGACTCCCGTGGCCGACCCCTGCACCCCGATGCTCTCCCAAAACCCGCACCCCCAAGGGGAGATGTACGAGCTTCGCTTCATTAACGGTATGTATTTTGGATTGATTTGTTTGGTTGCGTGGCGACTGTTTATATTAACTGATAATTAGGCTAATTGGTTTACGGGACTGGTGAGTGAGGGTGTTTGGGTTAGGAAGTCCCGGATATTTTGGAGGTCGATTTTCTTCTCTTAGGTGTTGTTGAGAGGTAATGTGTGGTCACGTTTATTTTTGTCGATTGAGTGCTCTGAGTGGATTGTAGTTGTTGGAAAGAGAAAATGTGTGTAATCCAACGAAGTGGAGTACTAATTGGAGAGAAGGGAAGGGGGGGGGGAATAGACAAAAGGCAATTAAAGCATTAAGGATCAAGTTAGTGTAATGAATGAGAATAACGAGTACCACCAACTCGTAAACTTGGAATAGTAAAGAAGTTAGGGTGGAGAGCCTAAGCCGAGCTTACTTCTTCAGGGGTGACCTTCTTTTATGCTTAAAGGTTTTAATCAATGGATCCTAAAGCTAGGAGGGTCTTTTAACTTGGACACGAACCGAAACGTTTGTACTCCTTGCTGGCGGCCGCTCGGAAGGTCCTCTAAAATAAAACGAGGTCAACAGACATAAGTCGCGTGCTCTCAATTATTCCGACTTATGATGACCTTTTGACCTTCAAAACTTTGACCAAGTAGGGCAGCAATCCGACCCATAGTTAGTTTTCTTTTAATAATCCCCGGACTAACCTTGGGAGGACTTTCGCACTCATATCATTCGAAATATAATGTAAAAGAACATAAGGGTTTCAAATTTCGTTAAAATCGGCCGAATAGTTAGGATGTTATTGCCCCCAAATGGTTACCATTCGACCGATCGACTTACGGACGAACATAGTAACTTAATAATAGAGGGAAGGCTGCATTTCTTTTCCCAGTGCACCTTCAAGTGTCACTTAGCCCTCACCACTTTCGAAACCTTCGAATATTTTAGCTCATAAAAGGAGCGTAGGGAATAGGATTCTAAAAGAGCTCAGGGACCGTTTTAAGGGATGGAAGGAATATTGCATTAGTTTGGCCCCCCTCCCCCTCGGGCCCACCTAATGATCTTAGTTGGCTCGTTTCTTAGGAGAGGATACGAAAAAAAATCATTTGAGTAGAAGGGTCTTAGTTTAAATGGATCGAAGGTGCCTGCTCTTTATTTTAAGAACGTTTTCCCCTCCCCCTCTTTGGGGTCAGGTGCCTGTTCTTTATTTTAAGAACGTTTCCCCTCGGGGTCAGGTGCCTGTTCTTTATTTTAACGTTTTCCCCTCTTGGGTGGTTAGGTGCCTGCTCTTTATTTTAAGAAAAGAACGTTTTCACAACCTCCTCCCCTCCCCTCTTTGGGATATATTCAGGCGCGGAAATGATAGTGGGCGATTTAAAAGATTCGCAAAAGACGATCCGAGAGAGAACATCAGTTTCTCATAGCGCTCTGGGGTCGGGAGTGCGCGCTGCTCCTCCAGTTGTTACACCCTCCATCCCTTTGGGGGCCGGTTCTTGCTCTAGCCCTGGTTTGTGTAGGCGGAGGGGCATTCCAGAGTTCGCCGGCTGAAGGGCCTCCCATGGCCTCTATCCGTCCTGAATCGGCGATGCGTGGATTCGCGACTTCCGGATCTCCGAACAGGACGGGACAAAGCTTAGCCGCGGCTGAGGCGAAACGCGTAGCACTGCGCTCTCCAGGTTGCTATTCACGAGGGACAAAGGAGGGGAAAGGGGTCCTCCAGACTGTTCTCTATCACCCCTCAAGGGGGTACTTGGTGTAATGCTCCTGCTACATTTAAAACTGGAGGAATGGCACGCCCACACTTGTGCACCGTCCTTGCCCCAATGCCCGCAGGAGGACTTGCGTTTATATATCTTTAACCATAATCACTTCTTCTTCCTTCACTACTTTGTTTAGAGATCTTACATTCTTGCTTATCTCGTCCCGCTACCGGAACCAGCAGGATCGCTACTGCTTGTCCCTTGTCCTCGGGGACGGGTTCGTGAGCACAGACTTGCGGGTTATGACTTTTTAGAGGAGGATGGTGGCCTTCCCCCAACGCCGAGTGTGCTTACTTCTTGTTGCTTTTGTTTCCTTGTTTGTTTATTTTGTGTCTCCAGATGGGCGCTTAACCCCCTCGCACACAAAAAAAACACCCATCTTAGATGTCTATGTCGAATTTATTTGAACCATCTTAATAACACCCTAAATATGTAATATGGCATTTATAAATGCATCCCGAATTAAGTGGAGAGGGGGTGAAAGTACGATAACATGGAGTGGATGAAAAAAAGGCGATAATATTATCATATCGTTAGTTTGCCCGTTAACACGAAGGATCGGATCCACTGCGTGCATTTGCAGATTCGGGGTCAAAGTCTTAGTTTTGGTTAATACCAGGGTGGAATTTAGACGTCATGAAATGAATGGATGGGAATATATAGGACTTAAGGAATAATGGTGCCTTAATTGGTAAGTGTATGTAGATAGCTGAGTTCCAGAGATGAACCAAAGGCCGCCCAACTTTTTTTAGTCTTTCCTGACTGGAGTGTTTTTATTTTATAGCCAAAATGAGGGAGTAATCCTTGAATCACATATAACAGTGAATTTGAAGACGAATTTTAAGTTTAGAAGTTTGGTAAATTTTAATTTTAGATTATTTTCGTGTACAGCGTGAAATAGTCCCATTATCAGAGCTGAGTTGCTAAAAGATTCGTTGATCGGAGGTTTATAAACTAACCTAAATAACCGTAAGAAACTCTTGCTTCTTAAAGAACAGGTAGTTCTAAATAAACCAAACGGGCAGGATTTACAAAGGATGTGTAAATTATTTTTAAAAGAAAATTATTGAAGCGTCCGCCATAGTTCTCTGGGAGGGCTAACAGCCCTGAAGGGTGCATTATAAATACCTATTATTATTATTGAATGTTAAATCGTACTCTTTTTTTTCCCTTTCCCACACCTATTCTTGTACATGTTTGGGATGAAAATAGTCGATTTTGTTTCCCTCTTTGTCGGTGACGTTGCAGTTTTGTTGTCATGGTATCCTCGAAGAAACCTTGGCTTTGTTCTTTGTGACGGTCGATAGTTGGTGACATTTTAGGTAAATTCTTTTTTAAATGGTGGACGAAGCGGAAAATTTGGATTGCACAGATACACGCAAAAAGTAAACAGGCGCCTTTCCCTGCGCACACACGCCTCATTTTTTCTTCTAGCATTTTTTAGAAATATAGATTTAGGTAATAAGTTTTTCTTTATAATTAGTTACCCTTAAGGGAGAGGCGTCTGGTATTGATTTAATAATGGTCTTGAGATTGATTGGGGAAAAGTTTTATGAAATTCTATATTAGTCGCGTGTGTATGGGCAGTCGGGTTAAGAGAAGAGGTTGTTATTTTGTACCCTCCTCAGTCTGGATTTTAGGGGGGGCACTGGTGCAGTGCCTTCCATGGACAGGCAGCGCTTTGTTAATTTGTTCACTTGAGACTATTGCCGTAATTCCTTCGAAATAAATTTTTAAAATTATTTATAAAGACCGCTTCAAAGAATTAAAGACCAAAGCGCTCGGAATCCACTTTCCTTTTTTTTTTCACTTGTTCTTAGCATTATGCACTCACGTGTCAGTTACCTGGTTGTAGCTGTTTTTTGATCTCTCGTGTTCGGGTAATCTATAAATCCATGTACGTTCGTTGTGAAAGTTCTCAATCGTAATTATTCTGAACCAAAACGCTGCTCATCTCGTAAAGCCTACTTGAAATAAAGTCAAAGGCTTGAAAATTGACATAGTTGGTATGTGGACCTGCTTAACGTGGGACCCGGACCACGGTATTTTATGTTTTCCTATATTTTTAATTGTTACTATTTGCTGTACCTGTCCCTAGTGTTAATGTTTTGCCCAACTTTGGATAACGGTGCCTCGTGATTCATTTGATGTACCTTTCTTTTATTAAAGTGGGTCCTGATTGTGTAGAAAAAATTCAGATTTCGCCCATTTTGTTGAATGACTGAGTCTTCTCTGAACGGCAGAAATGTCCCCTCGTTTTGGTGTTCTAAGCCAAGTTCACAATGGGCGTATTCCATAATAATGATTCAAAATAATTGTAAACAAACGTGCATATTGCCATAAGATTACGGACGTATTTTTCTTGTGTTTGTAGATTTAAGGGATCAGAACATCTTTGGAATTGGAGGATGCTCTCACGGGGTGGGTTAGGTAGGCCTAAGATGAAGTAAAAGAATAGCGACTGGGGTTTGTTGTGGGGCGGGAACTAGTGTAGGTCTTAACCGGAACAAGGTATGGACACGTGCATAATGGTTGATTTTAACTGATGTTCGTCTGTCGTAGTGTTTCGGTGACAACCTTAGACGCAATGGATAAGGAAGTAGAGAAAGCTGTGGGTAGTGCCTGAACCCTTGATGGATGGTGACCTTCCTGCCCTCGACCCCCTTCGCCCTGTGCATCCTGATCTGGTGCCAAAGCTGGAGGTCTCATCCCTGGTTCGCCCTATATTGAAGTGTGTGTATATTAGAGATCGGGTGACGTGGTGTCATCAGTGTATTCATGTGAAGTTGAACCTTTTTTTGCTGAGTCACAAATCTGACGTCACTGCTCAGGAAGCGAAAGACGTATTTAGCGGTGTTTTTGGTGGTGGAGCGTAATCGTCACGCGCTGGGCGTCACGCGTTTCCCCATTTATTTGCATGTGTTTGTATGTGTATGAGCGAGAGGAGAGGGAGAAGTCGTCGTTTGTGCTACTATTTCAACGCTCACTCTAACTTTTCCCTGCCCTCACCTCCATTGCATTGGTTCTCGCCATTTGTGTTTTGGAGGACCGGCGCTGCTTCTGTGTGGGTGATGCGGTCAGTTTTAGGGGATCGCTTAGACTAGAGACTTCGCGGATCCTGGAAAGACCACTCCGCCCATCCTCTTCTATGTGACCAGTGAGAGCAGACCCCCGCCCCCACCATCAGTTGATGACTTATAATATTTCATCCATTGTATTTCTATCCGTCTTTCTCCTTTTGATATGGCAGCTTTTCTGAAGCACCCCCCCCCCCCCCCGTAGTTTGTCTCTAAGGACCGAATTCGCGAGGGGACATCTTAAGCTCGAGAACTTTCCCTACAGGTTATCGCCAGATAGACGCCGTGAAACAAATTCGCATGTTTTAAATTTAGGTACAGAAGGCCTCCCCCCCCCCCCTCAGCCCCTCACTCCTAATTATCTCTTTTGGGTTTAATGTTTTGGCGTCGCTGATTTAAAATTTCATTAGGTTGCGACGGGACTTTGGAGGGGAGGGGAGTTCCAGCGAGCACCCAACAATTAATGGCATTGCAGAGTGTGCCCTTCTGACCTCAGGAAGTAGACGTCCGGGCATAATTTTATTTATTTACTTCACTATAAAGGCGAAACTAATGAGAGAATATCGAGCGATTTTTTGCCCGTGCGGAGAGTGGTTAAATCAGGGGATGTGAGTATTTTTGTATTGGATTTCACCACTCATTCGCATAATGTGGCCCTCACTTCAGTGAGAGCTATAGCTTATAATGTGCCCCTCTCTCCCCACCCACCCAGATTGGTCGTCATTGCATCCATCGCATGGTCGGAGAGACGGGAAAGTCGCAGGGCGTTTCGAATTTGCACCTCATCGCCCATTTACGCAACATAGGCGGCATAAGAGAGGCTTAGGGCCGACGCAGACACTGTTTGTGATGCTGCCTGCATTTGGGAGAGGGGGCGTTTGTGGGCCCGGTTGTTTATTATTTTAGTACTCGCCTCTGTTTATTCTTTGCCCGACCCAATACGGCCTTCTCGCGACAGTTTGTAAAGGTCGAATCCCCCTCTCTCCCTCTCCTGAGACATTTAATCCTTTTATTTTATCAAAGTTTGTTTGAATATTTTTGTGTCCTTAATGGAGAAGGGATTTCGTGGGGGTGGGGGGGGGGTAAGATATAAAGCAGCGCTTTTTTACAAGAGGAAGGATTTGGCCTGCCCGGGAACCTGCGGAATTGAGGCTGGTTCAGCAAAGTGATGCCCCAAGTAGACTACTCGAGCTATGATACCTACTATAATTTTCCTTAGTAATTGCACCTATTTCCACAGGGACGTCCATTCTTTTTCAAGTACTGGCGGCGATGCACCTGTTGCTTTTCGTTTTTGTTTTTTTTCTAATTAGGAAAAAGTCTCGTCTGACGTTTGTGTCGATTAGTCGGGATAATTGCGTTGTTAACAGAGAAGAGGAAATCGGAGATTGTTATTATGGGGGGGCGGGGTACTCTGGGACGGAAGGGGTAGGCACGAAATGAGAGGGGGAGGGATTTCGTACCCTGTCCTCCGTAAAATAGGACTCGCATTCTTTGTGAAACTGGGGGCGGGCGGGCTCGTAGCTGTGTATCTTTCTCGCCATTTCACTAGTCTCTTTACGAGTCCCTTTGAAAAAATGTGCGTTCCTTTGTAGTTGTTTTTTATATATAATCTTAGGGAGCTGAAGGATGAGAATGCGGGGTGGCAAGAGATGGCGGATGTGGACCTTGAATTGTTCCTTCTCGTGCTCGATGTCCTCAGATGGCGTCTCTCTTATGATAGGTAGAGGATTTGAATAACAGGCGTGGTTCCTCACGGGCGACATCCGGTGACGTGTCTTTGTGAACGTCTCGAGCTATTATTTTGTATATATTTAAAGAAACAAAGACTAATGAGGACAACTCCTGTCGAACGATTCTGTAATGGTTCATGATGAAACCGGTCAAGTTGGGAATTGAAATTGAGTATAGAATTTAGTCAGCGATTAGGAAGAATCTAGGAGGAACTCGGGAAGGAATTCCACTGCTTCGTCGTTGTTGCTTCCTTTTCTCAACGAAGGCACGTCTGAAGGGGGGGAGTCCTGGAACCCCAATATTACTATCATAATAACTGAAAGCAATGAGGCATATATATATATATATATATATATGAGAAACTCGGAAGTCCATTATTATATTATAACTTCAAAGGCACATTGTTAATAAATAAGTTCCGTTTAGTTGGAGCATTTATTCCCAACATTAAATAAAGGTATATTCGCAAATGAGAAGCCGTGTTGGTTTGAGTTCGCCAGCAGCTAAATGTAGTGTCTGGGTTGAAGGGGGAAAACCGACGAGAAAATCCGTTTTAGAACGATTTGATCTAATCTCGTGCAATCAAGAGATTGTCTAAATTTATCCTGTGTGACGTGCAGCGGGGTGTTGGAGTTCAAAATACACCGCTCCCAAGTCTCATTGTACTTGACAACTATTTATCCTTCCCAGGGAGTTCACTCAAATAGTATGTTCTTAGTTGCTAATAATCATGGTGTCACTAATTTTGGCATATTTTTACTTTAATTGAGGTTGTTTTTATTTTACTACCAAAGAAGAATGGCGAGAGGGGTCTGTGACATTGTATCCCTCTCGCAAACCCGCCATGGGGAAGCGATCTTCTACTTGGAATCCTTGACTCATGTGACATTTAAATGTTTTCATTTAAATGGAAAACATGCGAAAATTGTAAACTTTGCAGTTACATAAATTACATTTATTAATATAAAATTACGATAAATACAGAAGGTACATCCTCACTAAAAATGGTCAACATTCACCTGAACCATGATAAGAAGAACGAGAATGTAATTGTAAATTCTAAGTAATAAAAATATATGTATTTGAGAAAAGTTGCGCTTGGCTGGCCGTGATTCTGATTTTCGTTCGTTGTATCGGTGATTTCAACTTAAGGCTTAAATGAAGCAACGACGGAGGAATTTTTAAAGAAAGAATAGTTAGTAGTTTAGTGCAGTTTGTTTATTTTTATTTTTTTTAATACCATTTTACAATACTCAAAATTATCATCGTTGTTTTTTTATATATTTTTTATAGTGAAACTTTTACCACTGATGTTTATGAATCTCCTCTAATTTTGGGGTGGGATTCGGGAGACGGACAGGAGATGCACAAATCAAGCTCAGACTCTGTGATAAGAAAATATGGGAAAAAAACAACAATGGATGCCGCCATTTATTTTCTGTTATTTTTCGTTTCTTTGCGGTACTCACCGGGGACTCGTGTGAGTACTGCATGAGTAACCATGCGGCAGCTGTCATCTGGAGGTTTGCGTTTCCACCTAGCACCCAGCGGTTATAGAGGGTGCACTCGGGCTGTATATACCCTGCTCAGACTCCCCCTCCCCCCCCTCAGCTTCATTGGTTGGTTATCGCTTCGTAGTTTTAAGCCAATAATAAAAGCGCGTACGTTTAAAAAAAAAAGTGTGTAAGTTGAATCTATGGTGGAACGAGAATCTTATCGTGATAAGTATGATTATTTTCTTAAATGAAATTGGTGACTGTTGAGTGGGGAGAGGAGGATGGGGGGAGTATTCCCCCTGATAATGGCAAGGGCATTTGGACTTTTTGTGCGGAGCTGCGCCAATCTTTGTTATAGCAGGTGACAATGGCCTTTTATTAAGTTAAATGAGGTGGGAGCAGGTTTCGAGCTGGGGTCGCTCCTCTTGAGGGAGTAATATTTTAATATTGGTGTCAACAGTGCTGGTTTTAGGTACGAGGGGCGGTCAATAAGTTTTGTAATTTGGATATAAGGAAACGAGATATGAGGAAAAGTGTTTTATTATTTTTCAATATAACTACCCTCGACTTCAATGCACTTGCACCACTTGTCACTGAGGCTTCGAATTCCCGATAGCCAGAAATCTCCCGACTGCTGTTCAATCCACTCCTGGACGGCGAGCTGGACATCTTTATCGTCCCCATACCGGCGTCCACGCAGTGCAGCCTTAAGCTGGCGGAATAAAAAGTAGTCGCTAGGGGCCAGATCTGGACTGTAGGGGAGTGGTTGAGCTCCTCGAATCCGCACTCGCTCAGGCCAGCTTGTGCAACTTTGGTCTTCTGGACTTTGACGACGTTGAAGTCGATCATGGGGCGTGAGGTTTCTAGGGACCCAACGGGCAGAGACCTTGGTCATGGCCGAATTGTCGTGGATGATGTTGATAACATTTCCATGGGATATTCCAAGTTCTCGCTCGATTTCTTCGACCTTCACCCTTCGATTTTCTAGGATGATCCTCTCCACACGGGCGACATTGTCCTCGTTGGTCACGTCTGACGGGCGTCCTGGACGGGGGTCATCTTCAAGGGACTCAGTACCATGGGGGAACTCCCTATTCCAGCGATCAATGGTTGCATAGGAAGGGGCGGTGTTGGTGTACACTGCAACCATGCGTTCATGGATCTCTTTTGCATTCTTGCCTTCCTTGGTCAAAAATTTGTTCACTGCGCGGAGCGCAACCTTCTCCATTGTTGAAAAATTTGTGACTGCCGATCTGCGATCAGCTACTGCTTCTTAAATATACGAGGCAGGAGCGTGCGGCTGCAGGTCCTGACTTGTCATAACTTGTCCTAACACCCCCACAAACAGCCATCCCCCTTCCTCTGTTTTGTCCTACCGATTCGCAAAACTTATTGACCGCCCCTCGTATATGTAGTTTTAAAATAAGAGCAATGCCTCAGTCGGTTGCAACCATGGTGAACTCTTGGAATTAAAGATTAGCGCTCTTAGTATTTTTTCTTTTGGCTAATCCTTATTTTGCCACTCTCACCCATACATAACCTTGTTTGAAAAGACGAATTTTGGGTGGCAAAATGATTTTATGTATATAAAATAATTAACGGTCTGTTTTCGGGATTGTTTTTAAGCCGTTCCCAGAAATTGGGTGTGACAAATCACTATTAAGCATTGGAAGAACAACGGAGGTACTTACAGCCCCCCCGCCCCTAACGTGTTTGAAAAGGGGGTTTGCGATGAAGTTAGGAGAGGGGGGAAATGCGTGTTGGGAGTTGACACGTTCCCCATACGGATGGCGCTGCGTGGAAGAGCCGGAGTCCTTAAATGTCGTAGTAAGTTTTATTTGGGGATGAATTGAAGGCCATTGGTGGGATCTTGGCCCCGCTAAAGACGTTTGAAGTACGGGGCACCGGGTTGCTGGAACCGGTCTCGTGAGCATCCGCCCTGAACATGACAAAGGGAGGCTCTGTCAATGCTCCAGTTAGTTGACGCGTGACGATGATACATTTTTTTAAAAAAGTGTTGGAAGAGTGGCTAAGCGGAGATTTCGTCAGAGGTTCCAGTTTCTGTTGTTCCTTGGGGGTTCTGGGAGGGGTTTTCTCCCCTCGGTCTCTTTCTACGCTGAGGCTAGACCCAAATTTAGAGAAAAAGGGTGTTGAACATCCTTTATTTTTTTGCTACAATCCATTCCTTGAAGCGTGCGAACCGATCCTCGACCTGGCGGAGTGAAAACATAGCTTTCCATGCTGACATTAAGCCACATTGGGTGTAATTAGTCATGGGATGGGCGTCTCAAGTAGGGTTGAATTTGGAGATCACGTTACACTGTAGAGCCTACACTGAGATCGGAACCAGACGGTGCAAATGGTCGCATTGCGGCCCCCCCCCTCCCCTCCAGTGATATTTTGTGATAATGATAGCAAGGACTGGCGGGGTTTTGGTGTGGGATTAAGTTGAGTCAACTCGTATCATTTGGTTACTTGTTAATGAGTTGTTTTTCCCTCAACATTTAAAGTGAAAACCAACTAAGCTTTTCCCGCAAAAGGTTTGGCAAATAAGGTGAAAATGGGTAGGAATGTGGTCGCAGCTTATCTCGAGGGTATCCGGTCTGGGAGGTAACGCACTACACCAGATGTCAACTGCATCATAGTTTGTTTTGTTTTTTTGCTACTCTTGATCTCGTGTTGGAGTCGACGCTCCAGAGTTGGCATCTGAGCCGCGTCAAAAGAGATCGAAAGGTCGTCCACGAGGATCGTAGGGAGAACATCTTCCAGCAGCACCGAGGTGTTGCCGTTGATGCTCAGGGCAAATAGTGTGACACTGAGGACATCCTCTTCCTGCTCCATTGGGCCGGAGAGGGTCCCCCCCCCCACCCGTACCCGGAATCGACGATCTCGCAGAAATTCAGATATAAACATTGGGAGACGTCCCCTCGTCCCCATCGAGTAGAGAGTCTCCATGATACCGTATCACCATGCGGTATCATTGGCCTTCTCCAGATCGAAAAATACCGTGGCGTAGTGCTGTCTGCGAAAGAAGGCCTCGCAGACGGCATTTTCCAGTCGGAGCAGAGCATCCGACGTGGAGTGGAACCTGCGGATGTCGCACTGTGCAGAAGATAGATGTCCTCCGCTGTCCAGAAAAAAAGGCTAATCTTACATTTACTAGTTTCTCCATCAACTTGCACACGCAGGAGGTTAGAGAGATTGGGCAGAAACCTGCCTGGTAGAGTGATCTCTCCCCTGTTTGCGAAAAGTGAGCACAGTACCCATTTGTCAGGAGTCTGGAAGAAGAAACCCTCTGTCTAGATCCTGTAGAACAAATCTAGCAGAAAGGCCATCCCTCGCTCACTCAGGTGTCGGAGCATGGCGTACAGGATATCGTCGGGTTCAGGGGCAGTATCCGCGCGGATTGCAACTCGCTCGGTGTAAGCAGATCGTAAACACGTCTGGCTTCAGCACGCCTCTGCCGTGCTGCTGGCGGAACAGCGTCTCGGTTAAAGAATGACCTAAACTCTTAGACTGGAACAGAAAAATCAGTTATTTCCTGAAATGTGGACAACCGCGCCCGTTCCAAGCACTATCGAGGCTGTTTTTCGGCCGATAGCTACCCTGCAAATTATATTTGTAAGGGAAAGTGGTTGATCGTGTAGTACCCCTACATCCTTCCGTTCATTTCCCCTAGGAGGTTAAAGAGCTTCGTCAATTGTGCCACCCCGCGTTGGAAGTTCGCCGAGTCGAAGTCGACGACGATGGAATGTACTTTAAAATAAAAGTACATCCCATATCATGTTGTAATTGCACTGCCACTTCATGCAAAGATGTATTAAAACGAAAAACGGAGACATGTCGGGTGTCAATTTTCCTGTAGACAAATAGCTGATGAACAAAGGAAAGAAGCAAGCCTCCGAACCTCCTCCACGTTAGTCAGTAGTCCAATTCCTATGAAGGAAAATGCCTTCCAGGCCTATCTCGAAGGATCCTTGGGGTCCTGGTGGGGTTAGAAGATCCTCCTAGGCAGGTATGGCCGTAGCCATACTTGCTTTTAGTCGACGAAGGCGAATCTAGCTTAAGACCATAAAGGGCACTGGGGCTGGAAAGGAGTGATTCTGCCTCAGGTGTAATATTCTACCCCGGACTCTCCTTTCCCGGTTACCAGCGCGCGCGCGAGAAACGACCAAGAAGAACGACTTAAATGCGTTGCCTCCTCTTCCAAGCACCCGGTTTGAGGAAGAGCGCGCGCTTTTCTACCACCGGGCATGCGGAGACGAGACCGCTAATTCCACAGGGGCGGTTTCGAGGCTGCAAACTTTGTTGCTCGGGACTGGAGTTGATAACCTTGTTTTTCGCCTCTCCGTTGGTTGCTTAAGTGCACAGAACTCAATACATGCAGATTTTTGTTATAAAAATGAAAACTTTCTTGCGCCCTACTAAAGCGAAAATAGACGGTGGATAATAATAAGAAAAAATAAAATTTCCTGTTTTACAAAGTGCGCGGCCACAATAGTTCATCACGGTAAATTTCGAAAGTGTTTAGGTAATTGTGTTCCCCTGATAAAGAAAAGCTTCTTCGACTCGGATTTTCACCTTAGGTCGTTAAATTCGTAGTTGTTCAATTGGATCCAGTTCAACTTGTTGCTTCGTCGCCTAATCTCCCCGCACATGGTCCACACGTATGCACTAGAACAGTTTGGTTTCTCGAACTTTTTGTACTCACGAAACCCTTTGAGTTGACCCCTCCCCCCCCACGACTTGCCGAACCAAAATCATATATATTACTAGACAAAAGTATGCGGCGCCCGGTATTATAATACACAACACACTAATGGTAGAGATATAAAACATAATTCAAATAAGCTCGAATAATTACTGCAGTATTTAGGGGTTAGGAACGTGAATACGATGTCCATTGCGGCCGTAAATTGCTTACTTTCGAGTTAGCATTTATTTGAGCGTCCATAACCACTAAATACGTCAGAAAAAATAGGTGGTTTTTTTTTTTGTTCAGGGGACACAAAGCAAATATGGCTGGTGACGTGACCAGCCAAAAAGGTCGACTGGCCACTGTGACTCCATAATAATATTCTGCTTCGCTTGGACTTGGTTCAGCAAATTCATAAAGACAAGAAATTTCTATCCTTTAAAATAACAATTTTTTGCTGCTACTTTACTTTTCAATTTCACTAAATCAGGTTTAATCGGTCCATTACATTTGTAGGTTAAGGTTAGGTTAGGTCAGGTTATATAACCAAAAAAGTACCAAAATCGGGAGTTTTGTCTCTAAGAAAAACGCATTTTTAAACTATTCGTTCACACTCGTGGATCGCATGACTGTCTCATAGGCAGCCACCCTGGTGACGTCACCAGCCATTTTGGGTTTGTGTCCACTAAATAAAAAAGCGCCGAAAAATATATTTTATGTCGAAAAATTCGGGGTGGGGGTGTTCTTGAAATTTACCAAACCTATTTTCACTTTGATTTTTTTTAAAATTTTGAATGGGTTGTCTCTAAATGAGCCTTTTAGTTTAGCTGGTTTTAACTATCTGTTACTTAAAAAGTTCCACATCCAACACAGTCCAGGTGAAACCATAAACAATAAAAACTATACATTTTCATGTTTACTCATTTCGGCGACAATCTCCCGCTGGGTGCTGCTCCAAGAGAGCGTAAAAATAAAAATATTTTTTACTCTGATTATTTTGTTATGGGTGTTGGTTCTGAAGAATTTGCGGTAGGCCAAGGCTTGATATCTGTTTACGTTGCGTTTCGGCCATTTTTATATTGGATATATGTTTTACTATTTATTGAGAATTATAATTCTCCCAAACATTCATGTTCACAAGCTTACATATTTCACTTCGTTATTTAACAGTAATTCCTTTGCATGCTAACCCCCCCCCCCCTGTTTTAATATTATTCAAAGGGGAAACAAAGTAAACGAAAATTATTGCGTCATTGTCATATTTATAGTTAAAGTTTAAGCCGCAACTGCTCAGTCACGGCGGTAACTTCCCAAGTAAATAGTGTCGGCTTAAAAAGAATCCAACCAGCGATTGCCAGGCCTATTTTAATTTTTAGTATTAATATTAAGACAAAGTAATTATTTACTTTTTTTTATCAGCAATTAGAATTACTTAGGTATTTGAGGGGGGTCATTTATTTTTCATAATTTCATTCCATGGCCAATTTGCGCATGGAAAGTTGTTATATCGACGCTGACCAATCACTAGAGATATTCACGGGTTATACTTAATAGGAATACAATTATGATTTGATTTTTCCTTTTTCCCACCATAAATTATATTTTTGAAATAAATTCAACTAAGAATAATATACGAAATTGAAAAAAAGAACATACGATGAAGTTTATTTATTGTAATAGTGAGTTGTAACAAATGTCGCTCGAATCTTGGAAGAGATAGCACCCACTGGATAATGAAAAACATGACAATAACTAGCATGCTCGAAGGAGGTACCAAAGGAGGGGGAGCATTGTGTTTATACATCTGGCGACTTGTTTACAAACAACCAGCGATCATATAACTCGTGTTTTCGCGTCAGGAGTATGTTGGTATGACATAAGGGACACTAATACTCTACGTCTAGGTATATGATTTATGCTTACCCCTATGGTGGGTACCTTATATGCCCGGTTCCGGACAGAGAGAATGGGTATGTTGTGCTGTGAAGAAGGGGAGGATTGCTCTATTGAGATTGGCTATGTTAATGTTGCGTTTGGAGCTCCTTAGCCCAAGAGTGGTAAGTTTCAAAGTATCCGCCAATGGGCGACCAGCTCGTAAGTTGTGCGTTTGCGCTCGTGGTGATCGAACCCGTGCCTCGACACTAGAAACCCAACGCAGTAACCAATAGGTTAGCGAGAGGTTCGCGTTGACTTAAAAGTAGGCCAAATATTTCTGAAGAAGCCCTGCATTATAGAAGGGATCTTCTTGCTGTTGGCGTAACGGGGGTGGGGGGTAGATGATGAAGCTCTGGCTGCATACAGGGGGTTCTTTTTCCCGTGGTGGGTGGGGGGTGGATTCCCCGTCACGAGGGGCTTTGTCCATTTCCAATTTCTGGAACTCTCGTCTAAAAACCGTTATGAATCTCGCTCCGCGGCTGTTTTCGGTCGTTTTTAAGTACGTGATCTGCAACGCCGAATGTTACGGTCTTGAACACGCCCTTCTCCGGTAGGCTTCGGTCTTATTCTTGTTTTATTGTTCTCGTTTATTCGGTGAGGAAGGGTGATACATATATGTAATTTAATGCCCCCTCCCCTCCCCCCCGTGTTTTCGTTGTCACGCCTAAGGAAAAAAAAGTGTGACGATTGGAAGTCAACATCTGTAATTTAAATATATTAAATATTTATCGTATAAAATTAAACCAACGTTTAAACTCCGAAATATGCATACTACAATATCTTCCTGGATAGGTTCATATTTTCGTTTCTCCTACGCCACAAAAATTCTCACACACGGGCTTCGAGTCCCACAGCGACGTTTGTTTGTTTTTTAGCGAATTCCATGTGCTCTCGATTTGCTGATTGTGTGTGTTTGAAATTGTACCCCAGAATGTCTCATATGGCTGTACGACTTCTACGGTCTCTTATGATTGTGGTTCCGGAAGCCTTAATACATTCCTCTAATGTTGACGGTTTTGTGATTCGACCACGTAGAGAAATAGCCACTGCTGTGGAAGAACTCTCCCCCTGATGTGTATTTCCTTCCTTTGCAACCTTCATACCAAGCTTAGTATCATCGGCAAAAATTTCTCCGAGATTACATCGTTTCATCGATCTCAGCCGTTTTACGGAGCCCGCCAAATTGAGAAGGTTTACCAAGAATATCGTCCGCGCACTCCTCACGCCACGAATTATTTGTAGTCAACTGCCGCTTTTTCACCTATCTCCAGTTCTTCTTTACAAGAGTGCCACCCTCAAACCACTTTCCTTTCCTAACAGGTGCTTTTACAACTTGGATTTTGTCACATATGTTATTTTCCTGATAAAAGGTGGTTGCAAATTCTTGGCCTTTTGGTTCCTGATAAAAGGTGGTTGCCTCTTCTTCTATTTTCAAGCGAGACCACAAACTTTTCAAATTCCACATCATCCGTAATGAGTGAAAAAAAGACCAAAAAAACACAACATGGTTTATATACCCCCTCCCCCCCCCAAAAAAATGGACGCCGTCCAACTAACCCAAAAGGTCCTACCTTTCCATTGTGGTTGTTCTACTTCATTAATGGCGTCATAAAAGCCTTTGGAAGGTGGTTGGGTAGTCGTGCGCCCTCCGCATCCGCAGCGCCACAAGTAATATCTACTTTAAGAAATATTCGGGTGTGTGGTAACAAGGAGTAACAAGGAAAGTAAGTACCCTAGGAGACCTTACGGTCCATTCAAAGAGGGTACCTTTAGGCTAGCAATCGAGCGGGCACATGGCTGCTCAATTGTTTTGCGTCCCTAAACGGCCACTTTTCAAGACTTTGTCTAGTCTTGACTTGAACTGGTCAACAGATTCACTGTTGCACACCTTGCACACACGTCCTCCTTGACTCCCCCCGTATGTTTGCGGCGCAAATGCCTCTGTTGGTTTGCCTTCCTTAGTTTTGGGTGAGGAGCGGCGATTGCCTCTGCTCGTTTCTCTCTCTCTCTCTCTCTCTCTCTCTCTCTCTCTCGCTCTCGCTCTCGCTCTCGCTCTCTCTCGCTCTCGCTCTCGCTCTCTCTCTCTCTCTCTCTCTCTCTCTCTCTCTCTCTCTCTCTCTCTCTCTCTCTCTCTCTCTCTCTCTCTCTCTCTCTCTCTCTCTCTCTCTCTCTCTCCTTCGATCTCGCGTTCCATTCGTCATTTGACTTCGATCTCTTTTTTGTTCTTAACTTTCGTTTTCTCTTATTTTTTTATATTTGTTCTGTTATCATTTTATTCGAGATTTTTTCTTACTTTGGTAGCTTTTCTATCTTCTTATCTTTCTTTGTTCATATTTTCTATCTTTTCGCTCTATTTGTTCCATCCTATTTTTGTTCTCTTCGTCATTTTTGCTTTGTTCTTTATCCTTTTTATTTCTTTGTTCTATTTCTTAGCTTTTCTCTATTTGTTCTTTTCTCTTTGTTCTGTTTTTTCGCTCGATTTATTCTTTTCTCTTCCTCCTTTTCTCAAGTTGCTCTTTTCTCTCCCTTTTCGCTATATTTGTTCTTTGTATTTTCCCTTGATTTCATTTATTCATTTTTCTTTTAGCTTTTCTTTGTTCCCTTCTCTGTTCTCATTTTATCTTTGTTATTTTCTCTTCTTTTAGCTCTATTTCATCTATCATCTATTTATCTTTCTATTTGCTTTCCTTGTTCTTTTTCTCTTATTTTGCTCTTTGTTATCTTTACTGCATTTGCTCTATTTTCTCCATTTTCTCTGTTCTGTTTACCCTTGCTTTTCTTTCTTTTTGTTATACCTTTTCTTTATTTGTTCTACCGTTTCTATCTGTTCTTTTATTTTTCTCTTTTCCCTTTATCTTTTGTGTTTTCTCCATTTGATTTTTCTCTTTTTTATCGCTTGTGTATTTTTCTTTTCTCTTATTTAGATCTTTGTTTTCTCAGTATTTGTTGGTCTTTCTTTCTCTCTCCCTTTTCCCTTTGCTCTACATTGTTTCTTTTCACTCTTTGTTCTATTTGTTCTCTTCGCTTTATTTGTTCTCTTTCTCTTCACTGTTCTTTCCGTCTTTTTTACTTTTCTCAATTTTTCTTTTCATTTTTTTTCTCTCTTTGTTTTCCCTCTTTTCTCTCCTTTTTTCTCTTTCCCGTTGCTTCTTTTCGGTTTGATCATTGACGCCAAATTAATCGGGCCATCTCAATTCTGACATAGGACCTCGCTTCCTCCGCCCCCATATTGGTATTTGATGAAGGGGAGGAGGAGGGGGGGGGGTCAGTGTGTTTTGCCACCACCCGGGTCCAGATGGCTCTTCCTCGCTCCAAGGAGGGCTATCCGTTCCGTGCTGCCGGAGTGCGACCATAGAAACCCCTTTCAGCAGATTTCCCGTTGTGTGTGTGTGAATGAATGGATATGGAAGAGGCAACGGTGTTGTGTGTATTTCCCCTCCCGGCAATCGAATTCGGTACTTAGGCGTGGAACTCGATGTATTACCTCGGCCAAAAGAATGTCGACTGAGTTTGTGATCTTGTTTGTTTGTGCAGCACGAGATAGCTCTAAATGCTTTGCACGGATTTCGATGTAATTATGTGGATGGGGGAGGGGGGGGGGCTGGGGCCAAGGAAGAGTTGATTAGATTTGGGGACTGATTCGGATTATGGATCCCATTGAAGTTGAAAATTGCGAGAGAGGGCATTTACTGATCCTGTCGGAGCTCGGCTTGTTCTGATCCTGCCGGAGGTGGGTCTTTTCTGATCCTGGCGGCTGTGGGCGCTCTCTGAGTCCTTTCTCGATAGAAATGTGAAGACCTGTGGGAGTTTGTATTTATCTCCCATGCTAATGGAACTGCATGTACCGTGATGATATCAGGAAAGGGGGTGGGGTCTTGCCCCTACACGAAAAAATACACTTCGAGATGGTCATTTACGATAATAAGTGTCTTCATTAGCGTTCGTCTTTGCCCCCCCCCTCCCCCGCTATAGTCACACCTAATGGGAGCCTGGATAGAACACGCGGGGAGAATTAATTGGGAAGGCGCGTTGTCATTCGCCCATGTCCTACGTTCTCATTAAGCTCCCGGGAGGCTCACGTTCCGCCCACGTTGGGTGATGAGGCTATGCGGGCGGCCCAGTTGCGCTTCCTGCTCCCTTTCCGTGACGTCATTGATTGGCGGTTTCTTTTTTTCTCTTTTTCAAGGGCGGTGGGGAGAGGGGGTTGTAAACCTCCTTTTTTTTGCCTTGGTCATCGTCCTTTCTACCCAACCGCCTGCCTCGTTGCCTCTCCCGACGAACCACTTGCAAATATATTTTGGTTGCTTTTCGCATACCGTTTCTTCTGTTGATGAGGGTAAGCTCGCGGGGGGAGATAGGTCCGATCTTGTCTAGAATGAAAGATCTTAAATTAGGTTATAACGTAAAGTTGGGCGCGCGCACATCACCTAGCTCCCCTCTCGTCACGACGAGGTCTTGCTGTAATTGTGCCGACAAAATCCGCAAGGTTATCAGTTTAATGGAGGCCACCACAGTGCGTCTCCGGGCAGAACTTTGCGCTCGTTAAGAGGAGACATTACGCTCCAAGTCAGGGAGAGAAATCCAAGTGTGCGGTGTGCTGCTGTTTTTCACCAAGGTCGCGAGCTAGAAACCCTCCCCTACTAGAATCTTTCAACTAAGCAATAAAATAAGCTTGTGAATAAGAGAGCGTTCCAAGAACCGAACATGCCTCAAAGGATAGTTAGAGGGTACCAACTCGAAAAGTGCCTTTGTTGGTACATGAGAGAAAGCAGGGGTGGAACGAGGGCTCTCCCCCACCCCACGCAAAATTGTAGGTCGGAAAAGTAAAATAAAAATACAAACAAGCAAAGAGCCTTGTTGATAAAAGAGGTGGGATGGGAACCAGCCCCCTTGCCTTATCCCCGAGTTTGTTGTTCATCATTTCAATTTTATCTGGGCAATAAGAGTGACGAGATGAGCCATTGGATATAGCACGCTGAACCCGTTAGGTTCCCCCCCTCCCCCCACACGTCCCGTTTTAACCTGTTAGTAATCAGGGGCGGTCCCGTTTCCAGCTTGACGTATGTCGAGGTGCCTTTGGCCGGTCAGTGTTTAGTCTTTATTACCCTTAGATGCGCTCTTCGTTTTTTGTGTTTGCAAAGGGCAACACTGAATAACAACGAATGACCAGGGGGGGCTGGACAGTGAGAAGATCTAAGTTATTAAAGTACTACGTTATTAAAAAGATCCCGAATATCCGGAGGGCTCTATTAGGCCCACTTAACAAAGTTTCCAGTTCCGTAGTAGTGTTGTCTCCTTCTGTGGTGGAATATTGACCCTGTTTGGTGTATTGAGGCTAAGGTCAATTCGCGGAGAATCTGGTTGTCTTAGTTCACACAATTGGAGCCTATTTTCATTAAGCGTGTTTTTGTGAATGTTTAAAATGCGCTGCTCCGTTAGATAGAGGATCGCTAGATTATCTCGGGTAGTATTGCTCTTTGTATCTGACATTTTAGTGGCCCAGTAACCATGCTCTGTTCTCCACCTGTGGTAAAGAAGTAAGAGACACCTAAATTCTCTGCTTTAAGTTCCCCCATTGTGTGTTTTGTAATTTCCCGCCAGTGGCATTCAGGCATGCCAACGGATGCACATAGGCCACGAGGTAGCCGTCTTCCTATCACTCATTCCCCAACTCGGGGGCGGGGGAATCTAATTTTATTATTTGTTTCTTTGCGACCCCACCCCTCCTAGCTTAATTAATCCTCCTAGTTGGATTATATTCGCCCCAGTGCACCCGGTAATATCAAACTAGATTGAAAGTACTTGGGATTTCGGACAAAGTAGTCGCTTCAGTTCACTCATCCTGTAGTTTAGAGCGAAGGGGTTTAGGAAAGGAAAAGTACTGGTCTGAAGAGAAGGCGAAAGGCGGGGCGAAGCTGAAGCAGGGCTGCCAATGCTGGAGGGGTTTTCTCTATATCCGGGGGTTTCATACTCTTATCTCTTTTTTTCTGTGGTTTTATTTTGAAAATTATACCAACTGTGAAAGAGGGGTTGTCTTAAATAATAAAGAGCTTTAAAATTCCGCTCAGGTAGTAATTTCATGTTGTTTGGATGAGTAAATTTTGAAGGAAAGAATCGACCGAGGCCTACTACCAAGGGAACGAAGAACATCATGGTGTCTTTATTGAGCTTTAAATTTCGAAAGCATCTTCCGAGCTAAAAAGTTAAAAACTACGATAAAAACAGCTCCCACTGCCCATCGAATTGACTAAACGAGTGATTTATCTTAAAATTGGATTTTCACTTTTGACTAGAATTTTCTATTGTATCTAATGTATCATCATTCTTTTCGAATGTATTTTCAATTAAATAAAAACCATCAGAAAGAGTTTGAGAAATGGTCACTACTTTCAAGTCACACTAGCTTTAATCTTCAACCATCTAAAAGCCTTTCTAAATTATAGTATAACCAGGCAATGGCTTTGCCCCTTCCCTGTACGGCGGGGGGGGGGGGTGCTTGTGCTTCGCTACTAAGATTAAAATTTATAATCTAAAAAAAAACAGCCCTGGTTAAATTTTTATAAATTTTCTGAACTTCGCCAATTATAATAATTTTAAAAAGGAACTCTAAACTATTTCCCTTTCAAAATATTACGTTGCTAAAAATAGTTATTGAAGAAGATATATAAAAATAAATTTTCTGAACTTCACCACTTGTACACCACTTGTAATTCTTTGAGTTTAAAAAAATTCACAAAATTTCGATACTTACGGCCGTATGCTTAGACAAATGTGTAGAGCACAAAATGCATTCCACTCCAAAACAGTATGCTTAAACGAAAAGTGGATTGCACATTTGTGACACGCTGCACAATTTCGCCTCGTAGCTGTTCACATTATTGGAACAAATATGGAGAAATGTGGAGAGCAAAGTGAATCGCTCCGACCCTGTTCACTTACACATTTTATAATTGCGTTGCACGTTGCATTACAGATTCTGATTCCAATGATATATGACTCAGTTAATGTGTGAATGGTTCAAACTAAAAAAATAATGCTGTTATGGGTAAAAGGTCATGGCCCAAATATCCGTTAAACATCGTCAATATACTTCTCATAATACAAGACAACATTAATTTCCAGCATGGTGAGTAGATGACAAACATCTCACATTCTTTTCTTATTAGGTTAATAGGTACATAACTGTTTACTTATATAGTTTTACCGATTCATTCGTTTATTTTTGTTAAAAGCTTAAGTTTAAAGCTTAATTAGGTTATGGTATGTTTTGTTAAGTTTTGGGACAAGAACAAAATATGCAGTTAAAATATTTGGCAGTTACTAGTAGCTAAATGTCTGTGGGTTGCATCTTGTAAATGCGTGCATATATATATATATATATATATATATATATATATATATATATATATATATATATATATATATATATATATATAACTGAATCACGAAAATAAGGAACGTGAGGAATTTATGAATAACGTTACAGCCACGAGGAAAATGAAACAACGGAGAACAGAGCCTTGTGGCACTCCAAAGCGAATAGGGGTAGAGTCGGATGAAACGTCGTCAATCACAACGGATTGGGTACGAGGCGAGAGGTAAAAGCGGAACCAGTCAAGCACGGTGCCTGATATGCCGAGGAAAGAGTGGAGACGCTCGAGTAGGACGCTATGGTCAATAGTATAAAAAGAGAATAGTAGAGGGTCAAACGTTTGTATCACGTGCCTAGGTTAAGTTATTACTTAACCTAACATAATTTAATGACAAAATTATCTTATCAGGACTTTTTAATCCAGGGAACTCTTAATGAATTTCAATGGTTCAAATCAGGCAAAACAATGGGTCGGTCCGACAAACACTGTTATGATATAGTACAGTAGAGGAGACGGGGGGGGGGTAATCCAACGGGTAGTAATCTATGATGATAATTCTATAGTAGAATTAATATTCTTTCCATATATTTCTTACTTGTGATAAACTTGTCAAGTGAAATAAGGTAATGTTTTAATGGAGTAAATATCACTTCGCATTGCGCGCTTTTAACTCTCGGGGTATTTATGGTAAGTTGAGAGCATGACTACTACAATTAGGAACTAAGAGTAAAGGTAGTATGTTTTTGTTTTTTGTTTTTTTTGCTGTTCGGAATAGACGCGAGTTTCTTGTGGCTTCGGCCACCAGAGTCCGCATCCCGCCCGATTTGAACACCTGATTTCGTATTCGGCCAGATTCCATGAAGAGGAATCCGGGCCATGGAACCCTCCATGCCCCAATCCCTGGCAGTCGCCAGGTGGGTCCTCATTACTTAAAAAATAACCACTTCCTCAATCTTTACACCAATATTTGAAGAAGATTCTCCCGTCGAGATTTGTTTCGCTTTAAATTCGAGGAAAAAACAAAACCCAGCGTTTTATTTGTGTGGCATCAAAGAGAGAAAGAAGGTCACAAAAGTCTCGTGGGGAAGTGGAAAAGGCGATTCCAAGCGCTTTCGCTTTTTATTCATCCCTGAATGAAGTCCTGGTAAAAAAAAAGAAGTAAAAGCGCTTGGAATTACACTTTACTATTTTATTTCTCTTTGTGACGAATTCGGCGATTCAGTTTGAGTCATTGCCGTGCCATAGTGTGTAGGATGCGGCAAATCCCCCTCCCCCTCCTTCGGTGGTGTGTGTGTGTGTCTACTAGAAGAATGGTGATGGGCTTAATTGGCGACTGGCGCAGTGCATCCAACGGACGAGGGGCGGGGCTCCCACTCGAGACTGGATTCGATTTAGCGGGACGGTAGCGGCTCCCTCGAACTCCCACTTGAGCCTCCCCCCCTCCCCCCGGCCTTGATTGCTCACACCGGCGGGGGGGGGGTAATCCAAGTCCTTGTTTTGGTGTGGATAGATCGGGTCCGTCTGCCGTATATCTCAGTGGGGACCTATACTTTTAAGCTCTTCCCCCCAATGGGGAAGTCGACCCCAGGCTTCTTGATTGGTGGAGTGAATCGTCTAATCCCACGAGGAAAAAGTTGGCTCTTAGGAAAAAAAGGAAACTAATGTGACTATCGAGGGTATTTTAAATGTGGTGGTGACTGACATGGGAAAGAGGGTGGGGTGAACAGGGCAGTGTGTCAATAGCAGACTTCCAAATCACTGGGGTCGGGAGGGGAACAATTTCGTGCTCAAAGGAGAGAGACGCAATTTTTGTTTACCAAAATATAAAGGGAAATCCAAAAAGGGCATCTTCTTAGGAACAGTTGTGAAGAAGGTGGAGGAAGTATGGTTAACATGGACAGTGGCGTAAAAGGCACGAAATAGAATCACGTGGGAAGGAGGTGTGAGTGGGTGTAGCGGAGCCTAAGAGTGCGCGGGCGACCTTAATTGGAGCCAGGAGCTGTTTTATTACGCCTTAGAAGTTACGAGTTCGCCTCCTTTCAGGTTTGTACTCGTTTATTTCCTTTTTCACTCGTTTTTTATAATTTCATTCGGTTTTCTTGTTACTCATTTGTTTCTTTGCCTCCCTCATTCCTATTTGGCTAAATAATAATGATTATTTTGGGATGGCGTTCTTCAAGGAACACCCAAAACTGACTTCCTCCTACCGAGGTATTTCATTTCAAATACGAATATATTGAATACAAGATTAAATACATGAGCGGAGCGGAAGCTTTGTTGCGGAGACACCCCGGAATTTACGGAGAGGGTGGAGAAGAATAATGGGATCAACATTGTTAAATGGTACAGAGAGATTTAGGGAGTACCAAAACGGAAAGGTGGCCAGCGTCGGCCGCACGGCAAAGGCAGTCCGTTACACGTCGGAAAGCTGACTCAGTGCTCGTCCTGCTTTACCACCGGGTTGGTACCAGCCTTTCCCGGACTTTTGAGAAGAGTGGGATACCTTACACGCGGCCATGCATACATCATTGAGACCCTCCATCCTATAGGGGTGAGGGGACGCTTCACTCTTTGTCTCTTCGAGACCGTTGCTTCCGCGTACGTGTGAGGTCGGAACCTCCGAGCTCGTAGGGCAAAAAGAGGGTCTCTCGCAGGGAGGTGTCCCCAGTGTGGGGGAGTCTAAGATTCCTACCTTGGAGCGTCATCTTCAAGAGGCCCTGAATCGCCTCTCTCGTTATCCCGAGACGCCCGGGTTTCGGTTTTCTTTGGCCAAGAGCAGCGTTATGCATTTCTGCCTCCGCCGCCGCCGTCGTCGCTCTAATCCGAACCCAGACATCTTCTTAAACTAGACTCGCTCGAATGTGGTGCCTGGCACCGATTTCTTGGTCCTGTATTCGACCGACGCCTCACCTGAGCCCCTATAAGGTAAGACACCCTTTGATTGAAGGTCCAAGTCTGAGGCAGCTTCGTCGGGCGTGGTTGCCTCTGGGGGAAACGGACTTCCTCTGACGTCTGTCCACCGGGGCTTTTTTGTACTTTCCGAATAGGGGCAGATGGTTGGATATGGGCACTTGTCAAAGGAGAAGGCAGATAATTGAGCAGGGGAGAGACCGGAATTTCAGAGCTGTAGAGATGAGCAAGAAGCTTGAACCATGTTGGTGGCTCGTTTTAGTATGGATACGGCTGGGGTGAGCCTCACAGGCGGGCTCTCTAAGGTTAGTGAGGAACGGGGGGGGGGTAACCTCCGGAGGTTGTTTCTGTCTCTGCACCACGAGCAATGGGAACCCCGAAACCGTCTTTCGTATGTTCCTCTGTTTCTTGACACGCTGTCGGGGCTAGTGGAGGTAGGGAAAACGGAGGGGGGGGGGCGTTTAAGTCACTAAATGTGATTCTCAGACTCTACTGGGGAAGGCGTGGGGCAAGATCCCCTGTTATATGTTCTTGGTTATCGCCGAGAGCTTGGTGGCTAGGGTGCGCGCGGATGCTAGGTGAAAAGGGAGTCCCTGGAGCGACAGGGGCGAATTCAGGAGACGTGCGACCCCCTCTGGGAACTCGAGGGTTCTTAACTATTTTGCATATTGGTAGTAGCTTACATTTCCCACGTTTTCACTTCACCTAACCACGTTTCTGTCTGAACATCTGTTCAAGAACTAACTGCCGTGTTCTCGTAGGCTCCTCTGCCGCTGTATTCAGTTTCTCTATAAAAAATTCCATTATCGCACTCTTTACCACCATTAGGGTGCCTTCTCACGACTGCACCCTGGGTGGTGTCAACATTTTTATCCGGGCCACCAAACAAAGCTCATTCTCGTCATGGCCGCACCCAAAAGCGCGTCTCGTGTGAAGAGCTCCGTTATTTCCATGAAACTCGCGGTGGCGATACCATGGCGGAACAGTCGGCCACATTTGAATGAATGCAACCATATAATGCCCCCCTCCCATATAATGGTACTTGAAGGACGCATGCCCTCCCGCCCGCAGTGCTGACAGTCTTAAACTAGATTGAAACTGCCTGGGCTCTTTTCCTTCTCGACATCTGCATTTTCGCCAGTTTCTGTACTAGCCTTTTCTCTGTAGGCGGCTGAGTTTGCTGGTCAGCCGCGAACCAGCCTTCGTCTATTCATCCCTGGTCGCGGCCCTTCGCTTTGTTTGGGCGGTCGTTTTTAACGTCACCATTCTTCCCGCCCTCTTTATTTTCTTTATGTATCCTTTTTACGCACACGCAAGGGCATGTCACGTACCATCTTGAAGCTTATGTGCCCTACATGCCCCAATGTTTGCATGAGGACCTGCAGCTATATATCTTCTACACATTATCACTTCGTCTTCCTGCATTACTTTCTTTACATATCTCTGCGTGGTACGGCTTCGTTGCTATTGCGCTTCAAATTTTAGGTGTGAAGGGGGGGGGGGCTAGTGTCGTCGCGTGAAGGGGGTCCTTACCCGCTTTTTCCTGTTTTGTGCCCACCTTTTTGTTACTTCATCCGTTCATCCTTCTTTACCCCTCCCCCTCAATTTAAAATCAAGGAAAAGGTGGTATTTGCTATCGTCCCCTGGCTCCTTTGGTGGCAAATCCTCCCATCCCTAACCCCTTTTCATGCTCCCCCCCTCCGTCATTTATTTGATTGAACGTTGTTGTTATCCGTGATAAAAATACGTGACATAAGAGAGGGCGTGCGTGTGTGTGTATGTGCAAGTATTTCTCGTGTGTGTTGTATTTCAGCACCGTCTCCAACCTTAAGATGTGTCCTACGAGCGAGTCTTATTTTCCTCCCTTCTAAATTAGGTTTGGGCGAAGGTAGGCTTCGCTGCTAACCGAGAATGGCGGCCATTGGTGAACGCACAATTGTGTTCATTATTTATGTCTACATCCTTCGCATTACCCCCTCCATACTCATCGTGGCGGGGCCCATCACTGTTTGATGGGTTTGCTAGAGGTTGCGAGATGGCGGCTTCCCAGGACACACTTTGTAAGTCGCCCGAAGACGCTATGGGTATTTTCCAACCCCGCACACTGGTCTTTTTTCGTATAGTGGTATTTGCGATCACTCCTGAGAAGTGACGATGCTCTCACGCTTCCTACCGCACCGTTTTTATTTATCTCCCTCCCCCCGGGGTGTGGTTATTTCTACGTAATTTCCACAACACCCAACATCACCACTTTATCGGCAAACTTTCTGAGGTAAAGCGTTTGTTTCCGAGGCTGAGAATGGGTTCTGGTTGGTTTTATCTCTTAAGGCTTCGTTATTTTTCAGTTTGTCCTTGAGCCATTTGGGTGCCGTGCCTGATTGTGTATTTTATGGAAGGGAGCGTTGTTGGTGGCCACCAGTGCTCCCCGGGAGGCTTCGATGCTGTCCAAGAAGGAATTGCCGGTGTGCTCTTTTTCCCCATGGGGGAGTCCCTGGCTCTCCGCCATTATTCTGCCCCGTTAGGGAGGAGGAGTGTTGCGCACTCTTCTTAACATCCCCTGTACTCGGTTCGTATAGTAACTACTGGTCTCCTCCACGGCGCACCTAGGGGACGCTCTTCATCCAGGAGCAACGAACTGTATCTAAGAGATCGTAACAAGAATTGTATCAAATGGGTATTTTAACCTCATTTGGGTAGTCATTGCCCTACTAACTCCCTACCATCACTGCATTTTACCTTACTATTGTAAGATATAACGTGCCCCCCCTGCCCCCACGAATGGGTCCAAACGAGATCCCGTCTACTGCGACGCTAAAAGTGACGGTTAACCTAACCAATTAATAGTTAAATTGGTCTATTGGATACAGTCCAGTGGATGGGGAGCGACCCTCAGCCGTGCCCGATGCATTGTGAAGTTAGCAACTCGTTGCTATAGTAACTCACTACCATCACTGCGTGCATTGCAGTTGAATTTGCTACCGTCCTATGCTGTTTAATTTCTTCCACGCTTCCAGTTTCGCCGGGTGCTGAAATGACTTACACAGGAGCCTAAATTTGTGAAGGTGTGTTTATTCTATAGTCGTCATCATTCGCCGTTTTTGCCATTCTCGGTTCGTTGCCATTCGATGATTTTAAAAAGAAATTCGCCCTTCTCCTCTCCTCTACTGATCGTTTCGCTCTGATAATTATGAAATAGTTTGTGTTCATCGTTTCGGGCCTTTCGTTATATTTGGAACTGACGAAGTTTCCATTAGGTTTATTTTTTCCTCTTGCTTCGAAAAGCGTCATTTCCCTCGTTTTCTTCTCTCAATAGATCTTATTACCCTAATTTGCCTTTCTCTGCATTAAACCTTGTTTTTGTTCGCGACCCCAAAGGGAGAAAGAAATTAATCTATATTCTAACTACGTAATTATGGTTCTAGGGGGAGTTATTTAATTGGCCTGCGTTTTATCGATCTCCGCAATGCTGAGAATTAACCTCAGAATTGGCTTCCGGTATTGCAGTAATTAGTTAACGATGACGTTTAAACCAATAATACATGTCGGATTGCGGCGAAAATAAATCTGCGGAGTTGCATTGCCCAATTCCACTGCTCAACATAAATCGGGAGAAAGAAAACTTAAATTTTCGGGGAGACAATTCCATTTGTTATGTGTTGCGATTTGGTTATAGGTACATTTTTTTCGAATTTTTTATTTATTTGGTGATAATTTCTTTTGCTATTGTAATATTTGAGTAATTTTTTAATTTTTTTTTCAGGTAAGAATCGATAGAGGTTTTCCTGAGCTCCCTGTGAATCGTGTAAGTATATAACTGCGGTATTTCAGGTACATGTGTAAATTGAATTCGTGTTGGTGGTTCTTAATGGAACGATCTTAGTTTCAAACAGCAGTTCTGGATGTTGTTATGCATAGAGCAGGCCACCAGTCTCCAAGGCTAAATTTGGCGAGACTTGCGACCCGTTATCGGATATCGGTTTCCATACTTTTATCCTTTTCTCTTCATACCTCTATCCTGTTCTTTTCATGCCTTTGTCCTTTGCTCTTCATACCTCTATCCTGTTCTTTTCATACCTTTGTCCTTTTCTCTTCATTCCTTTGTCCTTTTCTCTTCATACCTTTGTCCTTTTCTCCATACTTTTGTCCTTTTCTCTTAATATAAGGAAGTTCGTAGTGTTAAGTGATCTGTTCTCTGTGCGAACTTGTGCTGCTCCTACTTGCCCTCCCCCCCCACTATTCAGGTTCCTCTTGTCTTTGAACTCTAGCTGTTTGAATAGTCATCTCCCCCTCCCCCCCTTGTTTCTCGACCGTGTGAATTCACCCCCACCCCCCGTTGTATTTCTGGAAAGATGTGCTCCCAATTTTTTTCTTCTTCGCTCATTCCTTCATTGGATTACACATATGTCGCTACCACGATTTCTTTCATTTCCTTTGAATGTTTTCTTTTTTGCGCCGACTCCTTAAGCAAGGACAGGCGGCAGCCATTGTGGGAAAACGTGAAAGACTGGAACAACGGCGCCACTAAATTGATTAACGCAGCTTTCTAAGTGCGGTGTGTGTGTGGGAGGGGGGGGGGGGGCATGCGGGCTCTTAATCGCCGTCGGATTCCACCCGACGGCGACTAGATGTTGGGGGAGGGGGTTACTCGAATTAGCCCCCACCCCTCGCCACCTTGGATATAGTCGTGCAGCCACCAACGAGGGCATCGCCATATTCGAGATGTGGCAGTGCTGGTTTGATCGTTCCCTGAGAGGTAACTCTTCAGGGATGGGCTGCCAATGGTTAGAATGTAAATTACCCGCAGGAAAACGAAAAGAAAATCTCCACAACTCGACGTTGGGATGAACCCCCCACTCTTCCCGCCCTTGATTCCCCATCTCGTCACCCCCACCACACACACACGTGTCCAGCGAGGGGCGCGGTGATGCATTGATTGGTAAGAAGTGGTAGTGTGAAAGTGGTCAGTGGTGAGGAGTGTGGAAGCGTGGCGGCGGGGAGGAGGAAATGCGCCCCCGCCCACCCCCAGTCCTGTCGAGGGATTTGTATTGGTGCTAACGACGATTATGAGTCGGAGGGCGCCTTCCTTGGGCACGGGTCTGGGCCGGGGAGTTGGAAGAGGTCGCCATGTAGTGGGGGGGGGGGACACGGTAGGCCCCTCCATCTTTCTCGAAGGTCCTTCTCCCTTAAGGGTGATGAAGGGTGGACTCAGCCCCGGCCTGATCCTCGTTAACCGCCCAGTGGTGTCGGTAACCCCGGGTTATATCGAGATCGAGGCTCGCACGGGTGATTTCGCGCCCTCCTGGCCTCAACGGTCGTATCAGGATGGAGGCTGGTTATGCCCCGGATAGCTGTAGACCTTTCCGTACTCTCATCCCTTCATCGCCTTCTTTACGTTCGGCAAACGTTAGAGTGATGATGCCCCCGTTGGTTTTTTAATTTTCTTTTTAATTAAACCCAATTTTTAGCTTAAAATCGAAAGTAACTTTGAAAGTGGTTTTTTTTTAGGCGTGTAATTTGCTCAGGTGAAGGCTCGCTTTGGGTCATTTGCCAAAATGGTCAATTCAAGAATCTCTTAAGTCATTCCAAGCGCGGTGAATTGGGCTCTTTATTTGTAGTGGTGGACAAGAGCTCGAAAGGGAGGAGTATCATAGCATCCGAGGATAAGGTTTGATTTTGTGGTTAGTACGGCATACGCGGGGGGGGGGGGGGTAGGTGGATGCATACCAACTCTAGTGGGTGGGCTAATTAATTGTCGACGGATAACGGCCTTTCGCCAGTGTAACCCGAGGTGTTGAAGTGCTAATTGCCGTCTGTGCAACGAATGTGTCTCTTGTTAATCGAAGCTCCCGTCCTTACGTTCGAGGCTTTTTTTTTTATCCGGTTATTCTTCGACTTCCGTCTTTTTTCGAAAATTGATTCAGAGGGCGGAGTCAGAGTGCATTTTGTTTTAACTAATTGATTGAAAACGCAGTCAGTGCATATTTCTGGGGTGAAATTCTTGGAAGTAAGTTTTGGTAATAATTGACTGAGAGGGCAATGCATATTTTTTTAGGTGATTGACTGCACAGTTTTTTGGCAATAGCCAGAAAGGGCTGTGTATGTTTTGGTAATTGACTGGAATGAAAATAATTTTTGGTAATTGATTGAAAGGGCAGTGAATATTTTGGAGTATTTGGGAGCTGAAACAAAGGTGGAAGCGCCCCCCTTCCCCTCCCAGCTCTTCGAAATTGTTTCCTCTTGTCTGACACAATTAAAGTTGACCGTTGACACTCGAAGAAATAGGTTTCGGGGGCAATGCACAAAGTTTTTAGCCAAGTTTCAATCCCGACATTTTCTATTAATAAAAGAAAACCAACGATGGCATATCCGCTACAAACGAAGTTTTTAAATGAGGTGGGGGGGGGGAGTAATTGCCCCTCGAATATGTGAGAAGTTGCTTTGGTCTGGGGGGGAGGGAGCACGTTCTTCAACCAATGTTGACTCCCTCGAGGGTACAGTTTAAGGTGTGCCCAAACTCGGCGGCTTGGTTCGCGGTGGGTATGGATGGGGCCAATACCCCCGGGGCTCCTTGTAAGAGCTTGTTCCTGGAGGTTATGCGATGCCACACCAGTCCTCGAGTTTGAGTCGAGCTCGACGCTCCTCGGTATCCCGACCGCTCTCTCTTCCTTGATCGTTCTTTGTTCTTCCCCACTAGTCTTCCCTCTCTCCTCACTGGCGAAGATGCCCTCGTTGGTTTATACTACATGGCTTAATCCCTCGCTCCAGCAAGGGTGTGCCCGTGTAGATTGTTGCACCTGGGGCACTTGGACGAGCTACCCTCCCTCCCAACCTAAGGTAGTTTCAAACTATATTGAGACTATCTGAGCTTTTTATAGCCATCTTTATATTCACCCTTTTTCGCCGGCAGGTTAGTTCGTAGGCTAGTCACCGACTAGACCTTGTCCACTCATCCATGTTTGGAGGAGGGAGAGAGGCTGGTTACCCGGTCTCTTGGTTCTGGTCGGTGTAGTAGTGGGTTTGACCACTGCTTCGCCCTTTTCTCCTTACCCCTCCACCTCCCTTATCCATCCCTGTACGCACTCACAAAGAGGGTGTCATGGGTAACATTGCTGCAGATGACATCTGGAGGATTGTTTCCCCTCCGGGCACCAACACCTACAATTTGCCCTCCTGGCCCCAAAGCCTGCGTGTGGATTACTTGCTCTATTGTCGCAGAAAAGAGAAATGGCCTTCTTCCAATGAGTACGATTGCAATAGAGTTTATAATAAACTAGTAGTCTATTGAATATAAATCCTTTGCCGACATCAGCCTGCAACGGAGTCTCCCTCCTCCCTTTCTTTACTTCTTTACCCCCTATCCCATTTTCTTTCCACTCCGTTTATCCAATATTCTTTCTCTCTTCCCACATTCGTTTTTTCTCTATTCCTCTTGCCTTATCCTCACTTTATCCCCCATTTCCACCCTTTGCCATAATTATATATATATATATATATATATATATATATATATATATATATATATATATATATATATATATATATATATATATATATATATATATATGCACTGTTGAAGCCCACAGCAGTGGCAGCGTTATTGATTTTAAGTTGTATTTTCTTTATTTTTCTTACTAGTTTTTTTGTCTGGATCTTTCTTTCTTTCTTTGAGGCGAGAAAAAAACATTCGCAAGACATACTTTATTCCGAGACTTCTTTCGACCGTGGTCGGTCATCTTCAGGGAATGAACAGAAATGGAATGATTGTGATCTTTAAAGAGAGAAATTGGTGTGGGGATAGTTAAAAGAAAGCTAAATGTATAATTAAAAGAGGGAGAAATATGTGCCAGGTCGTCTGGCAAACTCAGTAGTTATGATTTTTTATGATATACTTTGTGTTAAAACGCTTTATCGTCCAAGCCTTTGTTTTCTTAAGGGATTGCATAACTTGCTAATGCACTTATTATCATTTATCCAAAGAGGCAATTCCCCTTTCCATCTAGGTGGTGGGTAAGCGAGGGGGTGTCTCTCTTCATCCGCAAATAAAATAAAACAGTAAAAAACTTAAAATAAACACGCACATACAACAATCATTGAGGCCGTGTAACACCCTCAAGGAAAAACAAATTCTCGGAAAAGGAAGATTTGCAAACACCTAAAAATGACCTCCCACCCCGCCACAAAGAGTCCCCTTGAAGACCCTAGGTGGACAGTCTAAGCTGGATCGAGGTCAAGTTTTTGAAACGGTCTATGGAAAGCTAAGTGTGGCTATCCCTAAACTAATCGATACCCTAGCCTGTTACGTCGCTATCTGTAAAAAAAATAGGCATACGTCCAAACACAAAAGAAATGGGGACAACGTGTGTTAAAGGAGATAAACCTCCAGCCCAGCACCCCTCCTATCAGATCCAGGCACATCGGAGTGTGATCTGTAGGCAGCTCGACCCCTGAATAGGGCAACATACAAAAGAAGAAATTATGGAAGAGATAGGCAGAAACCAGTAGTGAGCTAAAGTCGTGGAGGTGGTGAAGTTCCGGAATAAACGGGACAACACAGAGTACCAACAAGTCTTCAAAATAATCTTCAGTAAGACACAAATGGGCCAAAAGGCCAAAGAAAGATGACTGCTACTCTTTAACGCGAAGATCATTGGCGAGCAAGTTTAGAGGGAAGAGTTCACCCCCATTCAAGTATGCTTCCGCTGCTTCAAGATGGAACACCACCCCCACAAAAGAGTGCAAAGAACAAGTAATAAAATGTTCGAAGTGCAGCGGAAAAGGCCACGGATGGCGAGAATGCTCGGCACAGACAAAGAGGTGCCCAAACTGCGAACTGAACATGGCGATGGCCATGTCTTGTCCCAAGAAAAAAAGAAATATTCAAGAGGAAAAATGATGAAAGTAAAACTGAGGAAACGAAGAGGGCAAATACCTCTTACGCCCAAGCAACGAAAACGGCCCCAGCCAGAATTCTTGAACAACAGCCAAAAACATAAGTGAAGCTGGAGAACCAGAATTCCACCAAGATTCTTACGTGTATTCTATCGCACACGTCAACAATCTCACAAAACCAGGCACATTCTCAAAAATCCTCAATCTCGTGCTGAAGAAAAATGGTATGTCGGAAATATGGTTCCTGCAGCTATAATTCCTGCCAAAGGATGCACGATGAGACGGGCGACACCATTTCCACCAGAGGAAAAATCCCCAGGCAGTTGTGCATTCAATCCAAGATTGGCACAAAGGCGCCGAGAAAAGAAAGAGCAAAAACAGTAAGAAGGATCAAGAATGCAGAGGGCAATCTCACGAGCTCATCGTCCTCAGAATCTGATGCTGAGGAGATCAAAACCAAGGTTACAAGAGCCCCGTAAGCTCAAGGGATAGGTCGAAGACTTCGAGGTGTGCTTACAAGTACGATGGAGAGGAGATCGATCTCAAGGTAATTACGACTGAGCAGACTCCATTCCCAGAAAAACCCTCCCCTAAGGAAATATATCAGGGAATTCAGGATAAAAGGTACAAATGAACCTACTCAGCATCAACACAGAATCAGATATTGAACAAGCTCTCCACGAAGGAAAAGTGAAAGTGCAGAAAGACTCTTCTTGCATCACCCTCAGTGATGCAGAATACAAAAAGATGCGGAACGGCAAAGTCCACAACAGTTAGTAAGAACAAACACTCAAGAACAAGAAAATAATGGAGAAAATTAAAGATACTCACATTGAATATGGATGGGTGGAAAGGAAAGTCCATTTCCTACGGTAACCTCTTCCGTAAAGTGGACCCGGACATCATCCTCATGTCAGAACATGGCGTCAACACGGACACGATAAAAATACACAACTACACAGTAATTCAACAAAACCACACACGAGAACGATTTGATGGCGCAGCCATCGCGATCAGAACAAACATAAAAATCAAAATGCTACCGGACTTAGACGAATCATTCGTGACTGTCGAAATCCTAACCCTGGTTAGAGGCCTAAATGTGGCGGCAACCTACCAGCCGCCCAGACGCCAATACCTACCGATCAACAACTTCACCCAATCGGGCACAGAAGACTAGTGTTGCTAGGGGGGTGACCTACTGGCTACAGGCGCGCTGACCAAAGGGGAAGGAACGAAAGAAATAGGCTTCAGAGGTCGGGCCAGATTTCCCAACCCACCTAACATACTGTTCGGCGACAAAACCGGACATTGTGTTGGCGAGTCCAGAATTCCCCTTCAACATCGTCAACAAACCAGGGCCAGTGGTCCCGAGCGATCACATCCCGATCATCACCACCATATCGCTTACGCCAATGCTCAAGCCCGTCACACGTAGAAAAAGCTACGCAAAAGTTAACTGGGAGAATATAGAGAAATGCTCAGCAACTATCATCAAGATGACCTGGGTGACGCAAAGCTCGAAGAAATTGATGAGGTGATAGACAAGATCACTAATCTCACACAAGCAGACGAAAGATGCGTCCCCAGAATTTCGTACCAAATTCTTCCACAACTTAGGTGGACGGACGAAATGAGGGATATCGCTAGGGAACACAGGGAATCTACGTAGAAGTCGGTAGGACAGGCCCAAACCGTGAAAGGGCAGCTAAGCGAGGAGCTAAAAAACATTATCCTTGAAAAGCAAAGAGAAATTTGAGACGATATCATAGGCAAACTAGACAGGGAAAGCAATCCTGTAAATCTTTGGAATAACATCTGAAAACTTAGGGATTGCCTCCCAGGCTCGGGACACGAATAAAAGAAGGCGACAACATCATAGAGGATCCGGAATCGTTTGAAAGAAGATTTAGAAGACATTAGAAAGAGAATTTTGCAATTTCACCTGAGGAGAATGATGATTTCGACCACGACTTCGAAGAGCCTCGGAACGATGATACATAAGACACACCCACACATGAAAGTATCTAGAGAAAGAGAGGTGGTTAGCCACGGGCGCCCTATCACCATTGAAGAGACCATGAACACCATAGGGTCCTTCAAACAAAGGGCGCCCGGCTGTTCTGGGCTCACGAAGAACCTCGTGAATGCTCTAGGACAAACTATTCGAGGGATGGTGAACACCATGACCGCATCCCTGAATACAGGCTACTTTCCAGATGGGTATAAGATGGCTAAAATCATCTTCACCCCGAAAGGGAACAAGGCTCCAGATCAAGTGGCTAACTATCGGCCAATCTCTCTCTTCGAAATGCCCGGCAAGATCTTTGAGAAGATTATAGCCGGCAGGCTACAAACTCAACTCGATGAGCTAGGAGCGCATAACCCGCAACAACATGGGTTCCGTCCAAAGAGGGGCCCAGAAACGGGTCTGGCGATCCTAACAGAAAAGATCGCATATTGCCGAGCAAAGGGTCACTATGTAGACGTGTAGAAGGCCTTCGACAAGGTTTGGCTGAGAGGACTACAATACAAGATCCTAGGTCTGCAGCTAAACTCAGTCCTGGAAAGGATTCTTTGTGACTTCATCATGGACACCCCGTAAGGGGCGCGGCGATTTGCCATCCTGGCCGCCGTGCTGATGGGACTCAGCACCCCGTCCGACCCCAGCTTAGCCTCTTCTCCTTCCTTCAAAACACTTGTTTCCTCGCTTTTCATACAACCTCTCTCACAATTTTCAATGGTCAGCCTCTAATTTCACAGGGTAGATGCTGACCTTCTTCTTAAGTCAACCGTCCCGGATCGGGGCTGAGGGGGGAGGGGACAATGTTCCCTAACCCCTGAGCTCCGGTCTGGGTGGTTGGTTTTTAACAACCTGCTTTATCCTCACCCATACCTTCCTCACATCCCTCTTTCTCTCCTCTTCACAATCTATATATCTTTTACGCCGTGTTCAAGGTGGAGCCGCCATGCCGATGGACTTTTAGGCCACCAGGCGGGAGGGGTGGTCTTAAATGGCGGCGCCTGGCTCTGCCAGGCTTGTAAGCACCTCTCGCAGTGCGGGCTACTGCGAGAGGTGATGCGCGATTGCATCCCGTGTCAAAAAGAGGGTCACCATGCCCAATGATGAGTTTAAAAAAAAAAAACAACTCCCAACTTCCCATATAACATCGACGGAGCCGCCCTTGGGCAGCTCCAGCAAAAAAATCGAGGTCCCCCCCCCCCCTGGGCTTGCTCAGGGGACCCTCCATATATCTCTAACCGGAGAGGAGGCTTAATCCTCTCCTTCGCTTACGGGTGTAGGGGACTCCCCCTCACCCCCTTCTCTGGAGGTGCTTTCGGGCGCTTCCCTTTTACCAGCGGCACTCCCCTCTGTTCTTTCCAAGGGGACTGCCAAGAAAGCCAGCCGCTCCACATCGAAGCGGCTCGGGAGGGCAAACCCCCTTAGGGGGGAGAGGGAAGAGAGGCCCCTTCGGACGCTTCCCTCAAAAGACCTGCTGGCAAGAATACTGAACTTTGCCGGGGCCAAGGCCCATGCCTCCCCAAAGAAGACTAGTGACGATACTGCCAACGGGACCTGTGATCTCTTGAGGGGGGGGGGCAACTGGAGGCTTCCCCTGAGATAGACATGGTCCTTGAGTAAACCCAGCCTCAGACGGTAGGGCCTTCCATGGGGGGGATTCCTGGCTCGGCGCCAAGCACCGAACCCGAATCCGCCCCGATGCAAGGTCCTCCTCAAACGGCCGGGGATTCTCAGGCAATACAAGGAGGGGAGAGATCTCCTCCGGATTATGCCCCTGCGACCACCAGGACCTTCTCCATCTCGGAGAAGGACCTGGCTGAGGCCGGTCCATCTGGCCTGGGGGCTTCTTTCGGCGGGGGTGAGAAGCGGGTTCATTCCCCGCCCTCCTCTCGAAAAAAGAAAAGGACGAAGAAGACTCGGGGCTCCTCTCCATCCTCGGGGGCTGTGGGGACGGATGGGTCTGCTGCCACTTTGGCAAGCGACCAAGCTAAGATCGGCACATCCGGCCCCTCTCCCCCCCCCCGGGTACGGAGCTCCTAACCATGACAAAGACCAAAAGTGCACAGGGTGGAGCCTCGATGACATCGGGGCCCCTTATTCAGAGGTTACCTGGCGTTTTCGAGCCCGCTGGCTTCAAACGCTTCCTCGTTATTCGCTCCACTGATGGCAGCATGTTGGCTAAGGGCAACATGATCCATCAGAGGAGATGATTAGCTAGTGCAATTGGTAGAGAGCCGAAGGTGACCCGTTTCTCGGACAAGGGCCTTCTGGCGAATGCGGTGAATCCCGCCGAGGCGGCCAAGATAAGTTCTCTTCGGACACTTCATGGCACCCCGGTGAGTGTGACGCCGCACTCTACCATGAACTTTGTGAAAGGAGTAGTTTATGCGAGGGAACTCGTTGACTACTCCATTGAGGACATCACCCTAGAGCTGGCCGACCATGGGGCGGTCAAGGTCGAACGTGTGATGAGAAAACAGGGAGGGGCCTCGAGACCCACCCCTACACTTCTTCGTCACGTTCGACTGTGACAAGCTCCCTGAGTCGGTGCGTGCCGGTTGGTACCGCTACCGCGTGAAGGCATTCGTGCCACTGCCGCGGTGGTGCTATTACTGTCACCGCTTCGGCCATACGAATCGCTCATGTAGACGTGCAAAGTCGGAGTCACCCGAAGTCTGTGTAAATTGCTCCAAGGTCGCACACGATAAGTCCAAATCGTGTGTGGCCAAGTGTGTCAATTGCGGAGAGCCGCACCCTGCTTCTTTGAAGCAATGTGGTGCATATCTCCTTGAGAAAGAAATCCTGGCCGTTCAGGCCCAGGATCGACTCTCATTCCGCGAGGCAAAGGACTTGGTCCTGGCGCGCCCGGCTCTGCCTGGGACGTCATATGCCTCAATAGTTAGAAAGGCACCCTCTGCTCCTGGCCCATCCAGGCCAACGAACACGGTTGTTTCCGCGCCCATTCGGAGCCCTTCTGCGGGCTCTACCCAACCCCCGCGCTCCCCTGGTAAAGCCGGCGGCAAAACACCGTCAGCTGACTTCGACGCGGGGGACTTCCGCCGCGTCGTGGCACGGTTGCCGAGGCCCTATCTCTTGCTTGGAGATCTGAACGGCACGCATCCTCTCTTGGGAGATTACTCCATAAATCCCAGGGGACAAGTCCTTGCCGATCTGATCGAAGAGCTTGAGATGGGTGTCCTAAACGTGGATAAGTTTACGCATCACTGTCCGAGAACCGCTTCATTTTCTTGCCTCGACCTATCTTTGTGCTCTTCGGATGCACAGCCTGATTTTGATTGGGGGGTGGTCGATGACCTCCATGGTAGTGATCACTTTCCCATTCAAATATCATTTTCAGGGCAACTGCCGCCTGAGAGACGACCTCGGTGGTGCTTGGCGCGGGTGCGGTGGCATGCATTTCAGGAAATGACTGAATTCTCTATCTCGTCGACGAGTTTAGGTCGGTAGAGTGAGGCCGTTGAGTTCTTCTCCGGCAACCTCATCGCCGTGGGCCTGACTACTATTCCTAGGACGTCTGGCCGTTTTGCACGCCGACCACTCCCATGGTGGTCGGCCGAGTGTGAGACGGCCCTCAAACAGAAGCGTTATGCCTACATGCGCTATAAGCGCCGCCCGAACGATTTCAGTGTCGCTGAATTTCGTCGGGCTAGGGCTAGGTTCCGGTATATTTGGAAGCACGCCCGCCGCTCTTCTTGGCGGGCATACGTGTCTTCACTTAACGGGAAGACCCCTTTAGCTGAGGTGTGGAAGCGAGTCAAAGGATTCGGGGCAAGTTCTCGCAGGACCCCCCTCTTGTTCTCCAGGAGAATGGGACCGCAATCTCGGACCCCGCGTCCGTGGCGGAATCCTTCTCGACCGCTTTTTCTGCATTCTCTACCCGTGATGCTGCTCCGCCAGCATTCAATGCACGTCCTGATGTCGCGGAATGTCGCCGGCTGGACTTTACCTCCAGAGGCGGAGAACCCTTCAACGACAAGTTTACTGTGAGTGAGTTGCGTTCCGCTCTCGCTTCGTGCGCGGACACCGCCCATGGTCCGGACGATGTCCCGTACGCCATGCTTCGACACCTGGGTGATCGATGCATGGCCTTTCTGTTAGATTTGTTCAACAGGATCTGGGTGGAAGTTTTTCTCCCACACTCCTGGCGAATCGCTACTGTGCTCGCCTTTCGCAAGCCGGGGAGAGATCACTCTACTCCGACCGGTTTCCGCCCAATCTCTAACCTCTTACGTGTGCAAGTTGATGGAGAAATTGGTAATTGTTAGATTAGCCTATTTCCTGGACAGCGGAGGCCATCTGTCTTCTGCAAAGTGCGGCTTCCGTAAGTTCCACTCCACGTCGGATGCTCTGCTCCGACTGGAAAATGCCGTCTGCGAGGCTTTCCTTCGTAGACAGCACTACGCCACGGTGTTTTTTGATCTGGAGAAGGCCTATGATACCGCATGGCGATACGGTATCATGGAGACTCTCCACACGATGGGGGCGAGGGGACGCCTCCCAATGTTTATATCTGAATTTTTGCTAGATCGTCGATTCCGCGTACGGGTGGGGGGAGCCGTCTCCGCTCCAAAGGAGCAGGAAGAGGGTGTCCCGCAGGGAAGTGTCCTCAGTGTCACACTCTTTGCCCTGAGCATCAACGGCATCACCTCGGTGCTGCCGGAAGATGTTCTCGCTACGCTCTACGTGGACGACCTTTCGATCTCTTTTGGCGCGGCCCAGATGCCAACTCTGCAGCGTTCGCTCCAACAGGCATTGAACCGCGTCTCTCGCTATGCCGAAGTGCACAGGTTTCGGTTTTCTTTGGCCAAGACTAAGGTGGTGCACTTCTGCCGCCATCCACGGCTTCACCCCGACCCAGATTTGTTTCTTAATGGGGTGCGCCTGAATGTGGTTGAGTCGCACCGTTTCCTTGGTCTTGTATTCGACCGACGCCTCACCTGGGAGGTTCATATTCGCAGCCTTAGGGTCTCTTGTACCCGCGCCATGGATATTCTCCGTTCCGTGACGTTCAGCGCTTGGGGCGCTGATAGGGCTACTGCCTTACTTTTTTATCGATCCTTTGTTCGCTCGAAGCTCGACTACGGATGCGAGTTTTATGCATCCGCAGCCGAGCGTTTATTGCGGAAGGTGGATTCGATCCACCACCCCGGCCTTGGACTTGCGACCGGTGCCTTCCGCACTTCCCCCATTGAGAGCCTGTTGGTCGATGCTGGGGAGATGCTACTCGCTCTGCGCCGCGTGCAGTGCATCATACGCCTGTACGCGCGAGCCCGGCGCCTCCCTCAGTCGCCAACAGCTCTCACTGCATCCGCAGCTGATCTCGATGGTGCCTATGCCGCCGAGAGACGCCAGTCATACCCTAAGCCCTTTGGGTTTAGGGCCAGGAAACTCTTTCGAGAGGTAGATATAGCTCTCGGGCCGGTGGCGCCCCTGCTTCTGCCCAGGACGCCACCCTGGAGGGTACCACATTTGGCTATTTGTCGCCACGCCTCTGCTCCCAAAGCTTGTACTGCGCCGGGAGTATGGCGTTCGACCTTTTTGGAGCACACATCGTGTCAAGCTGGTACCGTGCCAGTGTATACTGATGGCTCCAAGCCCCAAGAGGGGGTCGGCTTCCACGCCGTATCCCCTCTGTTTGAAGTCAGCGGGGCTCTACCAGGCGCTGCGTCTGTCTTCACGGCCGAGCTGGTGGCAATACACCACTCGGTACGGAAGATTACGCGACGTGCCCGGTTCGGAGACCGGATTGTGATCTATAGCGACTCACAAAGCGCCCTGAGTGCTCTCGGGGCATTGGAATCTCCGCATCCCCTGGTTCGCGAAATCCGTGACGCCACGGTTTAGGCGAGCCGGGCAGATGTCGAGATTATCTTCTGCTGGGTTCCTGGTCATGTAGGAATTGCGGGGAATGAGGGCGCCAAAGAGTCCGCGAGGATTCTGCGACCGGACCAGCATTTCGCTCTTCCTCACACCGACTACATGGCAGGAATACGGGCAGCCCTTCGGACTGCTTGGCAAAGAAGATGGGAGACGGTCGAAGGGAACTTAAAGTTGCGTGCCATTGCGCCGCGACTGTTCCCATGGACCTATCCCCCAATGCCGCGGCGGCTTCAGGTTGCTTTCTGTCGTCTCCGAATCGGACACACTCGTGTGACGCATCGCTATCTGATAGAGCGCTCGCCTGCGCCCTATTGCAACGACTGCGTCGTCCCCCAGAGTGTTCGTCACATTCTTGTCGAATGTTCCAGGTTGGGTGATCTTCGCGCACGATACCTGTCCCAGTACCGGGATGGGCGGGGTCGCTACCGCCTGTCCCTTGTGCTCGGGACAGATTCGTGCACATTGACTTGTGGACTTGTTGACTTCTTGGGGGAGGCCGGCCTTCTCCCTATTATTTAAGCAAGGTTTGTTTGTTTTTTTGTTTTTTTTTGCATTTGTTTTTTTTTGTTTTGTTTTTTGTTTGTTTTTTTCCTTTAGTTGCACGCTCCTGCGCATGGGGGACCTCTCCCCGACGCACCAGCTTGCTTCCTTTTCCCCTTTTGGGGTGTTGTTTTTTTTTCTCTCTTTAATTTTATTTTAAAGTAGCCTAGAACTAGGCCAGTTTTAATATGGCGACTAATGCCCAAGTAGGCAGTCGCCAGATGAGCTCTTAAATAAAAAAAAAAAAAAAAAAATACAATTTAATGTTTTAAAAATTATATTTAGGATTTTCTAAATAAAAGATAAATCAATGGAGGCATTTCCTCCATAACTTATATAAAGAGGTTCCGTGAATAAAAAACAAATATTGGTACCTGTTTTACCAGCCATCTCGTCCCTCAACTAAGATGCTTTTATTTTTCATTCGGGATCAGCTGATTAACGTGGGATCCGAACTACGGACATTAACATCGTGTGGCAGCCGCAGGAAAGTTTCATCCAAATCGGGACTATCCGGTGACTAACCACGCCCGTGTGGCTTAACTTCGCTAATATAGGAAGCGCTTTTTCGACTCTGTTATGCTGGACTCTAGATGTTGTGTAGAGAAAGTGGTAAAGTTACCACACGTAAAAAAATGGGACCATAGAAAACTACCCCGAGTAGACAACGAGGCAACTCTCCACAGCCTTCCCGCAACGATAGGTCGCTCGGGTGGGGGAGGGGGGTCTTCCGATAACAAGCTCCCACAATACCATCTTGACCCGGGGGTGGAGATAAAGGAGCATCCCCATAACGACAACATCGGAAAGATCGTCGCAAACCAACGAGGGGATCTCCCTCAGGGTATTTACAGAAATAAAGCTTCGTAGGTGAATTGGTGAAATAGGGGAAATGAATAAGTGAGAATAAGCCCTTCCGTCCCTCACCTATTATTCTTAACTCCGAAAACCGGTACAAAAAAAAGCCGCGGGAAGCGTCCTGGAACGAGCTTCTATCATTCATTGGGGGTTACGAGAGTTTGCTAGTGCCTGGGGGGAGGGACCCCGGGGAGAGGGCGGGGTCTACAAAAATCTCAAAATTGTACTCAGACGCGTACCGTCCACATTAGTGATAGGCGTCACTACGCATAGCTCCTTCCCAACCCTGTATTGTCCCCTGCCTCGATCACTTCCCCTCTATTTTCATATTTATTTATTTTTCTTTTTATGTTTCTTCCTATTATTAATGATATATAAATATTCTATTTGTTATATTTCCTCTGTCGCCCCGTTTATCTCTCGCTCCCCTCTTCTCGCTCTGTTTCGCCCCTTGTATTTCTGTCTGCCATTACACATACAAATGCACAGATAAGGTTGAAAGAAGAGAGGCGAGAGGCGCGGATTAACGCCGTACTACATACTTCCTCTATTTATTCCTTATTCACCATACAATATTTATTCTATTTTCCTCACCCACGCTAACCATCACGACGTACGTACATGTATATCACGTGCACTTAATGTAGCGTACACACGCACGCTCAAATTCCACTAATGAACGTACTTGCACCAATTTCGAAATACATACACACGTGTATTTAATAATAATGATACGCGCATACGTACGTACACCCGTACATGTCCGTGCAAACGATAATAATATACTACAACTAGTAATATTACTATTAATCACAACTTTCAATTTTTATTATACTTTACGTGCGCACACAAGTTCGTGCATACTTAATCATGTTCCCTACTTGCCTCAATACTTCACCATAGAAAAATAAATAAATCGAAAAATTTATAACCGACAAGAACATTCAGAACGTCCTCATTTCCCCATATCAACTGAGGGATACATATCACAATACGTACATAAGCACTTACAGCCTTGTAAATATACACAACGCTCGCACGTACAAAAAATGCCCATTAATAATAATACGTACGCACATTCATCTAAATATATACATCCCTACTCCCATCAGACTCACAGGGCGAGAGTTAACTATATATGTAGCCTGAGAATTTTCAACGAGGGAGACTTCTATGTGCACTAGGGGCAGTAGGGCGTGCAGTTCATTTGAACCTGACTTCGTTCGACAACGAGGGCTACGCAAAGATGAGGTGGGGGTGGGGTAGGGGGTCCAAATTAACGTACGTAGTGTGTGAGTATTTCGACGTGTGTCGCCATTCTAGCTTCAAGTACCTTTGTCCTCTTTTTTGCCATTCCAACTTGGGTGGTGCCGCGCTCATCGCTGCGGGGCTCCGTTCTCGTGTGATTCTTCCTCTCTCGGGGTTCGATTACCCCACGATAAGAGTGAAACCGGAGCGAAGGCGTCATCGCCTCGTTCCATTGGCGAAATCGAGCCCTCTTTCAAATGTGCGTCTTAAACACACCTAACCCTTTAGTAAATAAATATATTTATAAAAGTTTTTTGAGTGGGTAGGGGGGGGATTTGGGAAGGATCGCTCACCCGTAGTGTAATTCAGCTAGGTATTTGAGTATATTAGAGGGTATTTCCGGCGCGTGTTCCTTGTTTTTCTCCAAACAAAGATGAAGGACGAAACCTGGTCAGCGACTAGCCTACGAACTAACCCGCCGGCGAAAAAGAGTAAAATGAAGATTTGTCGGCGTCTGTGCTTTAGCAATCTTTGTATTTCAACTGGTATCGTTTTGTTTTCTGTCCTTTGTTTCTCAAGAGGGGTAATGGCAGATTCCATCAACCGTGAATACTGAGATTTGAGTAGGTGCATTCAATCTGTGGGGTTGGTGAGTGGAGGTGTGGGGTGGGTCTTGGATAGACTCGGAATCTGGAAATTTGATCCAGGCGTCTTATGGCATTTTAACAAAATAAGCTTTTTTTTCTGTATATTGTGAGTTTGCATCGATTCGTCATTTTCCCCCTCTACGCAACCTTCTCAAGTGTCACCAGAAAGTCGAGTATCTCTAGAAGCCATTAGTCTGGTCGTAGGCCATCGGCAGGACACGGTATCGACTCTTTTTGTTCCTTAGTGACGGCGCTACTCTCTTCCAGGAACGTTGTTTTGCATAGATTTGTGTCGTACCCGTTAAGAGCTTAGCAGCGGATACCACCATGACTCAGTGCTGCTGACAATTAATTGTGGAATTAGTTGGACAGAATTAGTGCTAGTGGATTGGGAAACCTCTCTGAAGGATACGGTTTGTATGGAATGGAGTGTTGAAGTGCTGGAAGGTGTAACGCGATTTCTTTTCCCACTATGCATAAATTCGGCTTCTTTAATCTCTTCGGAGCCAACAAGAAAGAGCCCAAACCTTGCCAGAACTTGGAGAACACCCCTTCAGACGCGCCATGCCTGGCAAGATCGGAGAAGGATGCAGTGTTCATTTCAGCTCCCTCGTCAGCTGAATCGCCGAGGTTGGTTCTAAGGGAATGGAGCAAGTCCCCGATGGCCAAAAGTTCAGGGTCCAGTCCTAAGAAAGATAGTTCACTCGTCGGTGCCGGATCCTACGAACAGGGCTTCTTCCAGCAGAGGCTTCCTCCGAATACTGATCGAGAGGGATTAAAGCAAGGGGTGATTAATCGCTATCCCCGGGTGAATCCTGACGCGAGTGAATCGCAGATGATATCGGATTTGGATTCTACCAGGGAGATCCTATCGGCGGCCGGAAGCTCACTGCAAAAGTTCCGCGGAAGACGCGTGAAGCGACGGCGTCACAGACGACAACGGACGGCTCCCCCGGACAGCTACTTCGCCGCCTCGCAGTCTTCCAGCCCTGCGAGCTCGAGGCCAGGGAGTTCCTTCCAACGGGTCAGTCCCCATTACTCATCCGGAGAGAAAAGGAGCACGCAGAAAGCTTCAACAAGGGTACAACCCCCCCTTATTCGAAGTTCCACAGAGATCGATCTCCTTTCGATCCGGAGTTCCACATCGACGGTCCAGTTGAATCGGAAGGTGGTTCCCACCTATTTCCTAGAGAATGTCGCCTCGCTCCCGGCCCCCCACAGCATTCTTGGGCGTCTGGGACATTCCTTGGACTCTCAGCTGGAAAGCCAACCGACTACCGCGCCTGCCTCGGCATCCATTTGCGTGCAATGGGATCTGGACGCCCCAGAGGCGCCTCCCCCCACAAAGTCCAAGTGGGTCCCGCCGCGAAGGATCTTCTCCAGCTCCGATGAAGTAAGCTCCGAGACTTGCGAGACTACGGAGGGGGATCCGAAAGTCGGGGGCTTCTCGGCCTTGGGGGATGGATTGCCTCATCGTACAACCAGGGCTGAAATGAGTCCTTTGTTTTTACCTCGGAGGAAACCAACCTCCGGGGATTCAGAGCCCGAAAAGAGGAACTCACCCTTGAGTCCGCTCTCGTTTAACGAGTCGAACTCTGACTCTTGGGCGTGGCCAACCTCATTGCCAAGAGGGAACCGACGGGGTTCGCAATCATGCCCAAGTTCCCCCGATAAGGTGTTCTCTCCCACCATTTTGTCCCCCAGCCCCAGAACCAACATCGGTGGCCTTTGCGGTAGGAATTCACCATTCGGTAATTATCGTTCTGGTTCGTCCGGGGGCCTTTCTCCTATAATTCAGAAAACTCCCCATGAATCCTTGTCCTCCCTCAATGAATCCCAGGCACGCGGCCGATGGCGGTTTGAAGAGGGGGGCGATTCGAAATTAAAGGGGTATGCTTTGCACAAAGGTGCTGAAGAATGCTATCAGTCCCTACCGTTCGGCCCCGAAATGAATCCGCCAGGCCGCCACGAGAAGGTCAGCTACCCAGGTCAGGCTGCTGAGTGGTCAAAGCGACGAGGCGACGGGCTACGTGACTCGGCCTATTTCTCGACCACCGATGACGGCTCCTCGGAGTGCGCTTCTCGACCCCTGAGGGGGAACCACCCGAAACCCTCCAAAGACTCAATCCGTGAGCTGATCGAGCGATCCATCTACGATGGACTCTACTCCCTGCCGCAGCTGATCGCTTCTGAGGTGAGTCGTCAGGTGGAGCGATGCATCTACGAGGGCGGGAAGTCCCGCTTGAGGCAGGCGTCCTCCCGTTCCATGAGCAACCTATTGGACGAGGACTCCACTTCCCCTTCCAGGTACACAACCCCGGAACCGTTTGCCTCCCTCGGGGTCCTTCGGCGACCGCGTAAACTGAGGCACTCGAACAGCTGCAACGATTTGGACTGGGTCGATGACGTTGATCGGACGTCTCCTCACTGGTTGGACGAGGTGGGCCATTCGGAGTTCGGCATCATCCCGGAGATTAAGTGGGAGGACACCTCCGTCCTCGGGGACCTTTCCGAGGATGGTTGCGCTAGCAAGAATCGCCCCCCGCCCCCTGCGGACACCTTGTGCCTTCTCCCGGTGGACCTTCCCTCGGACAGCGAACATTCGATGGAGTGGGATTATTCTTACTTACAACAGGAGGGTACGTGGCCCCGCTCTGTTACGCGTGGGGCTGCTCCCGAGCAGAACTACCCCCACTGCTCTCAGTGAGCGAGTTTGTGTGTGTGTGTGTCGTGCGTGCACGCACCTCGCAAAATGTACATTATCTCACGCACGACACTTGTACATAGCCCCATGCGTTGTTCTTCCCTTTCTTAAACTCGATGCGAGCCGACTAACCTCTGCCTAGACCCCCCCCCCCTCCCCCTTCCGCATCTTCCCCTTTCCCTCGTTCTTCGCCTGGGGGCGCTCTGCCTCTTCAATATAACCTCGTTTGTTCGTGATGCCGGAGGTTCTTGATTAAGCCAACCGGGCGGAGGTTGTCCGGCCATATGGACGCTTCGCGTGATCGACTCCTTGGCTTCCTCACTTCTCCGCCGCCGACAACGCGCCGCCGCTTCCACCCTCATTCCGGCACTCTTCTTTGAGGACCCGACGAGTATTAAGGTTTGCGGATTGGCACTTCTATAACTTACTCGCTCATCCCCTTTTGCCCCTCGCGCACAATAATGCTTTGTATATGCAAAACTCTTCGATTACCCCCCCTCCATCCCCTGCTCATTTCGCTCCTAGTAGATCGCTTACTTAGCTTTATGATACTTGGCATGTGGGAAACGTGGGTGACCAGAACGGGGGCGATCTTTCGGCTCGCCCACCTCTGAAGGTGAAAAGCGAGTCTGTAGATAACTCCAGCTTTTAAAAATAAGAATTCGTCTGCTTTTCTGATTCGGTGGAGAGGTGTCCAAATAAGTCGTGTCGCATTTTCAAATGGTTTCGACAAAAGTAAGTAAAATCTCGAATAGTTAGGGATGGTTTCCGCTCCGCCTTGCTGTGCTGTGTTGCCAAACACTAATATTTTTTATAACACTTCAGGGTGAAAATGAATCATAGAAAAAAGGCAAATGTTAATGCGAATATTTTTGTGAATCGATGATTAAAGAACAAATAAAAATATAAAGTTGATTACGGTGGGAAAAGAAAAATGGGTGGCAAATTGGCAACCGTGTTTTGAAACAAAACCGTGTCAAAATGTTTCGACAATACTACTTAAAATATCGAGAAAAAATCACTAAATTTAATTTATTTTATTGGTTGAAATGTCCTAATTGAGTTGATTAATAATTAAATATACCCCAAACACTCCATCTCTCATTAATTAATGATTATTAAATTGTCTGAATGCAATTCATCGTCATTGTGACACGACTAATTGTGGCAAGTGTATGTCCGCCTCATAGACTGGTCAACATTTTGTATCCACCATTTATTGGTGGGCGAAACATGTATGACTTTTTCTGCTAAATTCGTATGTTTGAAGCATTTTTCTATTAAACATTCTTTCTAAGTGACATTAAATTTAAGTGAAAAATGTACACGACTTATAATTTTCATTACAAAATGTAGATGTGAAGGATTTTCAGCGATATGTGGCCTCAATAATATCCCTTATCAGTGTCCAATAGTAATTCGCCAGCATACGTGTCCAGTAGTAATTCGACAGTATAACTGTCCAGTAGGTATTCGACAGCATAAGTGTCTAGTAGTAATTCGACAGCATAAGTGTCCAGTTGTAATTCGACAGCATAAGTGTCCAGTAGTAATATGACAGCATAAGTGCCCGGTAATAATTCAACAACATAAGTGTCCAGTAGTAAATCGACAGCATAAGTGTCCAGTTGTAATTCGACAGCATAAGTGTCCAGTTGTAATTCGACAGCATAAGTGTCTAGTAGTAATTCGCCAGCATACGTGTCCAGTAGTAATTCAACAGTATAACTGTCCAGTAGGTATTCGACAGCATAAGTGTCTAGTAGTAATTCGACAGCATAAGTGTCCAGTTGTAATTCGACAGCATAAGTGTCCAGTAGTAATATGACAGCATAAGTGCCCGGTAATAATTCGACAACATAAGTGTCCAGTAGTAATTCGACAGCATAAGTGTCCAGTTGTAATTCGACAGCATAAGTGTCTAGTAGTAATTCGACAGCATAAGTGTTTAGTAGTAATTCGACAGCTTAAGTGTCCAGTAGTAATTCGACAGCTTAAGTGCCCAGTAGTAATTCGACAGCATAAGTGTCCAGTAATAATTCGACAGCATAAGTGTCCAGTAGTAATTCGACAGCATAAGTGTCCAGTAGTAATTCGACAGTATAAGTGTCCAGTAATAATTCGACAGCATAAGTGCCCAGTAATAATTCGACAGCATAAGTGTCCAGTAGTAATTCGACAGCATAAGTGTCCAGTAGTAATTCGACAGCATAAGTGTCCGGGAGCAACAAGAGGAGGGGATTTATAATATTCTCCTTCCTTGTAATCATTGATGCTGCTTTAGGATTAACTCTACATAATGAGTATTTATCCATATCCTAATGATTTTCCGCGACTTAAAAGTGCCACAACTTTTAAGCTCACCAAATATGCTTCATTTAAATTCTTCATACTATTTTTCCCATTCAGGAAAAGCTTTATACCAGTTGCCATGGGGGTCGAAAAGGAACTTCTTCTTTTTTTCCTTCGTGGAGTAGAACCACTTGAGAGAGGTCCTATTGAAAGTGGTTTTGAGATGGTCGAGTGAGGCGTGGGGCACTGTTTTGAAGTGGGTGCTAGAGATTGCAACGTGGCAACTTAGGAGGGGGGGGGGAGCAATTTTGTTATTCACGTGGGGACGCTGGTGGAGTGTCTGGACTGCAGGTGGCCCAGTTAAATTCTGGTTTGGCGCCGTTCGAGGGCTGCTTCGGATTGTTGAATTTCTGGTGGGGGGAAAAACAAAATCTCTACACTACCGTTCAAAACTAAGAGAACTACCAAACTTTAACTTTTCTTGCAAAACTAGTTTAATTTCCACGAAAATTGCAAAGAATTTTTTTTTTTAATTTGTGAAATTTGCCTCTGGCAGCGCCCAAGTTTCATTTCCTATTACAGCGGCGGATAAAGCTAGAGAACTATAACTTAAACCTATAATTTACACATAAAATTCCGTAACGTATGATGCCACTCTCCTACGTGTATTTTAGCCTGATAATAGTAGTAGTAGTGTTAAGGTTGACAAACCCTTCATAAAGCAGGTTGCCCAGTGGAAGAGTGAAGGAATGACACACATCTCGAGGCATTGTAAACGTTCAAATAAGTGATGCCACGCATAATAAAGCTCCATGAAGATACCAAGTCCCGCGACTCGATCGAGGAAAGGGGTCGCACACAAACCGAAATACTCTTCCCACCGCTGCACAACAATATGACTTGACCAATGCTCTGGAAAAGGATTGGTTGGCTGCTTCAATTACTTGTGCCGCGCTTTTCCAGGATTGACCATGAAAAAGTTGAAAGCTGGCCTCTTTGACCGTCCTCAACTCCATCAACTCATCAGAGATCCACAGTTGAAAACTCATTGATCGAAGTGGTGGTACTGGAAGCATTAATGGCTTTTGTTCCTCTCGTGAAGAACTTTCTTGGCAACAAGGCGGAGAGAAAGGAGACATAACCTGTTACTAAAATGGTGACTGCTTTCAAAAACGTCGAATGCAACCTGAGCATCAAAATGCATTACTTATTCTCATTTATGGATTGGTTCCCTGAAACTCTGGGATCAATGAGTGACCACCAGGGGGAGATATTCCATCAGCACATGAAAGAGATGGAGATAAGGTATCAACGATGGTGGGATACAGTCATGATGGCTGCTTACCGTTCAAGAGAGAGATCCCTAACTCTGAGCATTCTAGGAGTTCAAAGAAACGGAAGTGGATGTCCTGAATTCTTAACAATGATGACCTAATATTCAATTTACAAGTGCTTAGCTATTTCACTGTCTACTATTAGATGTACACTAATAATTTTTTTGAACATTTAATTAATAAATTTTGTTAGAAAACGATTATTTTTATTTTGAAACCTATTTCGGATGAGAAATATTAACAAAAATCAACCGAAAATGTCACAAAAAATGTAATTTTGTTGTCATAAAATAGGATTTTTAAAATTCGACTTGGCACAAAAACCTGGCCTGATCGGAGGAAGCAGATGTTGCTCTAGGATTCAGTGATTTACAAGATTTTTTTGTAACCCAGTATATTAATAGATGACTCCCCCCTCCCCCCTACTCGTTAGTGGACCCACCTATCTCTACTTCCAAACTCCCTCTTATATCCACAGAGGTTCTGGTTGTCCGACGCACTTTCATCCTCTTATGAGCCTTAGTCGAGTGGCAGTTTATACCCTGAGGAGGTCCCTACCTGCTGAGGGTATTGAAAGCCAGCTGGCTAAGACAAGTATTAGGGACGCGGTGTGTTGGGCCGTCGAGTCTGCTCACCTTCCCGCTGTACACGTATAAGGTGGCTACGTCGGCACCGTTCTTTATGGTTAAAGCTCAGGACAATTTCGCCTCCAACAAGTCCTGAAGTCCTGCATTGAGAATTTGCAGGGGATCGGGGTGCCTATCCCCTCTCTTTCTCGAAGACTAATCCGGATTGCCATATAGAGGCCTTCCTTGAGATGGACATGGTCCCGGAGGCGACACAGGCACTTATGAAAAGTTTACTATGGGTTGCGAACCTGAGCTCGGTGCCACATACTAAACCTAAATACGGCTCTTTTTATGCGTGGTTCGAGCCCCCGATGACTCACAATGAGAGGAGTGACCACCTCCCACGGCTGGTGCCCCCATTGACAGCCTAGACCCCCATTTCGCAGCGGAAGAAAAGCTTGGTTTGGCCAGTCCTAGGGTCTCCTTCTGGTGGGGGTGTGTGTTCATTCCCAACCCTCATCTCCCCAAAAGAAAAGAAGCACAACATGTTTGCCAAGAGCGACATAATCTATCAAAGGAGAACATCGGCTAGCTTGGTGGGTTGACACCCGAAGGTGACCCATTTCTCGGAGGGGAGCCTTCTGGTGAATGCGTCGGATCCTACCGATATGGCCATGATTAGTGCCCTTCGGACACTTAATGGCACGCCGGCGGGTGCGACGCCGCAGTGTTACAATGAACTTTGTGAAAGGAGTGGTTTGCGCAAGGTAAATCGTGAACTACTTCATAGATGACATCGCCTTAGAGCTTACCGACCACGGTTTGGTCAAGGTCAACTTTGTTGAGAAAATGGAGTGGCCTCGTGACGTATCCCTACACTCTTCGTCACGTTCGACCGTGACAGGCTATGTGACTCCGTCCTTGCCATTTGGTTCGCTACCGCGTGAAGTCCTTTCAATGCCGCGAATATGCTACTTCTCCCCCCCCCCCTCCTTCGATCATGTGAATACGTCATGTAGCCGTGCCAAACGTGTTTACCCGAAATATGTATAATTTGCTACAACGCCGCACACCCTAAGTCCTTATCATGCATAACTAAGTGCACCAATTGCGGAAAACTGCACCCCGCTCTTTCTAAGCGATGTGGTGCAAAAGACTCTCTTGACGAGCCCAACTTCCCATGCTTCGTCCTCGAAGGCGACAGTTTTTCGGCTAACTGTACCAGGAGTTATGCCTCTAGAAAGGGTACGACCATTCCCATGATCTCCTCTAAGGGGGCCCCTGGATCACCTCCGAGCTAGACCTGAAAGGCATATTCCTTCAATGCAATTGCCGAGAACTCTGAGCCAACTGGGACGAGCTGGAGATGCTCGTCTCCTCCCGTTCCCCGTTAGCTATCTTTTTGCAGGAGACCATGTTAGACGCGTGCCCCCTGCCCACCCTACTGGGGTATAAGTTTTTGCGACCCTGCTACCACGGGAATGGTGGCCTGGCAGGAGGATGCGCCATGTACACCAGGAATGATATCTCCGTTCTTCTATTTGCTTTACCTCGTTTCAGGCAGTAGCATTGCAGCTCCACCTGGCACAGTTTGAGGTGGGAGGTGGTCGATGAGTTCCTTGGTAGTGATCACTTTAAAATTCCCCCCTCCCCCAAGTGGTGCTTGGCGCAGGCGCGGTGGTCCGTATTTCATTAAATAATTGATTTCTCTGCCCAGTCCTGGAGTTTAAGTCGGTGGATGGCGCCGTTGACTTCTGCGGCAACCTTACCGCCTTAGGCCTAACTAGTATTCCTAGAACGTCTGGCTGTTTTGTACACTGTTCGCTTCCGTGGCGGTCAGCCGAGTGTAAGGCGGCCCTCAAACAGAAGCCATTATGCCTACATGTTCTATAAAAGCCCCCCCCCCCCGTAAAGGGCGCAGCGATTTGCCATCCTGGCGGCCGTGCTAACGGGACCCAGCACCCCGTCCGACCCCAGCTTAGCCTCTTCTCCTTCCTTCACACCTTTCTCTGTTCAGCCACTAATTTCACAGGATAGATGTTTACCTTCTTCTCAGCCAACTATCCCGGATCGGAGCTGAGGGGGGAGGGGACAATGATCCCTCACCCCTGAGCTCCATTTTGGGATGGTGGGTTTTTAAATAATGTGCTTTATCCCCACCCATATCGTCCTCACCTCCTCTTCCTTTCTATTTTCAAACACTATACATTTTACGCCCTGTCCAAGGTGGAGCCGCCATGCTGAGGGACTACCAGGCCACGGGCCGGAGGGGTGGCCTTGAATGGCAACACCTGGTTCTGTCAACCCCGCACGCACCCCTTGAGGGTGGGCTACTGCGAGGGGTGATGAGCGATTCCTTCCCTTAAAAAAATAGGGTCACCATGCCCAATGATGATAACAAAAAAATCCCCTCAATTTCCCCTTTTCCATCGTTGGAGCCGCCCTCGGGCAGCTCCACAGAAAAAATGGAGGTCTCTCCCTGTGCTCTCGTAGGTGACGCTCCAAATCTCTCTAACCGGAGAGGAGGCTTACTCCTCTCCTTCGCCTACGGGTGTAGTGGACTCCCCCCTCACCCCCTTGTCTGGAGGTGCTTTCGGGCACCTTCCTCTTCCCAGCGGCAGTGCCCCTTTACTTTCCAAGGGAACTGGCAAGAAAGCAGCCCATAGCTGACCGCTCCCCATTGAAGCGGCTCGGTAAGGCAAACTCCCTTAGGGGGGAGAGGGAAGCCAGGCCCCATCGGTCGCTTCCCTCAAAAGACCTGCTGGCGAGAATATTGAACCTTACTGGAGTCAAGGCCTGTGCCTCCCCAGACTCGACTTGTGACAGAGCTGCCAGTGAGATCTGTGATGTCCTGGGGAGGGGGCAACTAGAGCTCCCCCTCCCCCTTCCCCGAGATAGACATGGTCCTTGAAGCAACCCAGCCTCAGACCGTAGGGCCTTCCATGGGAGCGAATCGGGGCTCGGCGCCAAGCACCGAACCCGAGTCCGCCCCTATGCAAGGTCCTCCTCAAACGGCTGAGGTTTCCAAGGCAGTACAAGGATGGCAGGGATCTCCTCCGACCGGTGCCCCGTCGACTACCAGGACCTTCTCCATCTCGGAGAAGGACCTTGATGAGGCCGGTCAACCTGGCCTAGAGGCTCCTGCCGGCGGAAGGGAGAAGCGGGTTCATTCCCCGCCCTCCTAAAAAGAAAAAAAGACTAAATAAAAAAAATCGGGGTTCCTCTCCATCCGCGTGGGCTGCGGGGACGGATGGGTCTCTGCCACTTCGGTTAGCTACCAAGCCAAGATCGGCACATCCGGCCCCTCTGCCCCCGCCCCGGGTGCGGAGCCCCTGACTAAGAGCAAAAGTGATAATGCGCAGAGCGGTGCCTCGATTACATCTCTTCCTGGTTATTCACTCCACTTATGACACCATGTTGGCTAAGGGCAACATGATCCATCAGAGGAGAACTTTAGCTAGTGTGATTGGTAGAGAGCCGAAGGTGACCAGTTTCTCGGACGGGAGCCTTTTGGCGAATCCCGCCGAGGCGGCCAAGATAAGTGCTCTTCGGACACTTCATGGCACCCCGGTGAGTGTCACGCCGCACTCTACCATGAACTTTGTGAGATTAGTTTATGCGAGGGAACTCGTTGACTACTCCATTGAGGACATCACCCTAGAGCTGGCCGACATGGGGCGGTCAAGGTCGAACGTGTGATGAGAAAACAGAGATGGGCCTCGAGACCCACCGCTACACTCTTCGTCACGCTCGACTGTGGCAAGCTCCCTGAGTCGGTGCGTGCCGTTTGGTATCGCTACCTCGTCAAGGCATTCGTGCCACTGCTGCGGAGGTGCTATTACTGTCACCGCTTCGGCCATACGAATCGTTTATGTAGACGTGCAAAGTTGGGGTCACCCGAAGTCTGTGTAAATTGCTCCAAGGCAGCACACGATAAGTCCAAATCGTGTGTGGCCAAGTGTGTCAATTGCAGAGAGCCGCACCTCGCTTCTTCGAAGCAATGTTGTGCATATCTCCTTGACAAAGATCCTGGCCGTTCAGGCACAGGATCGTCTCTCATTCCGCGAGGCTAAGGACTTGGTCCTGGCGCGCCCAGCTCTGCCTGGGACGTCTTACGGGTCAATACTAAGAAAGACACCCTCTGTTCGTGGCCCATCCAGGCCAACGAGCACGGTTGTTTCCGTGCCCATTCGGAGCCCTTCTGCGTGTTCTACTCAACCCGGGCACTCTCCTGGTAAAACTGGCGTCACAAAGGTTCATACACAGCCCCGGCTAAAACCAGGGCTCCCTCCCTTCACCCAGCGTAACCGTTTCCCGTAAGGCGAAACGGTCACGCATCTCCACCGAGTCGTTAGACTCTCAGCGGAGGCCATCTCTCTTCTGCACAGTGTGGCTTCCGCAAGTTCCACTACACGTCGGATGCTCTGCTCCGACTGGAAAATGCCATCTGCGAGGCCTTCCTTCGTTGACAGCACTATTATACCGCATGGTGATACGGTATTATGGAGACTCTCCACACGATGGGGGCGAGGGGACATTTCGCAATGTTTATATCTGAATTTTTGCGAGATCGTCGATTCCGCGTACGGGTGGGAGGGGGGGGGGATTCTCCGGCCCATTGGAGCAGGAAGAGGGTGTCCCGCAGGGAAGTGTCCTCAGTGTCACACTCTTTGCCCTGAGCATCAACGGCATCACCTCGGTGCTGCCGGAAGATGTTCTAGCTACGCTCTACTTGGCTGACCTTTCGATCTCTTTTGACGCGGCCCAGATGCCAACTCTGGAGCGTCGACTCCAACAGGCATTGAACCGCGTCCCTCGCTATGTCGAATTGCACAGGTTTCGGTTTTCCTTGGCCAAGACTAAGGTGGTGCACTTTTGCTGCCATCCACGGCTCCACCCCGACCCAGATTTGTTTCTTAATGGGGTGCGCCAGAAAGTGATTCAATCACACCGTTTCCTTGGTCTTGTATTTGACCGACGCCTCACCTGGGAGGCTCAAATTCGCAGCCTTAGGGTCGGTTGTACCTGCGCCATGGATATTCTCCGTTCCGTGACGTTCAGCGCTTGGGGCGCTGATAGGGCTACTGCCTTACTTTTTTATGGATCCTTTGTTCGTTCGAAGCTCGACTACGGATGCGAGTTTTATGCATCCGCAACCGAGCGTGTATTGCGGAAGGTGGACTCGATCCACCACACCGGCCTTCGCCTTGCGACTCGTGCCTTCCGCACCTACCCCATTGAGAGCCTGTTGGTCGATGCTGGGGAGATGCCACTCGCTCTGCGCTGCGTGCAGTGCATCACTCGCCTGTACGCTCGAGCCCGGCGCCTCCCTCAGTCGCCAACAGCTCTCACTGCATCCGCACCTGATTTCGATGGTACCGATGCCGCCGAAAGACGCCAGTCATACCCTAAGCCCTTTGGGTTTAGGGCTAGGAAACTCCTTCGAGAGGTAGATATAGCTCTCGGGCCGCTGGCGCCCCGCGTTCTGCCCAGGACGCCACCCTGGAGGTACCACATTGGGCTATTTATCGCCACGCCTCTGCTTCCAAAGCTTCTACAGCACCGAGAGTATTGCGTTCGACCTTTTTGGAGCACACATCGTGTCACGCTGGAACCGTGCCAGTGTATACGGGTGGCTCCAAGCCCCAAGAGTGGATCGGCTTCCATGCCGTATCCCCTCTGTTAGAAGTCAGCGGGGCTCTGCCAGGCGCTGCGTCTGTCTTCACGGCCGAGCTGGTGGCAGTGCACCACTCTACACTGGAGATTAAGCCACGTGCCCGGTTCGGAGACCCGATTGTGATCTATAGTGACTCACAAAGCACCCTGAGTGCTCTCGGGGCATTGGAATCTCCGCATCCCCTGGTTCGCGATATCCGTGACGCCACGGTTTTGGCAAGCCGGGCAGATGTCGAGATTATATTCTGCTGGGTTCCTGGACATGTAGGAATTGCGGGGACCAGCGTTTCGCTCTTCCTCACACCGGCTACATGGCAGGAATACGTGCAGCTCTTAGCGCTGCTTGGCAAAGAAGATGGAGACGGTTAGTAGGGAACGTAAAGTTGCGTGCCATTGCCCCGTGACTGTTCCCGTGGTCCTACCCCCTAATGCCGCGAAGGCTTCGGGTTGCTTTCTGTCTTCTCCGAATTGGACACACTCGCGGGACGCACCGCCATTTGATGCAGCGCTCCCCTGCGCCCTACGGTGAAGACTGTGTTGTCCCCCAGGCTTCGGCACATTCTTGTTGAATGTCCCAGTCTGGGCGATCTCCGCGCACGTTACCTGTCCCGGTACCGGGATGGGCGGGGTCGTTACCGCCTGTTCCTTGTACTCTGGGCCGGTTCGTTTACACCGATCTGTGGACTTTTAGACCTTTTGGAGGAGCTCGGCCTTCTCTCCTTTATTTAAATAGTTGAGGGGGGTTTGTTGTTGTTTTTCTTATTTTAGTATGTCGCATGTTCCTGCGCCGGGGGGGAGGCAGACCTTCCCCCTGCGCTAGAGCCCTCTTCCTGCTTATTACCTTTTTCTTTGTTTTATTTTATTGTTTTTTTATGTTTTTTTTAGCATCCTCTTTCAAAGATGCCAAACTTTAGGCAATGTTGAATACGGCGACTAATGCCCAAGGTGGCAGTCGCCAGATAAGCTCTTAATTTTTTTTTTTTTAAATATACATATAAGCCCCCTGCACAATTTGAGGGTTGGCCAATTTCTTCGAGCTAGGGCTTGGTTTTGGTATGTTTCGAGCCACCCCCTCCGCTCTTCCTAGCGGGGGCATACGTGTCTTCACTTAACGGGAAGACCTTCGCGACCGCTTTCCTTAGCCGCGATGCTGCTCCGCCAGTATTCAATGCGCGTCGTGATGTCGCGGAAGGCCCCCAACTGGGCTTTACTTCCAGCGATGGAAACCCTTCAATTACAGGTTTTCATTGAGTTAGTTGCGTTCCGCTCTCGCTTTGTGTGCCCCCCGCAGGTGGGGGTGTGGGGTCTCTCTGGCCCAATGGAGCATGAAGAGAGTGTCCGGCAGGGAAGTGTATTCATTATCGCATTCTTTGCCCTGAGCATCAACAGTATCACCTCGGTGCTGCCGGAAGATGTTCTCCCTACGCTCTGCGTGGACGACCTTTCGATCTCTTTTGGCGCGGCCAGATGCTAACTATGGAATGTCAACTCCAACAGGCATTGAACTGCGTCTCTCGCTATGCCGAAGCGCACAGGTTTCGGCTTTCCTTGGACAAGTCTAAGGTGGTGCACTTCTCCCGTCATCCACGCCTCCACTCATCCACCTCGACCCGGACTTGTTCGTGGAAATGGTGCATTCGCACTTTTTCCGTTCCCTTGTTTTCGACCGACGTCTCACTTGTGAGGTTCATATTCGCAGCCTTAGGGTCTCTTGTACCCGCGCCATGAATATTTTTCATTGCGCCTCGGGTCCTGATAGGGCTACTGCCTTATTTCTCCCCTGTTCTTTCGAAGCTTGCCTACAGATGCGAGGTTTATACATCCGCAGCCGAGCGTATATTGCTTAAAGTGAACTCCATCCACTACACCGGCCTTCGCCTGGCCACCGGTGCCTTCCGCAGGCGCCCATTGTGAGCCTGTTTGGTCTTTCCCTCTGCGCCCTGCACAGTGCTCTTTGGATCACACATCCTGTCACGCTAGATCCGTGCTAATGTATACGGATGGCTCCAACCTCCATGGTGGGGGGTCTCGGTTTCGCCGTCGTATCTCCTGTGTTTGAAGTCAGTGGTGCTCTTCCAGGTGCTGCCTAGTTGTTTGCAACACACCGCCTGGTACGTCAGATAATGCGTCATGCCGCGTTCGGATACCGGAGTGTTTTTGGGATCGACTCACAAATCGTCTTGAGTTCTCTTGGGCCATTGATATGTCTACACCCCCTCTGGTTCGCGGTACCTTTGACGCCACGGTTGCCGCGAGGATGGTGGAGGTCGAGATTATCTTCTGCGGGGTTCCTGGATATGTGGGAATAGCGGGCAATGAGGACACCAAAGAGCGCGGGGAATGTGGGACCAGACAAATGTTTGGCTCTTCCCCACACCGACTACATGGCATGAATCAGAGCAGACCTCCTGGTTATCAGCAAATAATATGGTATGCGGCAGAGGGGAACTTAAATTTGCCTGCCATTGCGCTGCGTTTGTTGCAATTGACCCACACCCCAATGCCGCGACCTTTTCAGCTTGCTTTTGCCGCCTTCGATATGGGTACACTCGATGGACGCACCGCCATTTGATGGAGCGCTGCCTGCGCCTTATTGCGACGTTTGCTTTGTCCCCCTGAGACTGTTCAGCACATTCTTATTGAATGTCCCTGTGTGTGTTATATTCAGGGGACTGGTATCGGGACGAGCGGGGTCGCAACCGTTTGTCCCTTTTACTCAGGACGGGTTCCTGTGCTCAGACTTGTGGACTATCTAACTATTTGCAGGAGGAGGCTGTCCTCTATTTTAGTTGACTTCCTTTGTTGTAGGTCACATGTTTCGTTTGGTCTTGCTCATTATAAATTACCCTCGCTCTAGCCCTAAATTTTAGATTAAGGTGACTTTTGCCCTCGATGGGCGCTTTAAAAAACAAAACACAACCTTAGCCCCGTTTCTGCAAGCGCTCCCCCTCCTGTCGTTTCCTTTCTTTTCGTACGAGCCACGATCTTGTGAAGCTGCTTTGTCTAAAACTCGTTCCTCAGGACTTTTTTGTGGCTACTTTGACTGGTGTCTCCTGCGATAATCACGCCTCCTGTCACGCCCCTGTCTTTGTTTGCCCTCGCCCCATTGGCCTCGAAGTCCATCTAAGGTTTCTTGGGTAAAAAAAGTTGGGGGTTTAAGCATTAAAAAAAATCGCCGCGTGATATTGGATTTCTAGACTACGTTGTTGGCACTTGTCGGACTTAAGCTTTAATTTCTATTGCGCTTTTTATGTTTTATTTTGTTGATTGGTTGGTGTATGGGTTGGCTAACTGTTGGCCTGGCTATGAGTTAGAAGGTATGTGTGGTTGTAGAGTTGATTGGTTTTTAATTCACGAGTACCGTAGGTTGGTGGGGGGCACCTTCTTGGAACGGAAGTTCCAGCTGTAAGATGGAAGGGGGGAACCTATATAGGAAGGACAGTACCTTTATCTCAGTTGCGATTCTGTTTTCTTATGGGTATTAGCTCTAGGACTGGAAAACTATTAATTAATAAAGAATATTCATCCATGAGAAACATGCGATTGATTGTAAAACAGCGTCTAAATGATTTTTCTGTCTTAAAATTTGCTAAATCCATCTACGCATTAAAGAGTCTCTCCGTATTAAATACAACCACCCAAATATAAATAATGACGCGTCATCCTCTCTATTCTTTATAACCCCAAAACCAACCAAGCTATATTTAATTCTAAATTTCCTTCTCGTCTTGTGATCCGACCATGTCAAGTAATGTTCAGTTTCTTTATGCAGGTTTTACTATATTGTATCCCATTCTCTATTTTTTCTCCATTTCAATTTTTAAGTTTCGAGGTTACCTTTATTTTGTTTGCGTTTGATTGATATCATTTATTTGTTTTGGTTGGTTTGTATTTTTCATTAACATAACGTTCTTTTTATTATTTCCCGTCGTTAATTTTCTCAGATTTATTGTATTACATTATTGTACGCGTGCCGTATTTTCGGTTTTGAGTTTATATTACCGATTTCGAATTTTCTTTATAGCTCCTGAAGATGGGTTTTGTAATAACAAGAAACTTGAAATTAAAGATGGGACCCGCCTTCTTGTTTGGTCGTAATAAGTGTTGCTCGTCCTTCATTGTACTCCATAAACTGCCAATGGTGTTCTTATCTGGTGAATTTCCTGGCTACGCTAGTCGTTCCGCATCAATTTCTGTACACATTTCTGCAGTGACACAGGATCGAGTCCTATTTGAAAATCCATCGGATAATATTCGCTTTAAGACATTTACGATTCTTAAATTGATGTTCACCGATGTCATTTTCGCATTCTGGAACGTAATAATAACTCTAGTCAGGTTTTGGCCTGACTAGTTAGCCAATAGCATGCTATGTTATATCTGCCAGCGATCTGCGCATGCGTCTTCTAGCTGTTTCGTTATATTTCGGACGATTCGCGGATGTCAGTGTAAATTTAGACAAGATGGCAATTTATTTTACTGTACTAGAATTGCAAAGGATCCGAAAGGCCGTAAAACCACATGCAAATTTTCGATTAGTGCGTTTAAGGGCACGTGGCTGTTCTACGTTGTTCTCTTAAACAACAGGGGGGGGGGGGTGAGAACCGTTTCTTGTCAACGGGCTCGAACGAACAATGGCTATTCTAACGTTGTTCTCTTTCTGAACAACAAGGGGGAAGCCTTGTGGACTCGGCGTCACGAAGGCTCGAACCTTGGCACTCAAGGGATATTGTCCTTCTTCTGGACAAGTGATGGTGAATCTCGAGGTCGAGGTCCCTTGGCGCACAAGGTGAGAGAGGGTCGTGGTGATGTTTCGCGACGAAAATCTGTATCTCCAATCTGATCTTAGTGGTAAAGTTTCCATCTAAATAGTCGAGACACTCCCTTGGCGTGGGGGACAATGGAGTGGGAGCTTCGAGGGAATGCACAGCCGAGCCTGAGAACAAGCCTTATCTGCCCTTAAGCCTAACTCAATCTGGCGTGATCGGCGGATGGGGCGAATGGGGGAGGGATGATAAACCTCCTTGTTTAAACATTGACTCAGGTGGCTGCGATAAGGCGCCCAGCTTCAAAGCGAAGATGCACGTGGGGAGCATCGTGGTTTTAAATAACATGTGATAGTGGTTGAAATTAACGCGGCCTCAACCCGTTCTATCACATACATGATCATCAAGCACTGAATTGGTTGATTTGTCAGAAAACAACACTACCTACAATAATTGAAAACAATATTTGAATATTACAGTAAAAAATTAAGAGTCGGAGTAAGAAAATCTTTTATTATTGGTGTAAGAAAACTTTCATTTGATTTTTATATTTATTATATTTGATCATCAATTATAAATTGTATAAATACTCAAATCCACCATCTTAGATAGTCCTACCTGCTCCCATTTCTTAGAAGTCCACGTAATGAAAGTTGTAGCTCAGGTATAACGTAAAATCATCGTCGAAGTTAGCCAAGTTTTTTTCTTGGACGATATGTGTGTAGTCCCGTTTCCAAAAATCAGCTATTAACTGTTCTTGGATGCACAGTAATGTTGGCTTCCTTTAATTGACGTGATATCTTACTACAAGACGCTCTACTATCATCGATAGCTCTTCTTCTTTTTTTCCTATCAAGTCTTGGGGTTGTTTGTTATTGGTTTCCGACCACTTTTACCAACCAATACCAACACATACTCGTTTTTTTTTCATTTTTTTTATCACACTAATGCTTTGAATTGAAACCTGTAGTTTGCGCTTTTTTTCTGTTTAAAATGTGATCTCACTCAAATACACTTCTATTTTTCAATTTTATGAGGACAAAGTTCACGACATTTACTAATCTCAAGCTTGAAATGAAATATTACGTTATTTACACTTTAAATCCAATTTAATATCTGAATTTGTAACTAATACACTACAGTGCTACTGCAAAAGTCATTAGAATACAAACAAACCCCAACACCGACCAGGACTGGACTACAACTGGACGAAACGTGGCTGAACCACGCTGTGTAAATGAATGTTGCCACATCAAAATGACTCATTGTTGCCATATAACGCTAGAAACCTGTATTAACCATAGCTAAAATCAAAGTCGGAGAGTATAATATTATTTGTGAAATTTAATATGATTTAAACTCATTTTCCCATTCAAATATCCTTTTATTATACATAATAAATATTTTTCTAAAATTCCATAATACTTTTCTCATATATATATATATATATATATATATATATATATATATATATATATATGTGTGTGTGTCGAGGGTTAGTGAGTGTGTAATCCCAGTCCCAATTCCTTAGTATATATTATAACTCCGCACCAACATGAAGTGGAGGTGAAGTGTAGCCAATACACCTACCGTAGCCACTTCCGGTGAATAAGAATAACCCCGGTGCTTTCCTTTTGATCAAAGTTAAGGTAATGACCCCCTGAATGTGTTCTCACTCAGTAAAAGCCAGTCATGGATGGACTTATGTAATAATAAGAATTAAGCCGAGCGGATTACTTTTCAATTGCCAAAGGATCGTCCAAAATAGTTAAACACACATAAACAAAAATAATCTTTAATATACATGACTTAGAAATATGAAATAGCATATATAGGTATAAATAGGATTAGTCTTTGCAGTGAACAGGTAAGTCTATATATAATGTCGTGGGGATTGCACTTGAATTCTACGTACTAGGATGCCCTCTTCTTAATTTCACCCGACAGAATGAATTGAATAATATTATGGAATTAATCACTGAGTTAATTAATCAGTTGTAATAATCGAGGTTATGAGCTCGGGATGCAAATTCTAGCTTACGGTTAAACTGGTGAAGTTAGGGGAGGGCATAATTCACTTTAACGATACCTTGGAGGATGTCTTCTTCTTTTGACGATGTTCGCACTTAGCCCGGTCGTCCGAGGCTACCGAATGTCTGGGTAATCCTAGACCGGCGTCTTGATGTAATGGTACTAGGCCGTATCGCGAAGGCTAGTCAAACTGTGACTCAAATCGGAATTCTTCTCGAAGTGTCCGTTCCGATTATTGGCACCTGGAGTGGGTAGCCAAAAATGATTACCTAGCTGCGTCTAGGGTAATCAGCAGAGGGAGGTCCTGTGTAACCTCTGACTCTGAAAGGGGGGGGGGCGAGTCTGCGAGAAGTTTGGCACCTACAAGTACCGTGACGGCAACACCAAATTCCCCGAAGTTTCTTCCTTGCAACGGGCGAACTGTTTCCTTTATGGGACTACCTCCACACACAACCTAGGTCCAAGATCTTCTGCTTCTGACGATGTTCGCACTCAGCCCGGTCGTCCGAGGTTATCGAATGTGTTGGTAATCCTAGACCGGCGTCCTGATGTAATGATACTAGGCCGGATCGCGAAGGCGAGTCAAACTGACTCAAATCGGAATTCTCGAAGTGTCCGTTCCGATTATTGGCCCCTGGAATGTGTAGCCAAAAATGATTACCTAGCTGCGTCTAGGGTAATCCGCAGAGGGAGTTCCTGTGCAACCTCTGACTGAAGGGGGAGGGGGGGTCTGCGAGAAGCTTGGTACCTACAAGTACCGTGACGGCAACAACAAATTCCCCGAAGTTTCTTCCTTGCAACGGGCGAACTGTTTCCTTTGTGGGACTACCTCCACACACAAGGTAGGTCCAAGATCTTCTGCCCGACTCCAGGGAGAATTTTCCCTTTTATTTCCCTCAGAGCTAAAATCGAGAGAGAGTACCGGATTCTCATAAAATCCGTATCGTCGCGCGAAAAACCTTTTGTCTGCTGCCAGGACAAGCGAAATATTTACGCCTCGCCGCCATCCGAGCTTGCCTCGTCTCCAACCGCGGGTTTATGACGGCGCAAAAAGGGGTGAAGGAGATTCAATGTGAAAAGGCGAATTTGGAATAAGGTGGTGGGGCACGCAGCTGTGTCGGGGTATTTATGTATGCACTAATGCATGAATGTACTTAGACTTTACAATATATATATATATATATATATATATATATATATATATATATATATATATATATATATATATATATATATATGTCAAACACACCGCAAGGAAGAGTAAACGGAAAAAATCTTCTTCAGAAATAGTTATTTCTTACCTCGAAAAAATCCGAACTGGGGTGGGATTCGAAACGTGCACACTGAGGCAGCGAGCAATAGCGCAATCAATTATGCGGTTAAGAAGGCAATTTTTTGGCTAACTAGCTCTTCATCGAATCCCTCGAAAGGAGCTCTTTTCACATACACTAGAAGATAACGCATAAAATAAGCTTTTCTAAGACAGCCCAAAAAACTGTCTTTCGATTGTCCTTTTTAGTTGCGGGCGACTCTATGTACTTCTCACTATGTCGGTCGGTCGGTCTCCGTTTTTCTTTTTTGTTTTTTAAATAACATTGTAACTATTTGGGCGATTCTAACGAAATTTGAAACCTTTATGTTGTTTTACATTCTCTTTCGAATGATAACATTGCCAAAGACCTCGCAAGATTAGCCAGGAAATTATTTTTTTTCGGTAAAACCTCATGACTATTCCTCCGATTCTAACGAAATTTGAAACCCTTATGTTCGTTTACATTATCTTTCGAGTGATATAATTTCCACGTCCTCCCGAGATTAGTCCGAGAATTATTGAAAGTTTTAAAGGTCGGAAGGTCATAAATCAGAATAAGTTTGAGCACGCGACTTTTTGGTCGGCAGACCTTGTTAATTGTCATCCCTTTGTCGAGAAGAGAATAGGAAATTTGTTTTATCCCCCGCCCTGTAAATTCGAGAATTATTTGCAATAGCGGTTAAGAAGGCAATTCTTTGGCTAACTAGCTCTTCATTGAAGCCCTCGGAAGCAGCTCTTCTCACATACACGAGAAAATAAGCGTATCGATCGGCCTTTTTAATTGTCACAACTTAACCGCCTATATATATATATATATATATATATATATATATATATATATATATATATATATATATATATATATATATATATATATATGAAGACATATGCGATGGTTACGAACATTTAATTTTCCGGACGTTTCGGTCATTAACGATGACCATCATCAGCGAATTCTAAATACAAAGAATTATTTTTATAAGAAAAACTAAACACAGCAATAAAAAAACATGACAGGAGTCGAAAATGATGACCTAAAGCAAGAAGTTAAAATGAAATATATAATCCTAAACCGTTGAAAACAAATGGGTGAAAATCTATTAATAAGAAATTGATTAATATCGTCTATACTCTCCAAATGGCTCGCCAAGCATTTATCTCCAGCAGTAGGAAGAATCTCATCTGCACACATTAAGAACACTCAAGATTTCGTTGACCGCCTCAACCACTTGCAATTACCGGATGGAAAACTTTTGAACTTTGATGTAAACTCTTTGTTTACCAAAGTTCCGGTGGACCAAACCATGGGCCTTCTGCGGGAAATCATGCCTAGACTTAATTTGGATCTTCCCATTTCTACGAGTAAATTTATCGATTTAGTTGAATTATGTCTCTCTGACAATGTGATTCGAGTAAATAATGAGTTTTATAGACAAATATTTGGCCTTAGCATGGGAAATAGTTTATCTCCGATATTGGCATGTCTCTTCATGGAATATTTTGAGACGGAACTCCTTCCCACAATTTCTTCCCCTAACTTTATATGGTTAAGGTACATTGAAGATGTATTTTCTGTATGGCCTAATGGCCATGATTTTGATACCTTTTTTAATAATTTGAATAATTTGCATGTCGCCATCAAATTTAAATATGAATGGGAATATGATAATAGATTACCCTTTTTAGATGTCCTCATTAATAAAGATTACCATGAATTAAAACTTGACGTGTATAGGAAACCAACCCACTCGAATGCCTATATACATTATTTTTCGTTTCACGATAATACTGTTAAAAATCGATAATTTCTAACCTTTTCCTTAGAGCATACAAAATATGTCATCCTTCCTATTTAGATGAAGAAATTGTCATTATCAGGACCATTTTTTCTAATTTGTATTACCCCGATTGGTTCATATCGTCTGCCCATTTTGCAGCTAGGAAAACATTCTATGGTAATTAGCCTTCCCGCTCTAACGACTTCAACAAGTGTATAACATTGCCATTTAATAATAAATTAAATAGTTTAAAGGACATATTTGCAAAAGCGGGTATTAATCTAGCCTTTAAATATAATAATTCCTTAAACCAATTGATGATGGCCAGGAAACCCAAAGAACATCATAACATAGGAGTATATGCAGTACCATGCAACGATTGCCATAAAGTTTATATAGGAGAAACGGGGAGAAATCTAGACAAGAGATTGTACGAACACAAAAGAGATATTAGAGTGGGCAGCGAAAGTAGTGGAATTTTTTGCCATGTTAGAGACAAGAATCATACGATCGATTTCAATGGAAGTAAAATGTTATTTAAATCGGCCAACTATGTTAAGAGAAGAATCGTAGAATCGAGCTTGATATCGTCAGTTCCTAATTTAAATCTATCTGAGGGTCAATTTTCTTTTAATCCTGTAATAAGATCGCAAATAAATAAAATAGTAAAATGTCAGCCCTTCAATATGTTTAGGCCTACCCCCCCCCCCAGATTAGCCACAAGTAGGGTATTGGGGGGAAAAAGAGGGGATCTTGTGTTATGCTTTTCTCTTATATATTTTCTGCCCAGTGTCAGTTGAATACGGGTGTGAGATACACCGAAACTGTTCTGAATTAAATTGTCTTCGGAGAATGTGGTTTAATTCCTCATATATATATATATATATATATATATATATATATATATATATATATATATATATATATATATATATATATATATATATATATATATATATATATATATATATATATATATATATATATTAGACTGGCCTAAAATAAAAAATAATAAAAATCCTTGGTCTGACTCTTGGATATAGTGAGGCTATATGAAAAAAATCTGCTGTGCAAATTTGCAGCAAAATATAATATTTAGTAGTGCCACAATTAATGTTAGTTTCACATATATTATTAATATGTTTAAAATATGAAAAATAGTTAAATATTATTGTACTTTTGTCTTTTTCAGAGTAACTATTACCTAAATATAAATTTATAGTTGTATTATGTTAACAACTATATTAAGTGCATTCTAAGTTTTATTATCATGCTATATATAACCTGCGGTGTTATAGGGTAGGTACAAAAGGACAAATAAGCCAAACGTGAGGTCTTGAAGGCGTTCTGGTGTCGCGTTTCATTGTCTCAACAGCACATCCCTTACCAGTTGGCAATTACCAATGCCCTACTCAGTATTGTGTGAACCAGTGAAGAGTGAGCATTGTTTCATTGTCTATATGTGTTTAACAAAGTCTTTCTGGAATATAATTAACATGTCAAGTTCAATTAAAACAAGAAGTAAAACAGAAGTCTGGCTTATTGGAGAAACAATTGATGCAATTCAAACCACAAAATTTCCATCAAATGTCAATGTATTAAGACGGCTTTTCTCCTTAAACAATGCCCAAAAAATGTAAAAGATGCCTGTAAAATTGAATATTCAGAAATATATGAAACATGGAACAAAGAAAAAATACCAACTAGAGACAAATAGCATGTGGTTACAAAGATTCAGAAGAAATATGAGCAGTTCAGAACCCTCCAAAAAACAAAGTCAAGGCGAGATCAAACTTAAATATCAAAGGAAACTTCATTCCAAGAATCTTTAAATCATTTGTTTGATATAGCTCATGATACTAACGCACTAGAAATGATAAACCAATGAAGAAGATCTTCCATTTCTACAGACCCAGAGAGAGAAAGGTAGACGAGGATATTTAGGTAGTGCTGACAAGAAAAGTAAAGAATGAAGAGAAAAAACGCAAAAGAAGTGAAGAAGAATTGCAGCGAATTGAACGAGAATTGCGTAGGAAAGTAAATTTGTCAGTCGTTCAGCTAACAAATAGCTCAAGCAGGGAAAATAACAGCAGTGATGAAGCAGAACCCGGTCCATCTAATACTCTAAGAAAAGAGAATATTTAAAGGTGAGAGAAGTATTTCACCTGACTTATTGGCTACATTAGACATAACAAATATGAGTGATCGTCATGCGATGATGGTGATCTGAGCAACAGTATTAGCCCTTGGAAGAGATATTGATGATATAACCATAAGTACACTGCAAAGAAAAAAAAGAACTGTGTAAAGAAATAGCAGATAGTTTGAAGCAAACATTCCCTACAGATGCACCTCTTACAGTCCATTGGGATGGCAAATTAATGCCTTATTTAATTGACACTGAAAATATAGATAGACTGCTTGTGTGAATGTTTGGTGGTGGTGCCTCTAAGCTTTTGAGAATACCTAAACTATCGTCAGGTACAGGTGCTGAAACAACAAAAGCAGTTGTTGAATGTCTTCAAGATTGGAATATCGAGGACAGTGTTAAAGCCATGTGTTTTGACACTACTGCTAGTAACACTGGTCCTAAAAAAGGTGCATGTGTGGCAATAGGAATAAAAATAAATAGAGGTCTTCTTGCTTTACCTTGGAGGCATCATGTTCATGAAATCTTTGTATTTGACGTATTTCAAGTGTTTTGGTGCTTCGTCCGAAACAGAAATTCAATTATTCAAGCGTTTCCGTGATTCCTGGAAGACAATCAATACTTCATCATATAAAGCACACAATACCTGTGTTTCTTGGAAAGAAGCTGTGCTAAGTTTTTTTTTCAAGAACAGTTGAAATGTCATCAGCCTCGAGCAGATTACAAAGAACTATTGCAACTATCAGCTGCATATTTAGGGGGTAGCGAAGAAAGCTTTTCCTTCAAATAACCTCGAGCAGGGCATCGAGCACGTTGGATGGCAAGGGTTATTTCTTCACTTAAAATTGTACTCTTCAAGTCACAATTTAAAATGACCAAGAAAGAGCAGACATCAGTCGATCGATGGGCACAGTTTGTTGTACAGAACTACGTTCCAAACTGATTTACACCTTCAATTGTATCCACTGCTCCACGAAAGGACTTAAAGTATTTGCAAAGTTTCCAAGTATCTGAAGATAAGGAACTTGTGTCCCTTGTCTTCATGGAAGAAGGTGTCACTCTAGAATTTAAGAGAAAGATGGCTGCAGTATTGCAGAAGCCTGACTCACATCATCCAGAGAAACGATATACACCAGGAGACAAAGAGAGTATCCCAGACCAAACTCTTGCTCACTTCGTGACTGAATCAAGTCGACTTTTCCTCACAAAGTTGTTCAATTCCTCTTTTTTTGAAGTATACCTATCGGAAAGCAGGAAGGAAATGACTATCAAATCGTTAAACAATATACTCATACTATGAATGTCATCAATGACAATGAACAGAGAGCTGTAGCCTTGATTGAGAGCTATAATAATCATCCTACCAAAAATGAAAATCAGCTTCAGTACCTTCTACAGGTTTCCCAAAACAACAAAATATGCATTGAAGAAATGCATAAGCAATTAACCAAACAAGCTGAGTTCATCGCAAAACACTGTGCAATAGGCTTTCTGGGGATACCACATTAAAAATACGCACCTATTGCAGCTACCTCATGGGAGGAGGGGGGGGACTGTTAAACGTCAAACTTTCTAAGTTTTGTGGCACTACTAAAACTCGTTCAATTGAGCTAAAACTTGAGTTAAAATTGTTATATATATATATATATATATATATATATATATATATATATATATATATATATATATATATATATATATATATATAGGTAAAAGGCCGTGTTGCATACATGCACTGTTGAAGTCCACAGCAGTGGCAGCGTTATTGATTTTAACTCGTATTCTCTTTATTTTTCTTACAAGTTTTTGTCTGGGTCTTTCTTTCTTTGAGGCGAGAAATAACATATTCGCAAAAGACATATTTTATTCTGAGGCGTCTTTCGACCGTGGTCGGTCATCTTCAGGGAATGTAGCATTCTGGAAGTCATTCCATTTCTGTTCATTCCTTGAAGATGACTGACCGACCGCGGTCGAAAGACGTCTCGGAATAAAATATGTCTTTTGCGAATATGTTATTTCTCGCCTCAAAGAAAGAAAGACCCAGACAAAAAACTAGTAAGAAAAATAAAGAAAATACAACTTAAAATCAACAACGCTGCCACTGCTGTGGACTTCAACAGTGCATATATATATATATATATATATATATATATATATATATATATATATATATATATATATATATATATATATATATATATATATATATATATATATATATATATATATATATATATATATGCGTTTTTGTGGGACATAATGTAAAATATAAACAAATTAAAGGTTTAATTATTCTAATGGTAAATTGGCCATGACGACAAACGAGCTAAGGCCTGACTCTTTACCTGGTTGTTTGCGGGGGGGGGCGGGGGGCAAGCTATGTAGTGTCAAGGTTTTAGTCAAAAGAAAGAAAGAAAATTGGTAGGGATTATTCTGGGCATGAGCTCTAATTAGCGAATCCCTTTTATATTGAAGATAAAAAAATAGAACGACCCCCGGGCGATACTAATAGAGGCTATTTTAACAAAACTTTGAATGTTTGGGTTCGAAGGGTGAGCTTGGAAAGTCCGATGCGCGAATCGTGCCTCGATCTCCACCCCGAGACCCCCTATATTGGATCTCCCCTTTGCGTTGTGGGGAAGGGAGGGGGGATCCGGTCATTCGAATAAAGAAAATGATACCTTTAAGAGAGGTTGTTATATTTGACGTGTGCTGTTTTTATCCCCCTTTGGGTTCGTTGTCATGGAAACGAGTTGTGTCTTCAATCGCGCTCTTGACTTTTCGCGGGCTTTTTCTTCCCTCGAACATTCCATTGACCATACCATCCTTGCTCTCTGATGCGGGGTCCGCGACTGGGTGTGGAGAGTAGCCGTGGTGCAGCTGATATCTGGAGAATCGCTTTCCCTCCTGGCCCCAATATCCGCGAATTTTCAGGCCTATCTATTTATATTTTATTCCCCTTCCCCTCGTACATCTTCACTGAGGTAGGTGCCATTGTCGGTTATACTAGTTTCCGTCGGTCCCCAGCAAAAGTGGGGGCACATCTGCATCCCCCTAAAAAAGATCCGATGCCGGGCACTAGGAGGGTTATTATGGTTGTAAAGCTCTGGTTTCATATTTATGTATGACTGGGAGGTAATTTGGGGGCAAGGTTGTCGGTCGGGAAATGGAGAGGAGAAAATAGGGTTCCTCTCTTTGTACACTCGTTTCGTTCGACCCTTCTAAGCCACTCCGGGTTTCAGCTTTAGTTTCGTTTCGGGCGTTCGGTCGCGCGGCGGCATTCCGGGACGCTTCCCAGATTTCACTCGCGGGTGCAGAAATGAGCATTGCGGGTTCCTACAAATACGGACTCGGTTTTAGTTCCTATGTATCTTCCTGACCCTTAACTCGTGGTGCATCAGTGTGTTGTTACGTGGTTATTAAAGGGGCAAACATAAATTACATTTATTTTTGTTGTGAAAAGAACGATAGATGGGAAAGAATTTATGAAATTAGGTACGACCCCGCTAGAGGGTGTCAGGTGTCGCCCGGACTACTGTGGTAACTTCTATCTAGAAAATTGCGCGCCCCGTCCTCCTTGGCACAATGGTGCGCAAGGGGTTGGCTCAGAAGCTTACACGCATTTTCGCTCACCCTAATTTAGCCACTCTACCCTCATAACTCTTCGGACGATGATGCCCTCGTTGGTTTTCGCTTTTTAGTCAAGGTAAAGAACCCCCACCCCCATCCCTTCCATTCCATTCCATTTTTTTGAGACCGAAGGGGCGTGGAGAGGCTGTGGGTGTTGGTGTGGGTGAGATTCCGTCTGTCTATCGTTTTTTTTTGTGGGTCTGAGCGTAAACCAACGAAAGCATCTTTGACCCAAATTAAGGAAAGCGGTAAAAATGGAGTGTGGGGGCGGGGTCTAAAAATGCTGGTGTTGGGGTTGGGAGGGCTCGCAATTCAGATGGAAGGCGCAGCACTCTGGTCCATAAGATTAGGACGAACGGACAAACCGATAAATGATATTTTTTTTCCCACTCGATTAAATGTTCGAAAAATATAAACAGGCGGGGGGGGGGATTTATGGGGCATGGGTGTTCCGGTGCCATTCGTACACAGGGTGATGCCGCCTTGAGTATAGTGATTAAAAAAATTGAAAATAATACCTGCTTCTAAGATGGGCTACGCGGAGGTCTAGCCTCCCATAAGGGGGGGGGGGGGGTACATACCCCTGAGTCGGAACCACGGGGGGTTCTATAATCGCTATTTTGTATCAAAACTACTATCTGACCCTCCGTCCCCTAACGAAGACAGGCGCGTGCAGGGCCCCGTCAGGCCCCAGCTTAGCCTCTTCTCCTTTCAGACAGCCTGTATTTCTCCCCTACAAACTCTCCCACAGGTTTCTCTGGTTGGCCTCTCTTTTCACAGGGTAGATGCTGACTTCAGCCAACTATCCCAGATCGGGGCTGAGTGGGGAAGGGAAAATGTTCCCTAACTGATGAGCTCCGGTTTGGGATGGTGGGTTTTTAACAACTTGCTTCATCTCCATCCATACCTTCCTCACGTCCCCATTCCTTCTCGCTTCACACTTTATCCTTTTTACGCCGTGCCCAAGGTGGAGCCCCCATCCCGAAGGGCTGCCAGGTCACCAGGCGGGAGGGTTGGCCTTAAATGGCGTCACCTGGCTCTGCCAGCCCCGCACGCCCCCCTTGCAGAGCGGGCTACTGCGAGAGGTGATTAACGTATGCCCCCATTAATAAAAAAAAGTCACCATGCCCAATGATGAGTAACAAAAAATTCCCCTTAATTTCTCCCTGTGGACCACTGTCGGAACCGCCCTCGGGCCCCCCGTAAGGGGCGCGGCGATTTGCCACTCTGGCCGCCGTGCTGACGGGATCCAGTGCTCCGTCCGGCCCCAGCTTAGCCTCTCTTCCTTCCTTCAAAACACTTGTTTCCTCTCTTTTCACACAACCTCTCCCACAACTTTCTCTGGTCAGCCTCTAATTTCACAGGGTAGATGCTGACCTTCCTTTCAGCCAACCGTCCCGCTGAGGGGGTCGGGGACAATGTTCCCTAACCCCTGAGCTCCGGTCTGGGGTGGCTGGTTTTTAACTACCTGCTTCATCCCCACCCATACCTTCCTCACATCCCTTTTCCTCTCCTCTTCACAATCTATTAATTTTTACGCCGTGTCCAAGGTGGAGCCGCCATGCCGATGGACTGCCAGGCCACCAGGCGGGAGGGGTGGTCCCAAATGGCGGCGCCTGGCTCTGCCGGGCTTGTAAGCACCTCTCGCAGTGCGGGCTACTGCGAGAGGTGTGCGCGATTGCATCCCGTGTTTAAAAAAGGGTCACCATGCCCAATGATGATAAAAAAAAACAACCCCAACCCTCAACTTCCCCTGTTCCATCGACGGGGCCGCCCTCGGGCAGCTCCAGCAAAAAAATGGAGGTTCCCCCCCCTGTGCTTGCACAGGGGACCCTCCATATTTCTCTAACCGGAGAGGAGGCTTACTCCTCTCCTACGCCTACGGGTGTAGGGGACTTCCCCTCACTCCCTTCTCTGGAGGTGCTTTCGGGCACCTCCCTATTTCCAGCGGCAGTCCCTCCTTTTCTTTCCAAGGGGACTGCCAAGAAAGCCAGCAGGCAGCCCTTAGCCAGCCGCTCCCCATCAAAGCGGCTCGGTAGGGCAAACCCCCTTAGGGGGGAGAGGGAAGCCAGGCCCCTTCGGTCGCTTCCCTCAAAAGACCTGCTGGCAAGAATTTTAAACCTTGCTGGGGTCAAGGCCTGTGCCTCCCCACACAAGACTGGCGACACTGCCAAGGGGACCTGCGATGTCCTGGGAGGGGATGGCCAACTGGAGGCCCCTCCTGTGATAAACATGGTCCTTGAGGAGACCCAGCCTCAGACGGTAGGGCCTTCCATGGGGGGGAATTCGGGCTCGGCGCCAAGCACCGAACCCGAATCCGCCCCTATGCAAGGTCCTCCTCAAATGGCTGAGGGCTCCGAGGCAGTAAAAGGAGGGGAGGGATATCCTCCGACAGGTGCCCCCACGACAACCAGGACCTTCTCCATTTCGGAGAGGGACCTGGCTGAGGCCGGTCCATCTGGCCTGGGGGCTTCTGCCGGCGGAGGTGAAAAGCGGGTTCATTCCCCGCCCTCCTCTCCAAAAAAGAAAAAGACCAAAAAGACGAAAAAGACTCGGGGCTCCTCTCCATCTGCGGGGGCTGCGGGGACGGATGGGTCTGCTGCCACTTTGGTAGGCGACCAAGCCAAGATCGGCACATCCGGCCCCTCTACCTCCTCGTGTGCAGAGCCCCTGACCAAGACTAACCCCAAAAGTGCACAGGGCGGAGCCTCGATGACATCGGGGCCCCTCATTCAGAGGTTACCTGGCGTTTTCGAGCCCGCTGGCTTCAAACGCTTCCTCGTTATTCGCTCCACTGATGGCACCATGTTGTCCAAGGGAAACATGATCCATCAGAGGAGAGGATTAGCTAGTGCAATTGGTAGAGAGCCGAAGGTGACCCGTTTCTCGGACGGGAGCCTTCTGGCGAATGCGGCGAATCCCGCCGAGGCGGCCAAGATAAGTGCTCTTCGGACACTTCATGGCACCCCGGTGAGTGTGATGCCGCACTCTACCATGAACTTTGTAAAAGGAGTAGTTTATGCGAGGGAACTCGTCGACTACTCCATTGAGGACATCACCCTAGAGCTGGCCGACCATGGGGCGGTCAAGGTCGAACGTGTGATGAGAAAACAGGGAGGGGCTTCGAGACCCACCCCTACACTCTTCGTCACGTTCGACTGTGACAAGCTCCCTGAGTCGGTGCGTGCCGGTTGGTACCGCTACCGCGTGAAGGCATTCGTGCCACTGCCGCGGCGGTGCTATTACTGTCACCGCTTCGGCCATAGGAGGTATACTGTTATTTCCGCGTATATTCCACCGTTAGCTGACTTGCAGGCTGGAGACTTCCGCCGAGTCGTGGCACGGTTGCTGGGGCCCTTTCTCTTGCTCGGGGAGACTACTTTATTAAACCCTGGGGTCAAGTCCTTGCCGATCTGATCGACGAGGTTGAGTTGGGTGTCCTAAATGTGGATGAGTTTACGCATCACTGCCCGAGAACTGCTTCATTTTCCTGCCTAGATCTAACTTTGTTCTCTCCGGATGCACAGCTTGATTTTGATTGGGGGATGGTCGATGACCCTCATAGTAGTAATCATTTTTCCATTCAAATATCATTTTCATAGCGGCTGCCGCCTGAGAGCCCACTTCGGTGGTGCTTGGTGCGGGCCTGGTGGTCTGCATTTCAGGAAATGACTGAATTATCTATCTCAGTCGAGGAGTTTAGGTTGTTAGATGAGGCCATTGAGTTCTCCGGCAACCTCATCGCCGCGGGCCTGACTACTATTCCCAGAACTTCTGGCCGTTTTGCACACCGACAACTCCCGTGGTGGTCGGCTGATTGTGAGGCGGCCCTCAAATAGAAGCGTTATGCCTACATGCGCTTTAAGCGCCGCCTGAACGATTACACTGTCGCTGGGGGCGAGGGGACGCCTCCCAATGTTTATATCTGAATTTTTGCGAGATCGTCGATTCCGCGTACGGGTGGGGGGAGCCCTCTCCGGCCCAAAGGAGCAGGAATAGGGTGTCCCGCAGGGAAGTGTCCTCAGTGTCACACTCTTTGCCGTGAGCATCAACGGCATCACCTCGGTGCTGCCAGAAGATGTTCTCGCTACGCTCTACGTGGACGACCTTTCGATCTCTTTTGGCGCGGCCCAGATGCCATCTCTAGAGCGTCGACTCCAACAGGCATTAAACCGCGTCTCTCGCTATGCCGAAGCGCACAGGTTTCGGTTTTCTTTGTCCAAGACTAAAGTGGTGCACTTCTGCCGCCATCTACGGCTCCACCCTGACCCAGATTTGTTTCTTAATGGGGTGCGCCTGGATGTGGTTGAGTCCCACCATTTCCTTGGTCTTGTATTCGACCGACGCCTCACCTGGGAGGCTCATATTCGCAGCCTTAGGGTCGGTTGTACCCGCGCCATGGATATTCTCCGTTCCGTGACGTTCAGTGCTTTGGGCATTGATAGGGCTACTGCCCTACTTTTTTATGCATCCTTTGTTCGTTCGAAGCTTGACTACGGATGCGAGATTTATGCATCCAGAGCCGAGCGTGTATTGCGGAAGGGGGATTCGATCCACTACACCGGCCTCCGCCTTGCGACCGTTGCCTTCCGCACTTCCCCCATTGATAGCCTGTTGGTCGATGCTGGGGAGATGCCACTCGCTCTGCGCCGTGTGCAGTGCATCACTCGCCTGTACGCGCGAACCCGGCGCCTCCCTCAGTCGTCAACAGCTTTCACTGCATCCGCAACTGATCTCGACGGTGCCTAACCCGCCGAGAGACGCCAGTCATACTCTAAGCCCTCTGGGTTTAGGGCCAGGAAACTCCCTCGAGAGCTAGATATAGCTCTCGGGTCGGTGGCGCCCCTGGTTCTGCCCAGGACGCCACCCTGGAGGGTACCACATTTGGCTATTTGTCGCCACGCCTCTGCTCCGAAAGCTTGTACGGCGCCGGGAGTATTGTGTTCGACCTTTTTGGAGCACACATCGTGTCACGCTGGAACCGTGCCAGTGTATACGGATGGCTCCAAGTCCCAAGAGGGGGTCGGCTTCCACGCCATATCCCCTCTGTTTGAAGTCAGCGGGGCTCTGCCAGGCGCTGCGTCTTTCTTCATGGCCGAGCTGGTGGCAATACACCACTCGGTACGGGAGATTACGCGACGTGCCCGGTTCGGAGAGCGGATTGTGATCTATAGCGATTTACAAAGCGCCCTGAGTGCTCTCGGGGCATTGGAATCTCCGCATCCCCTGGTTCGCGATATCCGTGACGCCACGACGGTTTTGGCGAGTCGGGCAGATGTCGAGATTATCTTCTGCTGGGTTCCTGGACATGTAGGAATTGCGGAGAATGAGGGCGCCAAAGAGTCCGTGAGGACTCTGCGACCCGACCAGCGTTTCGCTCTTCCTCACACCGACTACATGGCAGGAATACCGGCAGCTCTTTGGACTTCTTGGTAAAGGAGATGGAAGACGGTCGAAGGGAACTTAAACTTGCGTGTCATTGCGCCGCGACTGTCCCCATGGACCTATTCCCCAATGCCGCGACGGATTCAGGTCTCTTTCTGTCGTCTCCGAATCGGACACACTCGTGTGATGCATCGCTATTTGATGGAGCGCTCTCCTGCGCCCTATTGCGACGAATGCGTCGTCCCCCAGACTGTTCGGCACATTCTTGTCGAATGTCTCAGTCTGGGTGATCTTCGCGCACGTTACCTGTCCAGGTACCGGAATGGGCGGAGTCGCTACCGCCTGTCCCTTGTACTCGGGACGAGTGCGTGCACCATGACTAGTGGATTGATAGACTTTGGGGGGGGGGAGGCCGGCCTTCTCCCTTGTATTTAACTTGTTTTTTTGTTATTGTTTTTTGGTTTTTTGTAGGTCGCAGGCTCCCTGATTGTTATCCCTTTTTATTTTTGTTTTTGTTAAAAAAATTTATTTTAAAGTAGCCTAGAACTAGGCTGTTTGTTTGCGGCGACTTATGCCCAAGTGTGCATTCGCCACATATCCCCTTAAAAAAAATGTACTCGGGACGGGTTCGTGCGCATTGACCTATGGACTCTATGACTTTTTGGAGGAGGCCGGCCTTCTCTCCTCGACCTGGATTGGGGCTCCGTCTGGCTACTAACCACTCCCGGTGTTGCTTAACTTACCTGTAATTGGAGGCGTCGTTTCCTCTTTGCTTGGCCTTTGGTAGTGGGGTACGTGTAGCTTCAAATCCCTTTCATCTCTCGCGCCTATTGACTAAGCCCTGTTGACCTCTTTGCCAATCATCCAGAGAAGGGGCTTGTTTCAAGACCATCCAGCTAAGCGAGGGCCGTCGAAGCCATTCTTACGAGCATATTATCAGCTATGCCCCCCTTCATCCCGATCTGAATGTACGTGTGTGTGCGCAGAGGCACGAAAGGGGGGTCAATAGGTAGAATATTTATCTCGTTTAGCGAGGTCATCGCCATGGAGACGGAATGTAAGAGAATGTTGATTGTGTAATCGATTGTTGCTCCCATTGATTCTTCTGAGACCATTTTGTCCTACCGCCGGGGTGTGAGGGAAGAGAAAATCGGATTTTCCCCTTCGAGTTCTTCCTTGTTGCGGACCCAGGATCTTGAATCTAACGCCCTCACCCATTCCCGCGGCGCTTGTTCCCAAAGCCCAAGGTGCGCGGGTCTCGTTTATTCCTAACCTCGATGTGGATATCGGGGAAACGCACTCTCTAAGAAAGTTGTTAGCCACTGGTAGACGAAAATAGGGGGGTGGGATCGAGAAAGAAAGAGGGCTTTTTTTTATTGTCACGGGAACCCATGGTACTGCGGTGAGATGTAGAAAGAACTCTGAAGTTCGTCTGCCCCTATGATTTCATCTGGTAGTTTCGCTATATTTCGAAGCACAACCACCGCTCTTCAGGCCAGACTTACGAGTACGTATCTTCCCTTAATGGTCGAACTCTTTGAGAGAGAGGCGTGGGGGGCATCTAAAAGATCCCTGGTTAGTGCATTTAGGACCCCCCTCCTTCCGTGTTCTAGGTAGATGGGTCCCCATTTTTTGACCCCCCTCTCTGTGGTGAAAATTTCGCGACCGTTTTTTCCCGCAGATTCTAAGTGTAAAGCTGCTTCGACTTCCTATTTAAGGCTCTGCGAAATGTCGCTCAAGCTCGCGCTATTTTGAAAGGAGATCCTACTAAAGCGGGAGCCACCTTTAGCTTTAATGTACTTACTAACAGCTTGTATTATCCAATCAGGTCTCCCTAGGTGTTCTTTTGCACGCCATGAATCTTGACGATGCATTTGCCGCTCAGACAGGCCATAAAGACCTAAGTCTTTGCGGCCAAAGATAGGAACGTTCGAGATTTGTCATAATGCTCGAGCCGGAGGTCCCGTTAGCTCAGTTCAAAGCGCCGCCTTGGAGAGTACCACATCTAGACTTTTTGTAATAGGCTTTTTGCTTGCAAGATTTGTAAGTCACTAGTAGTACTGCGTTCGGTTTCGATGGAACTTTGCTTTGTGTCACACCGAAACAGGCGGGTTCAAGTAAGAAAATGGAGTGGGGGGGGGGAGGCCCTTCTGGCCTCGGTCTTAAAGGACAAGCTGATTGGCTATACATCATTAGATACTGGGTGAATCCAGTCCGTGTCGCATCTTGGGATAGTTTCAATAATTATGTGGGCTACCTGAGCGCCCTAAGAGCGTCGGTACACTGCACCATCTCCCCCGTCCATGATTCCGTTGTTGCCACAACACCGGGGAGCGTGAGGATTGGCCTCTGTGGGTCCTTTGGCACACCCCATTCTGGCCCCAGAACACACCCAATCGAGTGGTTCCTGGAAATCTTCTGCCAGGAATGTTTGGGTACCCGATACTGTGGTGGCTGCTACCACCTCTCTTAGGTTCCGGGGGGAGGTTCCTGCGTGTTTGGTCTGATTTTTTGTTTGGGAGGCTTTTATGTACGTTTGTGTGAACGATTGGATTAGTAATGGATTAGGAGGACTTCTTCCACTGTTGGTGAAGTGTTTGTGTGTTATGGAGGGCTGGTTGTGTTTGTGGGTTTGCCCTTAGGGGCAGGGGGATAGGTTCTCGAGACTTTTTTTTACGGCAGAGATGCCCTTTTGGGGTATAATAATCATTTTTGCTTGAGTCCAGACTGTCCTTAGGGACAATGTCGCCCATTTCGACTCCACTGAGGCAGGCTGACCACAGGAAAGGATGCTGTCAACACCACCCCGGACGACGGTCTAGGGAGTTTCCTCTCTCGAATTTAAACCGAAATACCAACGAAGGCAACGTGCGCTGGAAGTTTGTTGTGGGCGGTCGCGAAAGAAAGTGGAGAAGATGGAGAAAATAAAAATCAGGGGAAAATATATCGGTGCAGATCGGGAGGGTAATCTGCGGAAGTTGGGGCATGGAGGGCACATAATCTTCCAGATGTGAGCCGCTGAAAGAGTTCCCCTGCTAGACCTGACATACCCGTGCCTTCCTCGAGGCCTTTCACTATGTTGAAGAGTCGGGTCATTCGAGAGGACACCGAGTGTGGTGGGGTTGGGTGGGGGAATGGTGGTCGTCGGGGGCAGAACTTCCCCTACTGAGGCGAGCCTTTTAATGGGTTTAACCCTGTGCGGATTGGGGGAAGGGATGGGGTTCATTAGAAAGTCTCTCGTTATCGAATTAATACACAACTCGAGACGCCATACCCTCCTCCGCTCGGTTTCAGCCCCCTTCCCATATCCTGATATTCCCAGCTTATTTTTAATGTTATCGTGGGGTAAGGGGGGGGGCTATTTATATTTTTACGTTTGAAAGATTTACAGCTGTATTGGTGATTCACGGAAAGGAGGGGGGGGGTCACACATATGTTGTTGGTGGCACCGTGTATTTGGTATGTGGGTAATGGTCAGTGCCGGCCGCGGGTGCCAGTGTCTGTTCGTTAGTGGGGTCTCACTCGCTCCCGCTCGAATGAGGAGAAAGTGCCAATTGAGTTTTCGCGTCACACGCCACGACCCCAACCACAACCCCCAAACATGAACGGTTGCCCCCACCTTTTGTTGAGGTCAAATGAGCGTAGCCAAAATTGTGCAATTTTAACTTTCACGTAACGCCGCTCCGGAACCGGATTTTGCTCTTGCGCGGATCCGCCACTTTGGGGGGGAGGGTTAAGGTGACGATTAAAAGGGCAACCGAGTCATCACCATCAGAGGCTAATTTCTCGACAGGGTAACCTGGGGAGGGGGGGCACTTCTGTTTAAATTATTACCCCGAAAGCAGGGCAGGGCAGGGCTAAGCAAGAAGGTAGCGCTTAAGTGAGAGACCTTAGTGTCCAATTGATTTGGAAAGTTTAGTGATGTCTCCAGAGAACTTATTCGAAACGAGGTTTAGTTCCGAATGCCCTCCTTAGTTAGAGTTTAGTTTAAGGGTAGTTTGAGAGATGTTTGATGGTTCGGAAATCGATAGGAGTTTGAAGGACTGAAGGTTAAATGAATTTAGGCGAGAAAGAGAGAGTTTGAGGGGAATTCGAGGAGTTTTGGCTAGATAGGGGTTTCAGCGAGTTGTTTCTTCCTCCAGTTTGTTATGAATAGTGGCCGTTTGTCTCTCCTGCAAGGGCGTTTTCAAGGAATGAGGGAGGAGGGGATGATTAGGGGGAAGGTGTCCGAGCCCAAACACCCTCTACCCATAGTAAAGCCATAAACCACCGTGTTCACTGTGCCGTTCGCCGAGGAGGTGGAGAAGGGTAATATTCGTCCAGCTGTCCAGGAAGGTCCTAAGCACGCAGATAAACTCATAAACCACTTGCTCTTCCTAAGACATCTGGGCGGCGGATTCTCCAGTTGATCCGATTTTTGTTACTTCTCTCCCTCCATTTGGCAGCTTCGTAATTCCATCCGCGTGGAGCTGCTGGGTTCTTGGAAGTGTTGGGGATGTTGACGGCATCTAAATTAATCCACGCGTTTCCACTCATGGGATTTAGCATCTCCGAACCGCTCACATTCACTTACATCACCGTCATTCTAATCCTTACAAATGGTTTACACGTCTCTGCAGCCTTTTTCATCCTTTTTAAAGGATGAAAAGCATTACCGGTCTGCAGAAAATGCAACTCTTGGTTATTCATGTTTAACCTTGATAAGGGTTGGCAAAAATGTGATTTTTTTTTAGGTGAGACGGACGGAGCCGGTAGCTTAGTTACCTCTCTGCAAGGGATGCCAAGTGATGCCTTCGGGAAAATATGAATGAGATGGAAGGGAAGTTTTAAACTCTTCATATTCCAGCTGAAATGTTGATACGAACGATATGTTGGCATCCCTTGTAGCGAGGTAGCTAACCTACCGGCTCCGTCCGTCTCACATATAAAAAAAAATCCTATTATTGCCAAGGGTAAACATGAATAACAAGAGTTGCACTTTCAGCACCCCGGTAATGGAAAAGGCTGCAGAGACGTGTAAAGAATTAGGATGGCAGCGATCTAAGTGAATGTGAACGGTTCGGAGATGCTACATAACTGAAGGAAAAGATTACCCTCGATGTGTGTGTGTGGGGGGGGGGGATAGAATCCGGCTGTGGGCGACGTGCCTTCGTTGCCGAACGGGGTTGAGGCCAGGAGAGTTGCGCGCTCGGTCTCAAGGGGCCAATTTAGTTTAATGTATCTCTCACTCTGTGTCACTTTCCTAACGCACATCTCGTGAGAATTTGGGGACGGAGGTGCCATCGTTAGTTTTCCTTTTATCTCAAGGAAAAAGAATCAAACTTCTCGAGCATTTGTCATTTTCACTTTGCTCGCATCTCATGAACCTTATGCCAGAGATGCCCACGTTAGTTTTCGCTTCTTAATGAGTATTGGAGGGGGGGGCATGTACCCCACGCCCCTGAATGCGGATGATAAGGGGATCCTGTATTGCTGGGGAAACCCTCGGGGACCCTGTGAGGCCCCTATAGACCTTGCTTGGCTAAGAAGGCCCAAGAAAGGTGTTTGGGGGGGGGGGTGCTTCCTGCTCCCGCCTCCGCCCCCTTTCGCTGACTGCCTATGGCGTCTGGGCGCGGGCGTGGGCGTGGTTCCCGCGAGCAGTACTTCCCCCTCCCCCCTCTACTTTGCCCTTCCTTCTCTTGAGTCTTCTCTCGTCTTTCTCCTCCCTTTATTCGTTATCTTTTGAGGGTTATTTTTATCATTATTCTTTGCTATTGCCTTCCTTCGTCCCCCCCCTCCCTGTGTAATTGTCTTCTCGCCTTTGGGAAGTGTGGGGGTGAGTGGGGCACGTTCAGGAAAGCCCATTGATCCTCTCTACTCTCGCCCCAACCCCACTCAACTTTCCATTTTGGTAATTTTTGTTGCCCTTTCTCTCTCCTCTTCGGATTACATTAAGCGAGGAAAGGATGGAAACGTCTTCACTGACTAATGTTCCCCCGACCGGAGCCAGAGGGGGATGGGGGAATCTCTCCTCTCTTGAAAGGTTAAAAGAGGTAGGGGAGGGGGAAGAAATCCCCCGCCCCGTACGTCACATGAGCGAAAATAATTTCCTCCTCCCTCCTTATTTATTCCCCTCGGGGAAATTGCGAAGAGGGAAGGATGGGCGTGGACGCCCAAAGCGAGGGTCGACAGGGTGTGGTGCCGCTGAGCTGTGCTCCCCTCGCCCCCTCCCTCAACCCATCCCGTGGGGATTGACTTCGCCATTGTCGAAATTAAAATTGCCTCTTTTTGCCCAGTTACTTAGTGGGGAGGGGGGGGGGGGTATTGTTAATTAGTTAAAAGCTAAAACCAACGAGGTCATTTTTTGCTCAAGTTTTTAAGGAGGGTGATGGGGGTATTTTTCGGAGAGTTGTGCGTCCGATCCTGCTTCCTTTCCCTAGGGTTTTTTTTGTGTTGGTTACTCGGGCTATAGACCTTTCCCACGTTTCCATCTCCCAACTTCACCACTTCATTAATATACCTTTGGAAAACTTTTAGATGCCCTCGTTGGTTTTATTGACGTTATATTTGGGCTGATTGCAAAAATTCATTCTGAATCGAGTGATTGGTGAACGCTTACCAGTGATGTTTGTCCCGCCTGTTCGAGGCGGGTTGATGTGGTTAGATAACTTTATGCCCCCACTCCCTTCCCCCTTTGTTCCTACAGATCGGCCCCACCCCAAGCAGGACCAGAAGTGGGGTGGGAAGCAGCCTTAAGGGGTGTAGGTTCTTTCGAATAATTGGTTGGTTTTGCTTCATTCGTCTATTGGAATAACACGCCTCTCAGGCTGGGGCTGGGGGGTAATAAAATAAGGGCATATTCTTGCCTCCCGCGTATATGTATCCATGACAACGACGCAGGACGGCACTTGCCGTTCCACCTTGTTTGTCCCCTATTCGAGTGGGGGCGTTTACCCAGCACCTCGGGGTTAGTGGGGGAGGATGGGGTTGCCCATCCTCCTCCAGGAAGGTCATTTAGCGTGACCTGCCGTAGAAAGTCTTGAGGATCGATAGGAACTGTAACTATTGACCCCCTCCCCCATCCTTTGCCCCCTTTATCATGTTCAAGCCAGCTGCTCAAGGACAAATCCGAAATAAGAGGAAATTGACGTTGGAGTGAGGGGGGGGGGAACCCCCGGAGTTATGGGTGGGTGAGTTAAAATGCGGAGTCGGTCGGTATTTTGTGTTCTTAGGGTCCCCGGCCCCCCGATGGTTATACTTTTTTGGGGGTGCGATAACTGCATCCAGTGTTGTTTATCTCCCCCAGTAAAGGGGGCGGGGTAATGCCTCCGCCACAACAAACCCGGAAGGACAGCGTCCCTCCCGACCCTACTGCCCCATAACAAACGTGCCCTCGGGTCGTCTTTTGTACCTCTTTTTAAATTCCCCACTCCCTTTTCTTGCTCCTGTCTAGACCCAACAAAGAGAGAAAGAGGGCGTTAAGCCCTCTAAAAGAGAGACGTTTCGTGCTCATTCTGGAGACCCGTTTGTATGAGGCGACGGAGATGCAAGTGGATTACATTGTGTGTAAAGGGCTTTACGAGAGGAGGTGGCCTGAATGAAGCCTACATGACGCGCCAACCGCACGTGGGAAAATGGTTGACGAAGGGGGTGAGCGACTGGAACAAAAGGTGGGTAGATGGTAGTAGTTATGGTGGTTGGGTGGAGGGTTCTGTTAAGTGAGAGAGAGGGGCGAGGTTTGACTGATTATATTCGGGCAACTTGAAGAAGCGCGTTTTTTCATATCAATTTGATCAGGCACCTGGCGCTCCCTATCGAAGGCAAGGACTTCACCATAGTGGCGAGTGGAAAGATAAAGAAGCGAGGCGAGTGCCCCGTCGCCAGACACTTTGATACTCTTTGAACGCTTTCCCGGAAAGTTGGCACTGCGGTTTGGGTTTATCTCCGTCTAGTTCGAGCCCCGCTCAGTAGACCGCTCGGATCTCCTCAGCCACGGCCCTGCGCCATTCGTCCCTCGTTGTGGGCGATGAGTTGCCTCGGGCGGCCGCCCGTTCCGAGGCGATTTGGGCGCGCCGTGGGCGGCAAGGCCGACGGCGATGCTCTGGCGACCGCGTCTCTCAGACATTATCGAGGCGGACGATGAACCCTCGGAAGATGCGCTCTCCTCCGCCTCCACTGCTTCTTTCTGGGGCCACGAGAGGGAGCTGCTGGACCCGTGGTGGGGCTGTTCTCTCCCGACCGCCAATGAGCTCCGGAAAGGGACCGAGACACCATCCTTTTTCCAGGGCCTGGTTCGTACCACAAGACCCCATTGCGGTAGACGTTCTCCCTGCCGAGCCCGGCCTTGGAGTCTTTGTGGCCCTCAGAAAGAACTGCCGGTGGGCGCGTACCGGCCCAGTCGGCGGAAAATTAAGGGTCAGTGTTAAGCTTTAGACTAAAGGGGGGGGGCCCTTCCCCTCTCGTTTTCTTAAACATGTGGAGTCAATTACCCCTCTACTGAATACTCCCTCTCTTCGTTTAAAGGTGGCACTTTCACTTTGGCCCTCGAGTGTTTTGGGTGTTATTAAGGAAACGTAAACAACTGTCCATTTTCAGCACCTTTGGCGCGGCTGTTGAGTTTAAGGTGTTTAATTTGAAGCTGTAAAGTTTTAGTCGCGTTGATAAATTGAATTACCAGCACCTGCTGGTAATTCAATTTGTCAAGGGGTGTTGTGACACTTTCCTTGGATTAATGTTCTCGAACGAAGGGGTTTCGCTGTCTAAGGCCCCTTTTGGCCCTCGACTAATTTTAATGAAGTAGTTGAGAGAAATGTCCGCGAAATGATGATGCGGGCATGGTTCCCATTTCCGAGTCGCTTTTACGTCTTCAGAGAGATAGTTATACACCCGCCTTCTAAATGGGGCTTTCACTTAGGCTGCGGAGTCACACGTGTTCCGCTGCGGAGTCACACGTGTTCCCTTATTTCTTACTCTTGGCGGTTTACAAGTGCGTCATGACCAATCAATAGAAAGTCGGATTCTTGGTTTCCATTCTTGGGATTATTATTTAGTTCATTGGTGTCTGTACTCTTAAAAGTAGGCACGCCTTTTGTGTAGTCTATGTTGGGGCGATTTTATTATAATACTGCTTTTTTTTCCTTTTTTTATCATTTATTTTTCTGCCATGCAAAACGCCTTTCGATATACTTCTTTTCAAGAGTTTCCCTAGTTTTAAAGATAGTTATCGTTTTCTATCGCTTAATAAAGAAAATGGTATTTAATTGGGCTACAAATATAAAGGTTTTTGTGTGTCCCTCGCATGGTATTTTAATATAAAAATGACGGTTTTTTTAGTTTTAGTTAGGAAACTAAAGTTTAGTGATATTATATACATTCAAGTGAGGGTGAGAATTTTTTTTTTTCAATATGAAGATTCTATGACGAACAAGCTTAATTTATAAGTTCAACAAAGCTCAGTCTGAAATGAGTATGTGAAAGGCCTGTGTGAGGAGTCGGGATTAGTGTTTGTTGATGTTTGGAATGGGTTTTATTGGAATAAGGCATTGGATGGTCTCCATATAAGCCTGGCTGGGGTTGACGTGTTGTGGCAGTAGTTAGATAGTTTCGTTGGGTCTTTGCAGGCAGGAAACTAGTTACTGATAGTGGTCAGGGAAATATAAGAGTACAGGGTGGGGCAGGGAAAGGAAAGAGATTCAGAGGAGATAGAGTGAAAGGTATACATTCTAAAAGAGGTGCCTCAGGGACAGGAGGGTTGATTTGTCTTTATACCAATGCTCGTAGTCTTAGAAATAAGAAAGATGAGTTATTTAGTTATATTATTGATGAAGATATAGATATAATATGTGTAATAGAATCATGGGTTAATGAAAATGAATTTAATGACAATGTGAGTGAATTTGAACTACGGGGTTATGATATGTACATTAGTCAAGGGAGAGATAGGACTGGTGGTGGGTTGATTATTTATATAAAAAATATCATTTCTTCAAATCTGAATAATTCTGTAAAGCAAGAAGTTGAGTCACTGTGGCTAGATATTAGGCTCAGTAAAATAGGATAATACACTTGGGAGCTTTTTAGAGATCACCCGGACAGACAGACTTTATTAATGAGCTAATGATCAGGGCAATAAGGAAAGGATGTGAAGTAGATAAAGTTATTCTTGGTGACGTTAATTTAAATTCTGTGGACTGGGAAAATATGATAAGGAGGGATAGAGCAAGTTGTAAGTTTATAGAATGTTTTGAGGATAATTTTTTGACTCAATTTGTTAATAAGACAACAAGGGGTACCAATATCTTAGATCTGGTTCTTTCAAATGATGATCACTTGGTTCAGGAATTGACTCCGGGAAGCATTGGGTAATAGTGATCATCAGATGGTTCGTTTTAACTTGGAAATAGTGAAAGGTAGAACATCAACAAACTCCACAAAAACTCCAGATTTTTATAAGGGAGATTACGATAAATTACGAAAGTTGCTAAATCAGATTAGGTGGGATATAAAATTCAGGAGGAAGAATACTTATGAGATGTGAGACACTTTTAAGACTATATTAAACATAGTCCAGGAGCAGTGTATTGCAATGAAGGCTATTAGGAAGAAATGTACGAAGCCGTTGTGGTGAAATCAGGAGATAGCTAGGAAAATTTCTGAGAAGAAAAGGCATAACAGAGATTACAGAGAGAAAGTACTTTTGATAATTTAAATCATTATAGGTCAACCAGAAATGAGCTAAATAAGATTATTAATAAGAGCAGAAGGGCGGCAGAAATTAATTTAGCTCAAAATAATAATAAAGATCCCAGAAAATTCATTAGCTATTATAGAATCTATAACAAATTTTACAGTGATAAAATAGGGCTTATTAGATATGAAGTGGTTTTGAAAGAATCCGATGAGGAAATAGTAGAGGTTCTTAATGATCATTTTTCTTCAGTATTTACAGAAGAGAATCCAGATAGATTAAATGATGATAATTCTAGGTCAAGGGAAGTAGTGTTGAATACCATTAATGTAAACAAGGAAATAATTAATGGGCTTATTCTAGTAAGTCATCTGTCCCAGACAACATTCATTCTAGGTTACTCAAAGAAGGTTTAGATAGTATTGCAGTAGCTCTTGAGAAGATACATAGATCACTAGAGTTTGGAGAAATACCTAATGATTGGAAATTAGCTAATTTTTAAAAAGGGAAGTTAAGAGGATTCGAATACCTTTAGGCAGGTAAGCTTAACTTCTATCGTTTGTAAAATTCTTGAGAAGATAGTTAAGAAGGGGATTTCTGACCATATAGAGTGTGGTAGGTTAATAAATGATACTCAGCATGGGTTTAGAAGAGGTAGATATGACATTAACCTGCTAGAGTCAGTACAAAGGAGGGCAACAAAAATACCTTCCCTGAAGCACCTTGAATATGATTATAGACTGAAGGTACTAAATATGTTCTCATTCGAGAGAAAATGTGTGAGGAGAGATATGATTTGGCTTTTTAAAATCTGTTCTGGGATGGAGAAGTTGGATTTTAGCAAGTTATTTGACTTGGAAGGTAGTAATAGGACTAATTAAAAATTTGTAAAATACAGCTGCAGGTTTTATGTTAGAAAATATTTTTTCACCAATAGAGTGGTAGATAACTGGAATAGTTTGCCATCTGAGACGGTAGACAGTCCAAACTTGAATGTATTCAAACGCAGATTAGATGATTATACGGGGAGGGAGGGTTAACTTCGGTGGGTATTCTGGACTCATTCCTGTGGATGCAGTTTTTTATTTGTTTATTACGATTGATTTGGATTTTGACGAGTCTTGATGATGATGCCTTTTGTTTTTGACACATTTCTGTGTATGGTTCGAATTGTAGATGCATGATCGGACACAATCCTATGGATGCATTTTGTGGTTGGGTTTTGAAAGATGACGATGACCTTTGATAGGCCCTTGTGGCTTTTGTTATCCGCGAAATTATGTTAAATACGATCTTGAATAATTGTCTCATCTGATCACTACACAAAAATGGGTATCAAGTTTGAACTTCGAGACGTTGTTTTTTCTGTACCGACTTGTTCGGAGAATTTTATAATAGGCCCCTTTGTTTCCTTTAGTGTTGATAGTGTTTGTTTTGCAGCCTGTTTTACTTATCTATGTCTCCATGGTAGGTCTCCCTCCCACCAATTTCCACCTATTGGTGGGAGGGATAGCGATGACGTCATCTCGGCGAGCTCTCTATTCAGTGACGTTTTTTGTTGTTTTAAGGTGTAATATACCTAATGAATTTTAAATTAAATTGTGAAATAGATCCCGTTTGTTTACATTTCAGAGCGGCCTAATTTTCTCCCCTTTTGTTTACACTTTTCTTGATTGCTTAATTAAAGGGGTTTGAAAGAGTTTACTCAGTGTGGCTGTCGCTTTGGATGAAATGTGTATATAGTGTGTGATTCTTGTGGTGCTGAAGTAAGAGCAAATGTATCTGAATGTCGTGTGTGTTGTGTGACTTGCAAATGTGGCTTTAGTAGAGGAGGTGAGTCGGTTACGTGATGAATGCAAGAGATTAAATGATTTGGTGGTTGAAGTGAGAAGGGAGGCGAGCGTACGCATGAAGAATGTGGCTGGGGCCAGGGGGGTGGGAGATAGGCCTAGACTAGGCACTGGGTAGAAAGAAACGACTGATGTAAGTGAAGATGAATGGTGGGTGAAAATGGATAGAATAGATAAGTTTAGGACAGGTTAGGCGTGTTAGTAAGAGGGACATATTAAATGTTTCTTTTAAATGATGATCGCTTGGTTCAGAAATTGACTGTCGGGGAATCATTGGGAAATAGTGATCATCAGATGGTTCGTTTCGTTTTAACTTGGGAATAGTGAAAGGTAACTTGCTAAATCAGATTGGATGGGATATAGAATTCAGGAGGAAGAATACTTATGAGATGTGAGACACTTCTAAGACTATATTAAACATAGTCCAGGAGCAGTGTATTGCAATGAAGGCTATTAGGAAGAAATGTACGAAGCCGTTGTGGTGAAATCAGGAGATAGCTAGGAAAATTTCTGAGAAGAAAAGGCATAACAGAGATTACAGAGAGAAAGTACTTTTGATAATTTAAATCATTATAGGTCAACCAGAAATGAGCTAAATAAGATTATTAATAAGAGCAGAAGGGCGGCAGAAATTAATTTAGCTCAAAATAATAATAAAGATCCCAGAAAATTCATTAGCTATTATAGAATCTATAACAAATTTTACAGTGATAAAATAGGGCTTATTAGATATGAAGTGGTTTTGAAAGAATCCGATGAGGAAATAGTAGAGGTTCTTAATGATCATTTTTCTTCAGTATTTACAGAAGAGAATCCAGATAGATTAAATGATGATAATTCTAGGTCAAGGGAAGTAGTGTTGAATAACATTAATGTGAACAGGGAAATAATTAATGGGCTTATTCTAGTAAGTCATCAGGCCCAGACAACATTCATTCTAGGTTACTCAAAGAAGGTGTAGAAAGTATTGCAGTAGCTCTTGAGAAGATTTATACTAGATCACTAGAGTTTGGAGAAATACCTAATGATTGGAAATTAACTAATTTTTAAAAAGGGAACTAAAGAGGACCCGAATAACTTTAGGCCAGTAAGCTTGACTTCTATAGTTTGTAAAACTTTGAGAAGATAGTTAAGAAGGGAATTTCTGACCATCTAGAGCAGGGGTGGGCAACCTTTTTAAGTGGGTGTACCAAAATTGGCCAAATCATTGCTACAAAATTTTCTCACGTGCCAATACTTGACTAAAACATAATGAAAAGATATAAAATTAAAGATGTTCTTTTTATTCATTCCCAACCCTTAATGATGCATAAAAACTACAAGGAAAAGATAGTCATTTTACCTAAAAATATACATATTATCATATTATATTAAACAGAATTGAATCTTTATCATTTCAAGAAGAAAACAACACATCCAAACTACAGTGGGCGCAAAGGAAATGTTAACCTCTTAAACGCAATGGAAATGTTAACTTGAATTTCGCCGTTAACTTTTTTTACCGCGTTCCCGCCATATAGGTAGTGGGAGGAGCTTGGTATGACGCATATACCTGCATCCAGGGCTCCCTCGCAACTTCCCGCCAGGCTCAGTTTGTGTGTGCTTGCAGAGCTCAGACAGTGTACTTCTGTGTTACGCTGTCCCACAGACCGCATCTTTTTCACCTTTCTGCTGCCTTTGACGCCCTACCAGACACCACAATACCATCGCAATGGGGCTTTGCAAGCTGACAATGGAGGAGAAGACCCATGCCCTAACTCTGATGGAGCAGGAAGTGCCAGTAAAGCGTGTAGCTGCCGATCTGAACGTGAGCCATGTGTCACTCTTTCAGCTCAAAAAAGCAGCCACCACACTCCCTCCGGGCACCGCACCGCCTTGCAAACCTGGCTCTGGGGGCAAGAAGAAGACAACTGCTCGGACTGACAAGGTTTTGCTACGTGAGGTGAAGCAGGACCCTTCGATAACAGCGACTGAATTGAAGGGGAAACATCCTGACTTGCTCCACAACGTCGCTATTCGTACGATCCAGCGCCGGCTACAAAAAGACCTGGGTTTGCCGTGCCGCCAAGAAAACGCTGCTGACAGAGGGTATGAAGAAAAAACGGCTAGCTATCGCGAAGAAATATCAAGATTGGACACCAGAGCAGTGGAAGAAAGTCATGTGGAGTGACGAGAGCAGTTTTCGGCTCGTCAGGGGTGGCTCGAAAGGGGTGCGGCGGCCCAGTGATGTGAGCAGATATGACCACCGCTACAACGTGAAGAGCGTGCAGCACCCCGATGGCGTCATGGTTTGGGGATGCTTCAGTGGGGAGAAGGGCAGGGGTGGTCTCTATTTCCTCCCCAAGAACGTCACCATGAAGGGATGAATTACATTGAGGTTTTGGAGGAACATCTGTTCCATTTCTACGCTCTCCATGGCTGCGACTTTTTTTATGCACGATGGCGCCCCTGCACACAAGGCACGAGCTGTCAAAGACTTCCTTAATGAGCAGAACATCGAAGTTTTGGACTGGCCAGGCAACTCACCCGACTTAAACCCCATAGAGAATGCCTGGAACCAAATGAAAAATGAAGTTGCTAAGTCCCGGCACACCTCGATCCCCGCCCTGAAGGAGACACTTATTAAGCTGTGGGTGGCAATGGACGGCTCCTACTTCGAGAATCTTGCAACACCCATGCCCAAGAGGATCCAGGAGGTGTTGAAGACCTGTGGGAACATGACAAAGTACTAAATGTAAAGAAATGTAAGTAAAAGGACCCAATAAAACAAACTTGAAATGTACTTTTGTGCTTAATTATCCAAAAATTCTTAATGTTAACATTTCCTTTGCGCCCACTGTAGAGAATGAAAAATTGTGGACCTTTTCATTTATTTACCATCATTGAGACTTGTGCTGCTGCCTCACTGATAACATAATTTATACCAGGTACATCATCCGGTTGCTATATAAAAAAAGTTGGAGATACATTTATTTAGTTTCCTTAAGTTAAGCATTTGGCTTCGCGTGCCGGTAGAAGTCTTTGGCGTGCCAAATGTTCCCCACCCCTGATCTAGAGAGTGGTAGGTTAATAAATGATGCTCAGCATGGGTTTAGAAGAGGTAGATCGTGTTTAACATATTTACTGGATTTTATGGATTATGTTACTAAACAATTAGATAAGGGAGAGAATGTTGATGTAATTTACTTAGATTTTAGCAAAGCTTTTGATAAGGTTCCACATAGGAGACTAGTTCACAAATTAAAAATGCATGGGATATGTGGTAAAGTTTTGAATTGGATAACTAAATGGCTGAAAGACAGGAAACAGAGAGTTGTGCTTAATGGGTTGAGGTCACAGTGGAAGGACGTTATCAGTGGCGTACCTCAGGGATCCGTTCTAGGCCCTTTATTATTCATAGTTTATATAAATGATCTTGGGGAGGCTCTAAATAGCAAAGTGTCATTTTTTGCTGATGACACTAAATTAGCAGCTGTAGTCAAAGAAGTTTAAGGTAGCTTTAAAGTGCAGAGTGACTGAAAGAAGTTATTTGCTTGGGCTCAGAAGTGCCAGATGAATTTAACCTTAAAAAATGCAAAGTTCTTAGCATGGGAAGGGATAATATGAATTTAGCTATGCAATGGATGGGCATTGGCTGAATTCATTTGAGGATGAGAAGGACTTAGGCGTAGTAGTAGATAGGTCACTGAAGGTTTCAAAGCAGTGTATTGGGGCAGAAAATAGAGCAAATAGGGTGCTAGGATACATTAAGAGGAATGTTAGCTACAAGAGTATGTCGGGCCACATTTAGAGTACTGTGTACAAGCATGGTCACCACATTTTAGACATGATATCAACCTGTAAGAGTCGGTACAAAGGATGGCAACAAAAGTAATACCTTTCCTGAAGCACCTTGAATATGAAGATAGACTGAGCTTACTAAATATGTTGTCATTTGAAAGAATATTTGTGATGTGCCTAATCCTACATTGATCAAAACGCAGGTTCTTTATCTTGAATTGAACGAAGCGAAGGTTCTTATTCTTGGACTGCAAATATTTGCAAGGTCTCTTAGTAGATCGTAACTCACCTTAAATTTAGTTTACTTTACCTTAAATGTTCTTTTCGTTTATCGTAATTTATCTTCATTTTATTTCAATCCAGACACCGTCATGTCAGGATCATTGTTTCAAACATCAATTTTACCTTTACTTAACCTAACTTAACCCATTTCAAACCTTATGTAATCATATAACTAAACAATATGATATTTTAATGATCCTTTGAATATTTTTCTATTCACTAAAACTTTCCTTAGTAATTTTCAATATTTTTCTTTTCACTTACAAGTCACCTTATGAGTCGTTAATAGGTGCCTTTTACTATATTGTGACCTAACCAGGTGCCTAATCTTCAAATGAGTGACTTTTTGTGCCTTATCTTAAATTGAGTGACTTTGAGTGCCTTATCTTAAATTGATCCAAAAATAGGAATAGTACAAATAATAATAAAGTTAGTGTTTATTGGTTGTGTGCTTGGTTGATCCCTTCATTTTGTTTTGCTTTCTAATTTATTTATATCCAAACTTTTTTTTAATTGGGGTTGAAATGGGAGGTACTTTTCTAGATTAAAATTATTTCTTCTATTTTTTGATATCGCAAAAGATGTTTCAAAATTTTTAGTTTTTTTTTCGTTCTTTTTATCTTCAATTTTTGGGGGTAAATTTTTAAAGGTGAAACATAATTTAATTTTACATTTAAAATAATGTATCTTAAAAAAAAGTTATTGCCATTTTTCTGTACTGTTTTGAAGAAAACTATAAAGTTTAGCAATTTTTCACGACAAGGGACTACTAGTAATGATAACAAGGATTGTTGTATGCCGCTCTTTAAAGTTAGTCGTTCACCAAGCGGTTATCTACTAACCAAGGACCTATATCTGGCAAATTCGTCCCCCTTTGCCATTCACGGGTAAAGTGTATGAACGCCCCCCCCCCCTACCGTATGCATCGGAACGTATCGTCATTTGATGGAGTGCTCACCCTGACAAGGACTGCGTGATCCCCCAGAGTGTCCGGCACATTTTGGGGGAGTGTGAGGGATCCACGCGTGCTATTTGTCTCGGGGCAGTTCGTGCACTCTGGACTGACTTTTGGGAGGAAGCCAACCTCCCATTTTATTTAACTTTTTTGGTGTTGAGCCGATTAATGCATACGTTAGAAGGGTCCGTCGTAGACTGCCTCCTCCTGCGCAAGGCCTGGAGTCGTGTAAAGGTCGCCAGAAGCTACTGATAAACCATCAGCGGAATCGACGTCCACTGGCTCGGGCCTGTAATCACCGCAACTGGACGATGCGTCACTGAGGATGTGCTGCTCTAGGGTCCGATGTTGGCACAGGCCAATGGATACAATAGGCGGGGCCAAGTTTTAGGGGTAGCAGAAAATGGAAAGAAAGCATTGACTAATTCACGGTGAAATACAACGGTAGTTTTGGTTTGGGAGTAACTTTTTGCTTGCAGAGAAATCTTCAGATGAATTGCATCCAAAGGTTTCTTCGTTAGTAGGGTAATAAAATAGGGGAAAGTGTGTAGAGTTAAAATAATTGACAAGAGTATGTTATAGATTGTTTGAAGTTTGTTTGTATGTTAAGTTCTCTTAATGTTTGAAGTTTGTTTGTATGTTAAGTTCTCTTAATGTTTGAAGTTTGTTTGTATGTTAAGTTCTCTTAATGTTTGAAGTTTGTTTGCTAGTAAAGGTCTCTTAAACGTAGTTTCAGGTTTGTTTAGACGCTAATCGTGGGACACATATTAACACCTAGGGAGTTAACTTAGCAGATTAAAACGATAAGACATTGACCTACCTTATGGAAGGGTGTCACCTTCTTGATGCCATCTCTTACCTCTGTAGAAGAACACACTGGTCTTGTAGAGCAGGGCTCTTCAAACTTTTCTCATCGCGACCCATTTCAAAAATCTTTTTTTTTGCCATCCCCTTAACCAAATTACCATAGAAATAAAAGTAAAAAACAATGAATGAAAATAGAGTATTGTTAGCTAAAATATAAGATTAGCAATACCTTTAATGGGACTGATGTGCTCGCATGTTCTGGCACAAAAGATCGAATGTTGGCTCTATTTTGGTGATGGCGGGTCTCAATATCATTGGGTATGTCTTTCAGACTCGATCTAGGCTTTGATTTATACAAGTTAGCTTCCGTCGAAATGGCCGTGTCATACATATACGTGGAGGCAAAGAGAAGAAGGGCAATCATGGGTAGTTCTGACAATATTGGATATTCTGTTTTGATGCCAATCCAGAAGTTGTTTTTGCTCTACTTCGAAAAGTCTACTTTTAGAATAGCATCGCATGAAAGTCCCGTAAACGCTTCTTGCTCTTCTAATGAGAGGTGGTTTACTCTTTCTATTTCATTACTAAATGGATTTTGAATCCAGTCGAATAGGCTGACATCTAATTCTGGTACAAAATATTTTTTTAAATGAGTTTCGAGGCTTGTCAAGTGGTCATTTATAATTTGTTTAATTATATCAACACTCAGCTCGTTGTCTGTGAAGTCCTCCATGCATGAAAACATATCATATGAACTATTAGTTACTTTTCGTAACCATATATCTATTTTTTTTTTTCATGAAAGCTTGAATTTTAGATGTCAATGTAAAAATATTGGTGTTTTCTCCTTACAAAGATAAATTAAGTTCACTAAGTTGTTCAAATATAAACGACAAGTAACATAATTTCCAAAGCCAGTTTTCGTTTTGAAAGCATTTTGCCAAATCTGAGTTACTTTCCGATAGAAATAGTATCACTTCATCTTTTAACATTACTAACCTTTTCAAAGCCCGACCCCTCGACAGCCATCGCACTTCTGTGTGAAGTAAAAGAGTTTAACTCAGAACCCATTTGTTCACGTAATTTTGAAAAGAGGTGACTTGAGAGCACGGATTTTAATATAATTAATAATTTTCACTGAATCTTTTAGTACTGCGTTTAATTGTGCATAAATTTTCCCTACTGCAATTACCTTTCGATGAATCATGCAATGAGTGAAAGTAAGGTCCATTTTTTGCAGACTTGACCTTAGCGTGAAAGCCAACATTTCTTCCTGTCATTGCTGCTGCACCATCGGTATAAACCCCTACACAGTTTTTCCTTTTTAATCCCACCTTTTTGAATAATTCATCGACTTTTTGAAAAAATTCCTCCCCTGTGGTGTGTCCACCTAACGGCTTACAAAAGAGTAAATCTGCATGAACATTGTTATTGTAGCAATACCTGATTTACACCAATAATTGTGCCATATTTGCAATATCTGTTGTTTTGTCCAACTGGATTGCAAATTTTGAATTTCCTTTAATCCTTTCAATTATTTGCCCAAATTAGTCTTTACTCATTTCCAAAATTCATCTAGCCACAGTATGTAGTGTCTGACATGGGAATTTTTCTTAATTCATCTGCATATTTTTGCCCATGCATAATTTCCGTCGTTCTGATTACTATTGGCAGAGCAAGTTCTTCTTCACCGATTGTAAATGTGGTTTTTTTTTTTAGATTTTGCAATTAGGTAAGAGACTTTTTCATAAGGTGCTTGTGAGTGTTTTTCGAGTTAGGAAGTACATGAGAGTTACCATGGATAACTTTTGCTTTTTTGACGACTGCAACATCCTTTCAAAAAACAACGTCATAGGAAGCATGATTTCTGTCAAGATGTCCCGTTAATTTTGTAGGTTTCATGCTTTCACTTGCCAAACACTCAATACAAATCAAACCAATTGGTCGATGCTCATTATTTAGACGGTTAAATGTAAATTCGTATTGTAAGTAAGTTTCATTGTATTCTCTCTTAAAGCCTCTTAGCATCTGCTTTTTCCATGTTACCACTTGGTTGTCCAGCTTCTATTGAATTCACAACCTCTGAAGTGCCTGAAGTTTCAGTCTTTGACTTTAACCACTTATCCATGGCAAAGGGGTTTTTAATAACAATAAACTTAAAAATCTAGATATTGTAACCTAAAAGTTAAAAAAAATGGAATTATGAACAGGGGTTGTAAAAAATGAATTGGAATTCGCCCAATCAATTATTATTACTCTATCAATTAATTTTAATTGACCAATCAATAATTTCAATTACAAAAATACTTAATCACAAAATCACTTTTAAAAAAATGTGGGCCTAATATGTACCATTGTGTGCGTGACATTGCCAAATAAGCCACCACTATTCACGTATTGGAACAATAGTTGCCCAATATATATGTATATATATATATATATATATATATATATATATATATATATATATATATATATATATATATATATATATATATATATATGCAGATACACCCACAAAGGTAAAGTGAAAAACGATTCCCAGCGCTTTCGTCTATATTCTTAGAGACCTTTTCAAGGAATGAACAGGAGGCTCGACATACATTGCCTTAAATATTGGAAGGGGGTGGGGATTAGGCTACTCACCTCTGAACTTTAATTAAAGGGTAAATTATTAAAAGTATCGTTAGGTGGGGGACAAGGTGTACCCGATTTATACCGCGGTCTTTATTATACTGCACTTCCGAAATATATTCGCCTGCACTTAATGCAGTGCCACGCACGATGCTGACCGTAACTGACGCAATATCGGTAAATAGGCTACAGGTTTCAAGAAACATGTTTTGAGCAGTCATTATTTATTAAGGTTTGTACATTTTTTTTAAAAGTATGCTTTCTTCTTTTCTGCTAGTTTCAAATGTCTTCGCTTAGCCCTGTAATTTCAAAATATTTCGCTTATCCGATAAACCTAACTTAGTCATATATATGGATATTTTTCTCATTTGAAATGTCCTTTATAATGTCATTACTCTAGTAATGTGCTCAAAACATCTCACGAATTTCATTTGAAGAGCTAGGTTGTAGAGGGCACTTAGGTATAGCTAGTTCTGAGGGAGTCGTTCCTAGAAGCGAGGTCAGGATATATCTGCCTGCTTGTTCAGAGTTATTGCTCCTCTTTATTCTACCCAACTCACTCCAAACTTGCGTCTCCCCATAGAAACGGGGGTAGTGACTTAGTTTGATTTCTCATGACCCCCTGTCCCCGCGCGTGGGGTCTGTTCCGGACGCCCTTTCGCGAAGCAAGAGGCCATAAACCAGCCTCATGCGATTCTGAGAGCGATAACCCGTGACTTCGATGACCCTTCGTTTGCCTCAAAATTCGACGCTTTCACGCTAATCCGAAGGCCACGTCGCATCAAACAAGGTTGTGTGTGTGTGTGTGTGTATGTCTGGGCGGGAATGTGTTCGCTTGTGTGTAAGGGTGGGGAGGTCTATCGTAATTTTAACAGTACACGTTCCTTAAGCAACGTCAGAGCAGCTCAGTGGAATCGATAAATAGGAATTCATAGCAGTACCAACCTGTCTTCAAATATTACATGGTGCCCTCTGCCCGAGACATCTCCGGAAATGCCCATGATGTGATTTTCGAGCAGGGCAATACCCAGTGTCAACTCTGCCTCCACCATAAAGGGGTTCCGGGACAACACTATATCACGATGATGGACTGGGCCCCCCACCCCAGTCCAGTCGTCGGACAGCCTCCGATGAGCGAGTGAAGGCAGTCAACACCGAGGAGTGGGTCGGCATCACCCCCCTCAGGGGTCGTGTAGAGCAAAGCCTCGAAGAATGAATGACCTCATCACTGCCGAGGGACGCTACTGAGCTTTCTTTATCAGTTTGGTCGTGCTGTAATTTTTACAGAGCTTCATCTGCTTATCTGTTGCAGATGTTTTGGCAATTTATTTTTTATTTGGATAATTCTTCTTGATTGCTTGGTTCATATATAACTTCTTTCTATTTATACCTCCGTTATGTTCATATTAATCTGCCACTAAAAACTTGACGAGCCACCATTTATCGAATTTCCTCAAAATTCCGAGATGTCCGAAAAGTGTCGGCGGCGTGTGGATGGCGAAGAGCGTCTGTCCAAGAAGTTTCCATCCATTCACGGGTCACCTCCCTCCACACTTGGAAATGCCCTCGTAGCATAATGTCCACCCCACATTTTCACTTCCCCTAACTTCTTCGTTCTGTATATTTCCTCGACGAGGACGTGTCCCCGTTAGTGTTCGCCTTGAAAAAAAGGCTACCACATAACCTAGAATAGTTTCATTAAGTTTTGTTTGGGGCGTTGGAAAAGGATACCCGCCTGGTATGTAACTCTCTTTTCCCCCTAGGGGTCTATTTTGGGCGGGTGGTCTCTTGTAAACGAAGGGGCTCCCGCTGCTTGAAAAGCACATCCTCTCTGCCCCGGTGGCTGGGTTTGCAGTTTTTGTTATTCTTTCTTCTCAAGTCCCCCCCCCCCCCGCCTTTTCCCCTCACTTCCTATCTCGTTTTTTTTCCAGCCATGCCCCTGCCTTTCCCCATCCACCTTATTGTCCATCACCAACACTTCATTTCTCCTCTTTTGCTCCCACCCTCTCTCTAACTCGGCACCGTCTATTTTTTTGCCTTCTTTCCCCCTCCACCCCGTTTTCCCCTCTTCACTGTCCGCTTTTGCCCTTCGTTTGTCTTCGACCTCTCGAGCCGTCCATACATTTGTACTCCCCACAACCTCAGCACTTTCAAATGAACATCTCCGCCGATTTTCGGCGAAGATGCCCTCGTTAGTTTTCGCTTTTTAGTTTTAAGCAAGTAATAATAATTATATCCATGTTCAACCGCTTTCCCACCAATTGGGGTTGGTGCGCATCATTGCCACAAACAACCACGCCTTTATACCTTATTAAACCCCCAATAATAATAATTTTCTTCTTTCTAGGTGAGTTGGTAATGGCTGATGTTTTCGATGGCTGCCCTGGAAGGGCTTAGCGCCCTCTTTCAGCCGTAATCGGGTCTAACCGTGAGTGTCCCGTGAATAACGGTAAGATAGTAAAGGGCGCAGGGGCTGGGGGTATTGGTGTTACGAACTAACACGTGTATGGCCCTCTCGAGGTCGGACGGGGCTCATGGGTAGGCAAAGGGATTTGTGTAATCCAACCGAGGTATATCTACTTAGAGAGAGATGATAGAGAACGGAAAGACAGACAGGCAGGGAGGTATAAAAGGGTACATGAGTGTCACGGGACGGGGTTAGGTGGAGGTATTATGCCCCCCCTTCCCCTCCGGGAACCCGCGACGGCTTAAGCTTATCTCCGAATTGGACACATTCGCGGGACGCACCGCCATTTGATGGAGTGCTCGCCAGCGCCCTACTGTGAAGACTGCGTTGTTCCCCAGACTGTTCTACACATTCTTGTTGAATGTCCCAGTTTGGGCGATCTCCGCGCACGTTACCTGTCCCGGTACCGGATGGGCGGGGTCGCTACCGCCTCTTCCTTGTACTCGGGACGGGTTCGTGCACACGGACTTGCAGACTATACGCCTTTTTGGAGGAGGCTGCCCCCCCCCCTCCACTTTATTTAACTGTTTGTTGCAGGTCGCATGTTCCTGCTCTGGTGGGAGGTGTGCCTCCTTCCGACTCCAAGGTGCGCTTCCTCATTGTTGCCTTTCTGCTTGTGTTTTATTTGTTGCTGTTTTTTTAAAGTCTGTGTCTTAACCTTTGTTCCTTTTCTATCTTTGTTATTTGTTTTTTTTTAACCTAGCCTAGTAGTAGGCTGTCCTGGTGAGTACGGCGACTTTTGCCCTAGTAGGCAGTCGCCAGATGGGCTCCTAAAAAAAATAAACCCCGGAAACCAGTTTCTTCAAAGAACACAGGGAGTCGGGTAGATGAACTCGGGCCATTTTGCCCCTATACTCACGCATAATTCGTCTGGTTCGTACTTTGATGGTTTTTGTTCGCTTGTGCAAACTCGCCGTTCGAAGTTGCGTCCAAATCGTTTTACTATTGACGATTGATGTACCTTCCCTTACATTTTAACTCCCCCCTCCCCCACCCACACACACCACCATTTTCTTGGCGACTCTCCTCCGAAACTTAATGGCGGAGATTCCCTTGACGGTTTCTTGGTTGAAGGCAAATTTTTCTTGCACGAATCTAAATTTCTCCCTAGTCTCTCAGCGGGTCTCCCAGCGACCTTGTATCTGCGTCTTTTGAAATCCAGAATCCAAAGCTCCAATCCCCTCCCTCCCCACTCCCTGTCATGGGGGGCGGGTGTCACGAATTCTTGGAGGAGGCGAACCTCCTGCAGGCTACCTTGAAGGTGCGCTATTTGCCTTTTATTAGTTTTTTTTTTATAAAACCTCTAAATATTGGTTATTACAGCGCCGTTGATGTTGCTGGCGGAGGGAAGGGCGACATTCCCCCCCCCCTGCCTTCGTTTTGGTTTCTTAATTCTTAACACCCCCACCCCCTTCTTTTCGTAGTGTCATCCCTTTTCTCAATTTTTTCCATCCGTTGGATTACTTAGTTTTACGATAAAAAGATCCTCTCTCCCCCGAGGCTTATTTGCTTTTTGTCATTTTCGCCCTTTCTTTTACTCCTCTGTCATTTCCTGTCGGTCTTCTGCTTTCTGCCGTTTTGTGGTAATCTTTTACATTAGTGACTCAGATGATTCGTCCTTTATTCCAAAATCTTTCGTTTAACTACTTGTTCCTGAAGGCGAGCGAAACGAGCCTGTTGGGAGGTATGGGGGTGACCCCCCCTCCATATAGAAACCCATATTGCGGCTCGAAACTGGCTTCCAGTAACCAAACATTTTTAGTTATTCCTATTTTCCAGATGTTTATTACAACAAAAATGGCGCGGATGAACGAAAGATGAAACACGATATCGTTCAATTTGGAACGAAATACAACAACAACGCCCGAGTCGCTAATATAAAAGATTACCATTGTCGTTGCCTCTTCACAATTCTGTTTGTCTTGACGCCAAAAGGAGTCGATCGGTAAAAAGAGTTTGGGGGAGACGTGACCCGACCCTCTCCTCCCTCTAACTATACGCTGACATCCCCCCCCTCTCTTATTATTTATATTGTCTGTTTTATATATAGTTTATATTTTAGGGTTGCCTTCGTGAGAATTGCGTGCCGTACCTTAGGCCGCAAGTAAGTTCGTCCCTCGTCTATGTTCCTTCCATACATTTTCTTCCCCTTATTCCCCCGCATTCTTGATGAATCTATTTGAAAGTCTTGAAGGAGATGCCCTCGTTGGTTGCCTTTGTAGGGTGAGCTCCCCCATCGGTAAACTTCGAGAATACCTGGGCCGGTAGATACACCCTCACCGTTAGGAAATGGCATTTGGGATTAATTTTAGTCCAAAATAACGAAATATTATGCTACTGTAATAAGAAGATGGAATAGGGTTGTTGCCCAGCCGTATGTAGTGAATGGGCGCCTAGATGGCGCACCTGATTTCTTCTTTATCGCCACTGCGCAGGCGCTGATTCGTGCTTGCGTGGATGTGCATTTGCAGAGTGGCTGCGAGAGGAGGAAGTACACGACAAATCCGTTCGAGCCTTCCGGTAGCTCCTTTTAGTTCGAGTTTGTCTGTGGTCGAGAGTGGACGTGTTGTCCCGGTGCACCCCAGCACAGGGGCATGTCCTTTCCGGAATCGTTGTTGATTATCACGCCTTCTGCGCTCTAACGTCAGACGATTCTAGATTTTCCTAGGCAGCGGGTTCCTATGGGTTTTGGCACGTTTCGAGGGTTTTTTGAATGGGGGGGAAAGCGAGGTTTACGGGAGAAGCATGTGAAGAGAAATTTGGGTGGATTCTGCGGCATTTCTTTCATCTGTTGCCTCTCTGGGAAGGCGACATTGGGCGTGACGGACGATCAGACGGGGATACTGTAGGAAAAACCGCTAATTGCGCCCTTGATTCGGTACCTTTTTATTGCCCCCTTCGTTCTAATTTCCATGACCCTTTTTACTATTGGCAGGGGCTTTGATTCCGCCCTGCCCCCTCCCCTTATATCTTTGCCCCTGGTTGTCTCTGGAATGCGCTTTATCCCCTCCCCCCGAGACAGAACTCACCAGGGTTGGTTTGTTGTTGTTCTTCGTACAAGTGGTGTTCCAGGACGTGCGCCTTATCCTACTCCTTTGTTCCTGGCATAAGGGAGGGCTAAGTAGTTTGACCCCCCGCCATTTATATATGGTTGTTTGCAGCGTCCCCCCCCCCTCCTACTTCTGCATCACCACCCACGGAAGGGGGGAGATAGATTTTAAACTTTCGCTCCTTCCGATTCCGTCAATTTGGCTTTTTTTTCTACTTTTCAATTTTTTTTCCGCTTCCTTCTACTTCGCGTCTGATCTTCCATTCATGTTTGACCGCCAAATGCCCTTTCGCTCACACCATCCTCCCCTTTCAAGTGGAGACCTAAACCTTGCCCAACATACCCATGGCCTACCCCATGCGATATCTCCCTTGCAAGTGACCTCGATTTTTTAAATTAAAGTTCCTCGTTGGTTTTCGTTTTTTAATACATCGCGTCCTGGGATATACCTAAGATACTTGTATGTATTTGGGGGCCGGGGTTGGGGGGTCTTAAATTCAACGGCTCTGTCTCCATGTCTGCCGCCCGGGTCATCTTTGACCCTCGCAGTTCCCGGTCATCTTTAACCCCCTCTCCCACCCTTGCTCTTTGTCCCAACCCCCCACCATGTCCTTGCTTGAAATTTTGAAATGCGTCTTCCATTACGGTGCCCCCCTCTCGATGGCACCGAGTAGTCTCCTCTTTGAAATACTCAGGACCTCTATACCACGTGCACATTTTTGCTCCCCCTAACTTTACCACTTTCACCTGGAACCTTATCGATCTTGACAGGGAAGGTTCGATTTCCCTCCCGCTATTCACCCCTCTTGGGCGTGTATACCCCCGACAATTAGCGCCATTTTTTGTCCTTGTGTGGGTTAGCTCCAGCCGGGTTCGAATACCGCTCCACGCGCCGACGCCGTCGATCTTTGTCGCTCCCGTATGTTTATTCTGTCTGCCTCCCACATCCCCCTTACCCCTTTCCAATGGTCGGACGTCCCTCGTTGGATTACAAATCTTTCCTCGGTAATAAATCCATTCCTGTTAGCGGAGGCCCCCCATCCTTTTTTTTCCTGCTCCCTCCACTGATAGTGCGGGGGAGGAGGGGGGGTTGAGTCGGTCGTTAAGGTTTAGTGTGTAATCGAAAAGAGGGCGGAGACCAAATACTCGAACGGTGTTGGCAGCCATATTGAATTTGAGTGATTGGGGCGCGGGTGTTAGGCGGTCTGTTTCTGGTGGGAGGGGAACGGGAATGTTTGGGTGTGTTAAAAGAGAAATGGTCTCATTCCGCGATACTTTTAATCGTACCGCCGCGTAATTAACTCTCACCCTTTGGAGAGGGGAGGGGGTTGGAGGGCCAAAAGGCACACTAAATAGGATATATTCCCCCCCCCCCCCACACACACACTCCCAACGTGGTTGATTTGGAAGGTGTGTGTGTGTGTTGCGCGCGTGATGCCATCGCGGGATTAGACCGTCACTTGCCTCGTTCATCTTCGCTCCCTCGGGGTCGTCTCCCGCATGGACCAAGATGCTGCACCCGACACGCTCTCGAAGGGTGACGATAGAAGTACTCGGGGTGTTAGGTATCGAGAGGAAGTGCAACTCTCCGGAACCTGTTTAACCGCCCCCCGCACCAAGCTTCTCGCGGTGCTTGAAAAGGCTCGCATAAACAATACACCCCGGTGTGTATGTGCTACACACCACATCAATTCACCCTAGGTCCTGTAGGAAGTCGGTATACAAGCCGAAGGATAGAAGGGAAGTTATTTCTTCCGAACGTCTTTAAACTTCATGTTTATTTTCTCTTACAGTGGTTTTGACTAGGGATTGGGGCGCTGCGAACCTTGAATGAACATGGTTGTTTCTTTGTTCGCATTGATTAAAGCACGGCTGGGCTCGAAATATTACGTTTTTCCCTTCCTGCAGGTGGTAGGGAGAATAGACAGGGGTGCATGGAGTGAATAGACGGATACTCTGATGGTGTGGAGATTTATGCGCTTGTTTTCTCAAATTGTGTATCCTGAGTTCCTGTCACGCGGGAATCGGGGAATGAGGGTGCCAAAGAGTCCGCGAGGAATGGGCGACTGGACCAGTGTTTCGCTCTTCCTCACACCGACTACATGGCAGCAGGAATCAAGACCGCCTTCCGGTCTACCTGTCAAAGAAGATGGGAGACGGCCGAGGGGAACTTAAGTTTGCTTGCCATTGCACCGCGAGTGTTCCCATGGACCTACCCCTAAATGCCGCGACGGCTTCAGGTTGCTTTAGGTCGTCTCCCAATCGGACACACTCGCACCTTATTGCGACGACTACGTTGTCCCCCAGACTGTTCGGCACATTCTAGTTTAATGTCCTATTTTGAGTGATCTTCGTGCACGTTACCTACAAACGGGGTCGCTACCACTTGTCCTTTGTACTGGGGACGGGTTCGTTTGACAGCGCTTCCTTCTTGTTGCCTTTTTGCTTATCTTGTTTTTTTATTTGTTGTTTTTTAGCTCGTGTCTTAGCCTTTGTTCTTTTTTAATGTTGTTACTTGTTTTTGTTTTTTTAATCTAGCCTAATATTTGTCCCAATGGGTTTTTTTATTACCCCCGTTGACCTACAGACATACATTTATGTTATTTCGCTAAATTTTGTAGTCAATTTTGCCTTAGTTTTACGTTGGGTGTCGGTAAATCAGCGTTTTTTCAGCGCCTAGCGTAAGGAGGCAAATCCTCTTAGTATCGCACTAATAGCGCTAATCTCCGATGCCGTCTCCCCTAGTCTTGCCTTGAGAGTGATGAGCGATGTATTCGCTCAAGTCGCGTTATCATTCGCTTCAGCTCCCCTCGAGAGCTTTCAAGGGGAGTTGTGGAAGTTAGGATTATCGAGGGACAATTACCTCCGTTGGAATGCGCTTTTCCTGTGCATCGCCGCGCTGTGGATGCTTACTCGCGGTGATGGCAATAAAGTGGCTGAGAATGTAGGCCTTTCCATTCGGTTTGTAGGCTCGATGACCTTCCTTAGATGTGACAACCTCAGGTTTTAACGCGACTCAATGTGCGAATGCTCAAGATGACAGCTGCCAGATTATACCATTATTCTCTCCCTCCGAGCGAGGGAGTCAGGTTGTTGCAAAATGGGGATGTTTGGGAATGTTCTGTGGCTACGACGCGTTTGTACCCTCTCGGACTTCTACCCTTTGTCCCTTGTACTCGGGACTGGTTCGGGTACACAGACTTGCCGACTATCTTGACATTTTGGAGCCGCATCCATTTTATTTGACTCTCGTTGTTGTAGGTCGCATGTCTCTGCGCTAAGGAAGGGGGAAGGGGCGCTATCCCAGACGCCGGAGCGCGCTTCCTTCTAGTTGCTTTTTTGCTTCTTGTTGGATTATGTTTTTTATGTTTGTTACTCGTTTTGTTTTTTAATCTAGCCTAGATTCGGCTTTTCGTGAATTGCGGCTACTTTTTCCCTAATAGCCAGTCGCCTGATGGGCTTTTAATATTAAAAGAAAATCTTTTCAAGTAAAGTCCCTAAGGGTCGTGGGTTTGGACCAAGATTACCTTTTCTTAGATTTATTTCCGTGGATTGATAATTTAATTCGAGTGTTAAACATATAATTAATCTGTTTAGCTGACTTTTCCTCACCTTAGCTTCTCAATTTGGGCTCGGCAGCTTTCCATGACCCCGCCTCTGTGATCTGTCCTCTTTTTTTCGGCCGTTCGGATATTTTGCTCGATGGTGGTTTGGTCTCGGTGCGCCTGAATGGTTCTCCTTTAACTCTACAGCATCGACTTCGTAGCTTCTATAGAAAAATGATCGCACTTTTAATCATGCGTCACTTTTTGTCCCTTCCCTCGAAATGCATGCTTGGAATTGCTCTTGGCGAATGGGGTCCGAGGTCCCTTGCTTGGGTCCGTTGACGCGATAGAGCTATTGTCACGCTGCCGATCACCTTCGGGAGCCATTCATGACGGGTTAATTTGGGAGCGATTTTGAAATTGAGTTAATTTGGGAACGGGTTAGAAAGTGGGTGAATTTGGGAGGGGTTTAAAATGGGTTAATTTGGGAGCAGTTTTGAAAATGGGATAATTTGAGAATTCGCTGCAGCTGTGGCGAAATTTCATGTTGGAATTCATTGCATCTGTGACGCTATTTCATTTTGGAATTCGCTGCAGCTGTGGCGTCATTTCATTTTGGAATTCGCTGCAGCTGTGGCGTCATTTCATTTGAGAATTCGCTGCAGCTGTGGTGCCATTTCGTTTGAGAATTCGCTGCAGCTGTGGCGCCATTTTGTTTGAGAATACGTTGCAGCTGTCGCGCCATTTCGTTTGAGAATTCGCTGCAGCTGTAGCGTCATTTCATTTGAGAATTCGCTGCAGCTGTGGCGCCATTTTGTTTGAGAATACGTTGCAGCTGTCGCGCCATTTCGTTTGAGAATTCGCTGCAGCTGTAGCGTCATTTCATTTGAGAATTCTCTTCAGCTGTGGTGCCATTTCATTTGAGAATACGCTGCAGCTGTAGCGTCATTTAATTTGAGAATACGTTGCAGCTGTGGTGCCATTTCGTTTGAGAATTCGCTGCAGCTGTAGCGTCATTTAATTTGAGAATACGTTGCAGCTGTGGCGCCATTTCGTTTGAGAATTCGCTGCAGCTGTGGCGCCATTTCATTTGAGAATTCTCTTCAGCTGTGGTGCCATTTCATTTGAGAATACGCTGCAGCTGTAGCGCCATTTCATTTGAGAATACGTTGCAGCTGTGGCGCCATTTCGTTTGAGAATTCGCTGCAGCTGTGGTGCCATTTCATTTGAGAATACGCTGCAGCTGTAGCGCCATTTCATTTGAGAATACGCTGCAGCTGTAGCGTCATTTAATTTGAGAATACGTTGCAGCTGTGGCGCCATTTCGTTTGAGAATTCGCTGCAGCTGTGGCGCCATTTAATTTGACAATTCGCTGCAGCTGCGGCGCCATTTCATTTTGGAAATCGCTGCAGCTGTACCGCCAAATTAATTGAATTGGGGCGAGAGGATTCCTCTTCCGCGCTTTTATATGCCTTTCCCCTAATAGGATCCGGGATGCGAATCGTAGCTATTGTTAACTCTTTGTGCTCCGTGGACGAACAGGTTTGTTATAATATGCATTCTGGGTCCCGTGATGCACGGTTGAGGATGATTGCTATTCTTCTCTGTGTCTTCCACGTTTTCCCTTTGCAACCAAAGTATCTCCTGACCGCGGGTAAATGATAAATGGCATACTGCCTTTGCGGGTGAGCGGCGGGGGGAGGGGGAGCCTATCTCGATTCTGCTGCCCTCATAAATTGTAGCCCCCGGTTAGTATGGCGAGGTTTTACGTATGTGGGAAATAAATTCGTCTATCCACGTTCTTCCCCCCGTATGAGGGGGGGAAGGGTACATGATGCAACTACGTAGGAGGTGCACCGACTCACCGCAACTGAACAGAGTATTCCGTGAGAATGTAAACTCATTTTAATCCCTCTTTTTGCCACTCCTAACTCCTAATAGCCCGGGATCGAACCCGTAATAAGAATCCGGATACTCTTACAAGGGTCGGTTATTTTCATCTACCCACTCCTCTTTTTTTTTGTTATTATTCCCGTCGCTCTCTTTCTAGCGCCATTGTGATCTTGTATTGGGTGGGAATAGCGGTGGGGCGGGCTGGTGGCTCGTCCAATTGGAATGCGAATAAATTAAACGCGGAGCTCAAATTCCGTAGATTTGGGCTTAAATGCATTATCGTGAGGCAAATTGAAATGGAAATTCTTCATAGACACTCAATTGTGCATGTCCCTCGAACCCTGAGTTGGGTGGGGGGGTATGGTTGGGAGTCCTTGCTGTAACTCGATTCCCCTCCCCCCTTCATTCACCGCATCTTTGTAGTTTCCTCCGGCTACTCTGGCAGGTTCCACATATCTGGGATTTTCACCCAGAACTTTGTTTTTTATTGCACCCGAATTTGGCGATGGCCCCCCGCCCCCGAGTGCGATCTTGAAATAATTATTAAGTCCATTTTTCGCCTTTGTACGGGGTCTATTTTACCCGCAATGAAACGTTGATGTGGGTGATTAGACCCAGTTTCTATGTCCCTTCTCTCGCATCTTCACCAGTTTCTCTGCAGATGGGTTTTGGCGGCGATGCTCTCGTTAGTTCTCGCTTCTTGGTTTTAAGTAACGACCAGCATTCGGCTCCGCGTAGGGAAAGAACCCACCCCGGGTCCCATCTAGTACATTCATATTCCCTGCAATCTGGTTCAAGCCGATAATTTAGCCCCACCCCCTTTACATATAGGGTTCCCCGGATTTTGTAATACCCCCGCCCCCGCTTACTTTTATTTAGTTCGGGAATCTTGACCTTTCCCATATCTTGTAGGAGTTTTTACCCCCCCCCCCCTCGCCCCCTTCACCGGCTGTGAACTGTACTAACCCCCGTTAAATTTCTTTTCTTTTCTCGACAATGGGAAAACTTGGTTTCGCCGGGGGAATGGGAGGGTGGTCATTTCTTTTAGTTGGTTCCGAAGGGGTAATATAACTCGCGCCCATCTCCTGGTCCTTGAGGGTCACAGTGAAACCTCATCAGGTACTAAGTGAAGGTAGCGTCTCCGTCGTTGTGGACGAGATCATCTGATCGGATAATGGAATTTACACAAAGATCAGAAGGGCCATCGCTGGCGAGATTAGAGTCAACCCGGGACCGGTCCTCGGTCGAGGGTGGGTGGCGATCGCGGAGTCTTTCTCGTGACCGCTAGAACTGGGCGACTGGACTAGCGGTTCGCTTTCCTCACACCGACTCCATGGCAGCCGGAACCAGCGCCGCCCTCCGGTCTGCTTGTCCAAGAAGATGGAGACAGCCATTGTACCGTGACTGTTCCCATGGATCTAGACCAACGTCAGGGCGGGCTTCCTTCTTCTTGCCTTTTTGTTTTAGGGGGGGGGGGTCATTTGCTCGTTCTGTTTGTTTTTGATTTAGCCTAGCATTAAGCTATATGATGACTCCCCTTGTGGGTAATCAGCTGATGGGCGTTGGAAGAAAATGCCACATCAGTTTCGTTCTAAGCTGTGAATTGTATTTTGTTAACACGTTTATATTTAGTGTCAGCTTTCTCTCGCGTTCATGGGATATATATATATATATATATATATATATATATATATATATATATATATATATATATATATATATATATATATATATATATATATATATATATATTCTTCTAGAATGAACTGAATAAAGAGTTGGAAAGTAGTTGGAATTGGTATTAAAACTATATTCTTAAAGTTTGGGGATGTATGGTGTGTGATTACATAGTGTACATATATATGGCTTAGATCCCTAGTGACGAGGAATTGTACTGAGAAGAGTTGCATTGTGTGGTCCTTTGAGGAATGGGTTTTATGTTGTGATTTTATAATTGATTCCGAGCGCCCCTTTTATCTTCACTCCCGACGCTGACTTGTTAATTAATAAACGGATCAAACATTGCTCTTATATAGTGCCGTTTCTTGCCGAGTGCCCCGTTGCCCATTCACCCCTTGGAGAACCTATTCCAAACCTTTCTTTTGAGATGCCCCTGTTAGTTCACCTTTGAGATGCTCCCATTAGTTCGCCTTTGAATTTTAAGTAAATAATTATCATTTCCTCATCAACTTCTGAACGCGTTTCAGAAGACGCCTTGGTCACGGTGCCTGACGTGTCTTTTGGACAGATTTAGAGACCTTTACTCTACGGCCCTCATCGTTATGACCCCTTTTTATGGGAGTATCTGTATTCTTGGCGTCCCAGTGGTAGTGCGTTGGGTAACGGGGTTTTTTTTTAGAGAGAGAAAAAAAGGTTAAATTTTAGTGTTCTTTGTTTGGTAACTTCGCCTCCTTTTAAGCTTAAATGGTCGAAATTATTACATTAACGAATTAAATTGAACTCCCTTTGCCTTATTCCCTGCCGGATTCTGAATTTGAACCCGTTCTGCTACTTTCTCCATGCAGGATTTGAGTCATTGTTGGTGTTACGTTGGTTTCGTTGGTGCTCACTCTAAGACCTCTTAAAATTCTTGAAGAAGGGTTGGGGGAGTGGAGGACTTAATTGCGAATAATGCATCTTACCCACATTCATTCTTAAGGGTGAGAGACCCTTAAGGTCTGCATGGTTGCGGGTCAATTGATAGCTGGGTGGGGAAGATGAGCGGATTTTGCGGGAGTGATGGTAAGCCGCCTCTCCTCTGTTACGATGAACGACCGCCGCGAAGCAGGTGAGGAACAAAGAAACGAGCAATGCCATACAACAATAATCTGCCTTATTTGTCTCTTTGTTTTTCGTAAGGCCGCCGAAGCGAGATGGGTTCGGGGAGGGCTTGTTATACACTTCCTGCGTACACACGTATAGGATAAGTTTGTATTTTCCTTGTCTGTTCTTATTATTGCACACGAAATGTCGGTGACGCGCTACGATGCTCTAGAAACAAAGGGAAACAACGTAAATACAATTTAATATAAAAACATCGCAATGACGGTGCATTCTTTTTATTAAATATGGATATAATCTGATAGATAGTTGCACATTGAATATAATGTACGACTTTAAAAAAATATATGAGTGAATCATTTACCACAATGATGTTCCAGTGTGTTGGCGGCAGCACTGCTAGTCCAATTAGTAGGCACTATTAATTTGATCCAACGAATTTTAATTAAAATTTACTTAAAACCAAACCTAACCTAACCTAACCCTCCCACTACAGCGCGACGTAACGACGTTTTTATTAAATGTATTTATAATAAAATTAACAATGATTAACGCCCTCGCTGCCAACGCACTAAATGGAATATCAGTGTGTTGTAAATGTTTTATAACTGTTTAATGTACATATTTTAAATGGCCTACGATATATTAATTTCCCTGTAAATATATATTATATGGTATATATGTTTTTCTTTGTAGCTCCTGCGCCGTGAGAATTTACAGAAATGAGCGTATGCATATATATTAGTGGCCGAAAGTATTATCTGGAATGGTTATTTACATGAATTTAATAAGAGTATCATAGAATGTGGGTTTTGTTCTAATATGGAAATTATGCATAAAAAGTAAGTTCAAAAGAAGTATTGTTTTTGTTAGTTGGTCATTCCTCTGTTTGCTTTTTCACTTCAGCCATTCCGTGGTGGCGGTCTCGACTAGCTTTCCGCCTGTGTCGGTGGTAATTTTTTTCCCGGTTCTGATTCATCTTTTCAATCGGATCGAGGTCGAGGGACTGAGGAGACCACAGGATTAGCTCGAAACCTTGACCAGTAAGGATTGCCTTGCTGAACAAATTTTTAACCTGGAACACATTGTTCTGTCAGATGAAGTATTGGTCCGTTCCCAAACAATGTCACCCACGGATGAATTAAGGCTCAACTTGCTCCCTCATCTCTTCCACGCGAATCTGACTCCATCCGAGGTAGCAATGTTTGAATCTGGCCTCGTCGGACCTGATTTCTAATCTTCCGCAGCCCCGGTCAAGGCGTTCTCTGAGGTGGACAGAATTGACGAATGGCTTCTTCGCGCCTACATAACATTTGAACCCATTTTCTTGTTGCACAGTTGCCTCGTCGGTCCATCCAGATCTATGGACGCTGTTTTGAAGCAGTAATATAAGGGAAGAACCTCGTCTTCCACTTAAGGCGGCCCCCTAATGCACCTCAAACCTGAAGAATTACCCCCCCCCCCTCCCGGCCCCATTGTGCGTGCCCTACAAGCGAATGGCAGGTGCATCTTTGACCAGCATGCTGCAGCTGACATCTTGAGGCTTACCTTCCTTCCAGGTCAACACTGCCGAGCTGACGTCCGCAGGAAGATCTACAGCGATATATCTTCCCCACATTTTCACTTTATCTTGCCCACTTTCTTTACAGCTCTTTAAAAGCTTTCTACATGAGACAACATCGTTGGTTTTCGCTTTAAATCTATATTTTTCTTTTATAGAAAAACGATTCAAACCACTCGGTATAGTCGGGCTACGTGAGGATATCTGGATGCGATCGACCAGGGTCAGCCATCTTGCGGCCCACACGCTGCTGCTGCTTTCGCATTTTCACGCAAACAAATACCTTTAAATGTGTTGCGAACTTATGTGAATGCGTTGTCATGGCTTACGTGTCCCGTTAGCTCAGTCGGTAGAGCACTGGTCTATATAACCAGAGGTTCGAGTCCTTGTCGGGCAATGTTTTTTTTCTCTTAGATTTTTCTCGGGGTCACCTCCAGTAGGATCTCTTCTCTCTTGTTTCTCTGTATCATTTCCTCATATATATATATATATATATATATATATATATATATATATATATATATATATATATATATATATATATATATATGTTTGTGTGTGTGTAAAGAAGTACATGTAAATGTAGAACAGAAACAACGCAACGCGTCTTTTCTTTTTGTACGACCGAAAGCTATCAGGCAGTTTTGGTTGACGTGCAAACTAGCAAACCTGTACCACGTTCTGGCTTATGTTGCCTGATAAAGGAAATGTGTGCCAAATGTTAGGTTAGCGGTAGAGCGCTGGTCTAGATAACCAGAGGTCTGAAATTGGAGTCGTTGCCGGGGTGACGTTTTTTTTCTCGTGGCTTTTTTCGGGGTCTTCTCCTCTTTCTCTATAACATTTGGCACTCGCCGCCTTTATGCTTGCTAGTTTGCATTGCACGCCAACCACAACTGGCCGATAGCTTTCGGTCGTACAAAAAGAAGAGACGCGTTGCAGGAAAGAAACCACAGTGATAGGATCAATTTATTCTCGAAACCAGGTTTCGACGGAAACCTCCGTCATCGTCATATATATATATATATATATATATATATATATATATATATATATATATATATATATGCCTACTTGAATGTAAATTATGTCGTCTTTTTCCACGGCATCCTGAGCGTATTAATTAAAGTTCGTCCTCATATGGTCGCATTTGAAAATCGTGATCCTCTGCAATGCCCGCCACCGCCCCCGCCGTTTCCCCTCTGAATCCCCTCTGAATGATGACCCTTAGTTTTCAGTTTTTAAGGGGGCTCGCATTTGATCGCCCCGTGAGAGGAAGACGACGTCTCCACTACCCCCCCCCCCCCTCCCCCTTCTCTTTGAAAGAAGGTACCCATTGCTTCCTGACGTCTGCCGATCCCTATGAGCGTGAAGTTCCTCCTGGTCTCTATCCTGCCCACTTGGGGCGAGTGTAACCTCGCCCCCCCCCCATTCCCCTTACATCCTCAACGCCATTTTAAGAGACGAACGAGGTAATTAATGGGGCGTTGCTGCCGTGATGGCGGCCGGAATTGATGCCGCCTGCGTTCGTGGTGGTTTGGGCAACGGGGCATTAGAGAGGCTATGGTTGGTCTCTCAAAGAGGGTGGTATTTATTGGAAGGGCTTTTGTGGCTCTCAAAAGGGCCTATTAGAAGAGTTTTGGTCAATCTATTATAATGGTTGGTAGCTCTTAAAAAGGGCACATTGGAAGGGCTTTGGTTGCTCTTAAAAAGGGCCTATTTGCAGGTGGAGCAGAGAGAGAGAGGGGAAATGCGGCCGGTTAGGCCACTCTCCTCTGGTGACGCCTCTGATCGTTTGTCTGGAATCGTTGGGCGTTAAGCGGACAGCGAACAAGGACGAGACAGGTTAGGAATATCTCGCAGAGCAACCATGTAAGAAATACTTCCCCACCGACACGTGTATAGAGTAAAAGGAAGTGTGGTTGACTTAGTTTCAATTAACCCTCCCTCTCATGAGACTGGCTACATCGTTGGGGACGGGGGGGCTTCGGAACGAGTGGTTGTCGAACGCGAACCCTTGTGCCTCCTTCCGTCTACCGCTCAGGATGAGATTCATGGAGAGTTGCTGAGGTTCCCCCCCCCCCTTCCCCGTGACAATCAACGGTACCGGGTTCTGGGGAAAGTGGGGCTCGATCCTTGTAATCCAAGACCCGGTAATTGATTCCGGTTCGAGTCCCCGCAGAGACGCCCCGAGGCCATGTAGAATGCGACCGCATCGTCCCCCACCCCGGCGGCAGCATGGTAACGGCCGGGCGTCGCTTTGAGGGAGAGCGGCCCGTTCTGTCGACCTCCCCTCTGAGGGCAGGGCTCCTCACGCCGCCCCGCACCATGTTCAGCGAGCTCTGTCGCGAGACGCTGAAGCGGTCAGTATTGGAGGGCATCCACGCGTTCCAGGACCTCATCGCCAAGAGGACCGCACGTAAGTTGGCACACACACACACACACACACACCCGATGGGCTCCGTGCCCTTTAAGAGGAACGGGTCTCCCGCCCTTCCCCCAGGGGTGTGGGCCTGAGGCCCGTTTCATCGACTTTGTTTTTGGTTTTTTTTCTTTGAAGTTATTCACTCGAACACTCCTGAGACTGAGGACGGGGTGGGGGTGGGGGGTAAGGTTTAAAAGCTTGTGTTTCTTCACTCCGCGCCTGGTTTCCAAAGCGTTCGTTAATGTGAGTCCCTTGGTAGGTGAGTACGAAACCGCGTCAGCAGACCCGTCCTCTCAGCGTACGCGATTAGGATGGTGGGGAGGGGGGGGGGACGCGGCGGCTGTCATGGTCCGTCTTCCTCTCCTTCTGCGCCTGTCTTTTACCAGCCGCTTTGATCCCGAAGGTTTGTGAGGGGTGGATGGTAAGGAATGTGGTAAAGTTGGGGGAAATGAAAATATACGAAAGGTATTTGAATACCCCGACCTTATTGGAGGAGGAGACTACTTGGCTCTCTAGATTGTAAGGGCCCGCGTTTCTCCAGAATCTATCAAAACTTCACTCTGAGCAGATCCCCTCTCCCACGGGCGGCTTGATTGCTCCCCCCCCCTCCCTTCTTACGGGGGCACACAGCGCCGAGATAAGGATATACTATCATTTAATGGAGTCGTCGGAATCTGAAGTGATGGTTGGCGACTCGGGGATCCGCGTGGAGTCGACTCGATCAATGGGAGGAATAGAATCAGGATCGAGGCAGCGACGCTTTCTATTATACCAGGGTCAAATTTCACCGTGCCTTTGGGGGCTGGTTCACTTCACTGTTGAATAAGCCCTCCCCTCTACCTCTTTGTCATAACGGGGGGGGGGGGTTATAGCGTCCTCCTCGCCATTCGACAGGAGTGAAAGACGCGTGTGCGGAAGCTAGACAAAAGGGACCCCGGTTCGCCTTCTTCATCCCCCACCCCCACTCGCATAGTGGATGTCATGACCCCATCCCCCCCCCACCTCCTCCTCCTCGGATAAGGGGGGCGCACTTTTCGGCATTAGTTCTGTTGTTTTAATGAACTTGGATGAAAGAAAAACTGGAGTGGGGCGTGTTCCTATTTTTATAATACCCCCTTATATTGCTTTAATGGGGTCTTAGTGCCCTTTGGGGCAGGACCTCCCCTCCCTGTCCTTGGGTTGCCACCGAGCGGTAAGGTATTTCTTGTCATTTGGGTTCGCGGCCATTGTTGTAAGCACCTTCCACTCTTGGGGTCGTCCCATTGAGGCCTCCGGGTGGGGAAGACCGACCTTGCCTCACATTTTGCGCCAGAGAGAGAGAGAGAGAGAGAGATGCGGTGCATTTGGAAGATGGATGTGTGGTCGAAGCTCTGTTTGGGCTTGTCCTTTGCATTGCACTTGGTTTTGGTGTTGCTTGAGTGGACCAATGGAAGCTCCTTCCCTATGATACTATCTTCCTTTAGCTCTTTGTCGACATCCCTTCCACTCAACCCCCGCATGCAGACAGAAGGGGGGGGGGCGTCAGGGGTTGCTTGGGGAGTCAAGTGGTAGCTGACCTCGGGAGGATTGGGTCCCCTTCCGACCCCGCAACCCACGACGTCCCCTCCATGCATCTTAACGTCTCATCTTCACCAATTTCTTCGCAAGCATCCTGATGGAGATGCCTTCGTTGGTTTCGCTTTTTAACTTAACTGCCTTCTGGGCGCGAATTGAGAGGTGGGTGTAAGGAGAGTTGTGGGTCCTAGTTCCATTAAAAAGTGAACTGTATTGCCTACCTTCCGCGGGTCGATGTGCCTTTGTTAGTTTTTTTTTATTTTATATGATTTATATTAAAAAAAATGATGTGGCTGGCTAAGCCCCCTATCGTATCTTTCCTCTCGTCTTCGTTGACCGGGTCGTAATATTCCCTAAAGACCCCCCCTCCCTCTCCCTAGCTAACTAGGCTAACTTTTCGCTCGAAACTCGGTGGCCAATAGCGGAAATTTATTACTCAAATTGAAATTTGCCTCGTCAGCTCAAGCTAATTGGGAGGGGGGATCTTTTATGGCACTGGCATCCATCGATCACCTGGAGAAACTTTTTCTGGTCTTAATTAAGGGCCACTTGCATCCCGCCCTTCCTTCCTCAACTGGGTCAGGGAAGTTTCACGCGGCTCAAACATGGCCATTCCCATTTTATGAGGTGGTTTAGACTAAAATCCACCGCCAAGACATCCTATGCATCCCCATTTCGTGGGGCTGTTCTTGCCTGAATTTCTCCTTACCTTCCTCATGCACGGCTCATTCTGCGGGGCTTAATGGGGTTTATACCGATTAATATACAACCTGAACTACGCTACTAGCTTGGTAGGGAAAGTTAGGATTTCTTGGTTCTCTGTAAATTGAATTTAATGAAACTTATCTCACCTGTTCGGCGCAACATTGCAACACCCATTTTATTTTTTCATTATGCTGTGTTACGTCCTTCAATTTTTATATCAGATTCGTCGGGGTTTCTTTTTTTTTGGGGGGGGGAGGTAAACCACAATCGAATATCATCTATCCTCTTTTGAACAAAGGAAAGTCGCAGAGGCCTCAACGATGAAGATAAGTCCATCATCAAGAAAAGTGATGAAGGCACCTCTGTTCATGTTATTGTGGAGAAGTTAGTTCGCCATGTGGAGACGGTTAGACGATTTCGGAAGGACCCTTCCCTAAGGAAGAAGTGATCCGATTGTGGGACCTCCAAGACTGTGACAGCGAGGAATTTAAGCAATATTGGCCGCCAGTTACGTGGGAAACCCAGACAAGCAAGCAGTCATTTTCACCGCCGCTGGTCGTCCCCATCTACTGAAGATCACTAGGTACCGTATCCTAGGGACCATGGCTTCCGTGCGGGCTCTCCTGAAACTAACTCCTTTCACCCCTAGAAAATGTTGGGAGTCTATTTCGGAGATGAGCATCACTAACGTTTGGGAGGTCAAGAGACGGGAAGAAGAGTTCATGTTGTGGACAGGTATAATTGGACACAGTCTGTCTGGGGTACCCAAGCGTTCCTCGACTCTTGCGGCATACAAGTTGATGGTGTTGCCGCCAACCTCTGCGTTCAACCCAATCGAAGATTTGTGGTCTATCATTAAACAAGATGTTGATGCCGATGGACGTCAATTTTCGTCTAAAGAAGTCTTATGGGCGACCACCAAATCTGCAGCAGAGTCAGTTCAACCAGCTGCTATTGATATGTTAACAGATTCGATGCATGATACGGTTTTTGAAGCCACCAGTCGAAATGGCACTCGTGTGGGTAAATAATTTATTATGTCCATCAATCGTGTATTATAATTATGGTTTTCTGTTAAATTTATAACACAAGGTATGCGTATTGTTCTTGAGGATTTTGGTCTTTGGAGATGAGAATGTTCGGGGCTGACCGATGTTATTAAAGGGCGTATAGAGAAATCACGTTAATATTTACACTAGCGGCCGTAATATAAGGTTCAATAAGAACAAGTTTATTTAAATATTTATTATAGAAGTTTAACAAAACGTTGAGACTATATATTATACACATGTTTAGATATATCTAATATCCATCTTTCGTGAAAATTTCAAGGAATGAAATAAATATTTCGTAAGTTATGAGGAAATAAACAAACTATCTTCCAAATTGCAGCAGCCAAAAGTTAAGGGCGCTTTCCTCACGAACCTAAACATAATTTCGGAGATGTCCTCGTTGGTTTTCGGGTTTTTTTTAAGGTGGTAATAATAGCTCCTTTTTAGTTCGGGTTAATCCGTCAAGTATCCCATCTCCTTTATTACACTGATCGAGTCTTTTTGTTTGTTTTTTTCCTTCGGGTTGCGCCAATAAATTAAAGCAGCTCTTCTCTTCACCCTGTTTCCCGCCCAGTCGGGAACCCTGTCCTTGGGTAAGGAAGGGGGGGAAGGCGAGCGGTGCCCGCCACTCGAGTGGTTACTCTCGTGCCGAGTAGTCTCCGTTTTTGGTGTAGCGACATTTTTGTGTTGCTGATAAGAAACTGATCGGCTTTTGGTTTCTTGAGTCTTTTGTGTCGCATTTTTTCCTTTTTTATAAAGAAATAAGGAGCAGAAGCTTCGGCCCATGGCGCTCTTAGGGACGTGGACCGGCCTAAAGCGCCCTCGTTTGTCTATCGTATAAGATTGTGTAACTCCATAAGGAAGGTTATTATTATTATTGAGGTTTTCGAGTATTGCTTTCGCCTACCCCTCTGGGAGTGACCTCGAAGGGCCTCTTTGCTCACTGCGGATGCCCCGCTCGATTTGGCTCCTGCCTCTCGCTCGATACGCCGAAAGTTTCATCAAATTCTTCACTGCTTTTGTAGTGTTCTTTTGTTCTATTTAAGAATCCGTGTTTCTTGTTTGGGGAGGGGAGATTCGTAGCCTCCCCTTCCCCTTAATTCAGTTGGGGAGGGATTAGTGTATCCCAGCTATTTCTATCCCGTATTAGTGTTACTGTTTTATTGTAGTGGTTTGTTTGGTTTGAGCAGCTTTTTCCTTTATATCCTTTGGGGACGATCGCGAACGCACCTCACGTTTCGTCTTGCATCTCCCCTGTTTCTTCGTGTTATCTTTTTACATGTTTCATTTTTCTCATCTTTTTTCGTCTTAATCATAGTTTGGTTTCCTCACTTGTCTCGCTGTTCTTAGCCCATTTGTTGCTCTCCTCGTGAGTTTCGTAGTCTCTGGTCTACCCCTACATTACTATTTCCTACCCTCTTTATAGGATGCATGAAGCCATACGTTCTTCCTTTCCTAAATCACCAGTGAAACTTAGTCCTGCTTGCCGCAAAATTAAGTCTCTTGGCTTACTCTGACGTTCCTTCGATAGTCACAGGGGCTTCTATCTCGCAACTACAACAAGAAATGGTTTCCGATGGGCTTAAATGACTTTCTTCTCCTCGAGCTCGTCGTCGAAAACCCCTCCGATGCATTCGTAGAACTAAGCAGCACAGGGGAGCCTGGCCTGCTGCCTCACTTCCCCTAAACCCTTGCCACTTCTACGCCCTTTTGAAACCCGCTCTAACAATTACCACCCATTTTAAATTTCTCGCGCGTCTCTTTTCCCCTGTGACATTCCCCCCTCCCCCCCAGTCTAATTCCCCATCAATTCTGTCAATTTCCTTTGTTCTCCAACAAGATAATTGGTATTCGATCGGGCATACGCTCCGACCCTGAACCTCACCAAAACTTTCACTTACTTCTCCACTACATATATATATATATATATATATATATATATATATATATATATATATATATATATATATATATATATATATATATATATATATATATATATATATTGTTGAAGACCATTGTGTATTTTGCCTCAATTAATTTTCTTTGGCAACTTTCTCTTCTTCTATCTTTTTTATTCCATCTTGTAAATGGTGAATCACTCGTCCACTATTCATCTCTTTTTTTTAAATGAATGCGTTTGGTAAAAAACAAACTAAATTGCTGAGCTTTTGATCTTATTCGATCATCTTCGGAGCGTTTGGAAATGTTTTGCCTCCTTTACCGATGTAATGAGTGTAGTGAGGATCTGACGGAGTGAAAGAAAACGATTTTAAAGGGTATTTATTCCGCTTTGGTTAAACGTATCGTTAGAGGAAATGGGCTTTTCCTGTGAGTGGAATTTTAAAATAGTTTTAACGTGCGATTCCAGCTTGTCGCTTGACTGTTGATCGCCGTCTTATCTTCATTTATTAATATGGCTTCTAAGATGTTACCCCTCGCTTTATTGATCTTTTCTTTTAATAATGGTGTTATCAACGAGCATACCTCTCGTAGGTTAATATTTTGTGTACTCTCCATATGATTCCTAGGCCCTCCGCTTTGTAGATGCATGGTTAAACGTCTCGAAAGTTTTGTCATGGTTGTCATGCCAATATACGAGGGGCGGTTAATAAGTTTTGTGAATCGGTAGGGTAAAACAGAGGAAGGGGGATGGCTGTTTGTGGGGGTGTTAGGAGAAGTTATGACAAGTCAGGATCTGCAGCCGCACGCTCCTGCCTCTTCTATTTAAGAAGCAGTAGCTGATTGCAGATCGTCAGTCACAAATTTTTGAACAATGGAGAAGGTTGAGCACCGCGCAGTGATCAAATTTTTGACCAAGGAAGGCAAGAATGCAAAAGAGATGCATGAACGCATGGTTGCAGTGAATCCCGACACCGCCCCTTCCTATGCAACCATTGCTCGTTGGAATAGGGAGTTCCGCCATGGTCGTGAGTCCCTTGGAGATGACCCCCCGTCCAGGACGCCCGTCAGACGTGACCAACGAGGACAATGTGGCCCGTGTGGAGAGGATGATCCTCGAAAATCGACGGGTGAAAATCGAAGAAATCGAGCGAGAACTTGGAATATCACATAGAAGTGTTATCAACATCATCCAAGACAATTTTACCATGACGTGTCGGGTCTCTAGAAACCTCACGCCCCATGATCGACTTCAACGTCGTCAAAGTCCACAAGGCCAGAGTTGCACAAGCTGCCCTGCGCGAGTCCGGATTCGAGGAGCTCAACCATCCCCCCTACAGTCCAGATCTGGCCCCTAGCGACTACTTTTTATTCCGCCAGCTCAAGGCTGCACTGCTTAGACGCCGGTTTGGGGACGAGGAAGATGTCCAGCTCGCCGTCCAGGAGTGGATTGAACAGCAGTGGGAGATTTCTGGTTGTCGGGAATTCGAAGCCTCAGGGACAAGTGGCGCAAGTGCATTGAAGTCGAGGGTAGTTATATTGAAAAATAATAAAACACTTTTCCTCATATCTCGTTTCCTTATATCCGAATTGCAAAACTTATTGACCGCCCCTCGTACCTTAAAAGGCCGGTGTCATTCCAGATTCCTGATCCCATCTTCCCCTCCAGCCTTGATTAGATATCCAAAGACGGACGCAACACTTAATTCGCTCTCATAAATGTAATGGACCACTTTGGTCGATCTTCCATTCCAGTCATTTATCTGTCAGGGAACCTTGGCGATACTTTCGAGCGCCCTGTTCTTCATCATCTTCATGAATGCTGGGTATTTCTCAGTCCGCCCTTGACCGGTTTTGTTTGTACCTCTGTTCTCGCACTGAGATTTAGCTAGGCCGGTGGTGCTCCTGGGTCGCCTTCTTCACCTATTGCACAGGCGGCTAATTTCGCTGACCCGCTTTCCAAGATTCATCAATGGGTCAGGCCCGCGGGGTGGGGGGGGGGGTCACCCTTCTTTTCTACTGTTGGGGCGGGGATGGGTTTTAATATGCCTCCATTCTTCCCACACTTTTCTCTCTTTACTACCCGTATTTATCCTTTAGCGCACCCGAAAGGGGAGGTCAGGTGTAGCATGGGCGATCATGTTGCAGCCTGACATCTGGAGGATCGTGTGCCCTCCCGGCCCCAATCTCTGCAGCGGGCTCTGCGGCTATAGATCCTCTATGCATGTGTATCACTGATTTCTTTGCGGGTCTGTCCTCAGAAACTTTCTACATACTCCCTCGTTATAACCAGTGGAAGGGGGGGGAGGTTAGAAAGCTTTTGTGTCCCTACGGCATCATTACATATGGGGTGCGAGGCGTCACCTTTGTATAGTCGGATAAACTCTCAAAACACGTGTCGTTAATGTCTGAAAGTCTTCTCTGCCTCCCCCATCGTCTTAGCCGCATTCATTATGTTTCCTCGGTAATTTCCGCCGCATCCGCTCTGCTTTGGGGGTAATTTCCGCCGCATCCGCTCTGCTTTCTGGGTAATTTCAGCCACATCTGCTCTGCTTTTGGGGTAATTTCCGCCGCATCCGCTCTGCTTTCTGTGCAATTTCCGCCGCATCCGCTCTGCTTTTGGGGTAATTTCAGCCGCATCCGCTCTGCTTCTTGGGTAATTTCAGCCGCATCCGCTCTGCTTTTGGGGTAATTTCAGCCGCATCCGCTCTGCTTTCTGGGTAATCTCAGCCGCATCCGCTCTGCTTTCTGAGTAATCTTAGCCGCATCGGCTGCCACGTTCACCACATAATAGGTTCGAGATCGGCTTCTCCGCATTCGTTACAGCTCCCAAACCCCCGCCTTGCCTTCTCCTCCTAAAGTCTCGCTCTTTGACGCCTTTAACTTGTTCAAAACTCTGCAGTCCGTGACCCCCTCCCCCCTTCCTCCCCCAGGGTCCTATAAGTCTCCTTTTCTGAATAATTAGAAAAAAACGAGGATTTATTTTTATTTTTCCTTCGATGGGGCCGCGAAGGCCGTTATCAGGGGGCGGCTCCATTATGCCTGGCTATGGCCCCACCCAACAAGAAATTAGTATGTTATGAACGATGGACGCCCGAGATGTAGGATCAATCGTGATTCCCTTTACGGGTGATTCAGGAGGGCGGGGCCGCGGGGGAGGGTCCTGTATATTTCCCCAAGCACCCTCCAATTCTTGGAAACATCCAGGTCTTAAGGAATTGAGGATCTGTGACCTTCCTAAGGGGGGCGAACGGTGGCACTAAAGTGCCAAAGAGGTCCATGAAGGCGAGGGTCGCCGGTCGCGCAGTTGACGATTCACCTTTTAACCCCCATTTGCTCGTTTATGGGGTCGTTTCTTGAACATTAGGGGTGGTCGCCCCTCCCACCGTTTTTCATCCATCGCACCCCGCACCCCATCCCCCCATCACACACGCGCACCCCTGACTCTCATCCTCGCCAATGCCAATCAGGGTCACGGGATTTTAAGCACCCTTCAAGTAATACTTTTTCGGGGGAGGAAGGGGGGGATATTTATTGATTGTCATCGCTCCTCCCTTCCCCCATCCCTCCCCTCCGTTGGAGTCATCGGAAGTCCGCGGATTTACTTTCCCCATTAATTGGGTCAGATCAAAGAGGGGGGGGGGCTTCCCCTATCTGGATTTTGTAGAGATGGGGGGATATACCCAAATTGATGGGTCTATCCCTATCAGAATGACTTAACCTCAACCTTACACGTTCCTTCTCAAACGCCGGGGGGGAGGGCTAAGCTCAGGGGATCCTGATAGGGAGCTGATCAGGTTACATTTTATTTTGTCTCTGGTCCTTTTTTACCCCCCCCCCCCATAACACAATAGACAACCCAAGTTGTCTCCTCTTTTTGCCTCTCGGTTTGTTTACTTTCATCGCATTTTCTCAATTTCACATTTTTTGCAAATTATCTTGGACATTCCCTCGTTAGTTCGTTTCCTTTTTGATGATGTCATTCCATGCGGGGGGCGAGGCGGCATTGTTCAGTCAGTCAGTGTGTGTGTGTGCAGCCAGAAGGTCATGTGTAGTGGTGAGGGGGAATGGTTAATTAAGCTTTTAGTCAGTGGTTTAATCATGTTTGGAGTCGACCCCCCGACCCAGGGTCTCATTAGCGTCCCTTAAGTTGTCAACAGCGAATATGGGCCTAATTGGCTTTTGTCTCCTCCTTCGCTCCTCTTAATTTGGGAGGCGACAAAGAAGCGAGTCGGTGACTTGCAAGACCCCCCCCCCATCCCCCGGTTCTACGATTCGGAATTAAGGGCAGTTTGTCACCCTGTTCTCTTTCAGGCACTTTGTCACCCTGTTCCCTTCTCGCTCTTGTGGCTACGGTTATATTTTTCCACCCACTTTCATGTGGTTCTTTTTATGTCCTGCGGGCTGTGTACCTTCCAATTTTCACTTCATCCCCTCCACTTTTCTGCGTTGTCGGGAGAGTAGCGGGCGCTCTCGGTTCCTGGATATCCCCTCTGCACGACGGATTTTCAAAAAGGTTTTTGTGTTAGAGCTGCTGTTACGGACGGGTCATTTTTGGGCTGAAACGTCTTTAAGCATGTTGGGATTGTGTACAAGCTTGGTGAGATTAAATCTGTCATCCTCTGGAAAACCATTCCATTGTGGTTTTAGAAAACTTGAATTGTTCGAACATAATTAAATCTCTGGAGGTTATGGAGGGTGGGTTATACGACACACCGTTTGGGTATAGAGGAACCGCTTCAGTGAAAGTAGAATCTGGAGGATAGAGGGCGGAGAGGAGGATCATCCACGTCGATCTACGAAGAAAAATCTAGCTTCAGTCCAATAACTGTTAGACAAAGAGGGTAGAATTCGCATTGAATTTATAAGGGACTGAGTGGGACTTCACAGGGTCCCATTCGGCATAATCAGTTTTAAATGCGACCATGTTGGTCTCGGCAAGCTTTCGATGTGGCCATGGTGCGAAGATCAGCTTGCGCCCCGACTGATCTTTCCTAGAGCTTTTGACCCAAATTGATCTTCTTGAAGGACACAGAAGGATGATTTCAGTTTATTATGAAGGGGCATCGAGGAAATTGAGGGTGTATTGGCGAAGGAGGGACGAGGAAAATTGTGTCGTGGCAATTATTGCCCTCCAGAATGATGCTCCAGCGTCTTCTCTAAGAGTAACAAGTGGGGAGGACATGGCTGGGAGTTTGCTGGCAAGCATCCCCCCTCCCCCCTTTACAGCCTTGGTCTCGCCCCTTCAAACTTTTGTTCCGCAAACCTAAAACACACTCGAAAGCAACAAGATGTCAGTCGATAGATGAAGTAGGGGTGTGCTGGAATTTCGAAGAACACAAAAACTTCTACATAAAAAACAAACGAGAGCTTCAAATTTATTTTTATTTATGCGTTTTTGTTTTGTTTTGGGGTTTTTCATTTTGGTCCTAACCCTCTTACTATCCATCGTCTCATCCTATTTTAACCCCGACCCCCAAATACTTCCTTCGACGAAAACGAAGTTAAAGACACATCAGTCTCCTTCTCGATTCGGGTCGACTTTACGGATGCTACGTTAATCAGTAGGACCCCTCTGACGAATAAAAGGCATCTTAAATGAGGGCAGATCGGTGGTAAAAAAAAAAAACACAACCCTATTAGTTATTTTTATTTGTCCCAACTTCACCAATCGAAGATGTTCTCGTCTATAACCGCGGGAGACCTCCCTCTTTAAATATTTATGGCCAGGGACTCTGGCCGTCCGAGGGTTGCTTGATTGGTTGCGTGGTCCCAACTGGACGAGTCGTTGGCCTGTCCTTGATCCGACGGGGGCATGGGGGGGGGAATCAAAGTGAAGCGAGTTTGTCGCTCGCATCATCGCAGCGGCCCTGGATTTGAATGGATATTGCGCTGCTCGTGTCCGGGCTCGGCCGGCCTTCAGATTGGCAGCTCCGAGGCATCGATTTTTTTAGGCCGAGGGGGTGCGTGGGTGCATCCTCAAAAAAATGAACCCCTTCGCGCAAGGGAGTGTAGTTTAAGTGTGGAAGATGTAGTACACTAGCGCCTCCTCTTCTGGTCACTAGCTAACCCAAATTGTCAAGTCTAGAGTTTTTACGTTCACTTATCCTAACTTGAGCTTTTCTTTTCGAACTTTTGTCGCCGATGGTGACAAAAGTTACCCGAAAAAAGGAAAGGAGGCGTTCGATGAGAAGAGGAGGGGAGCGACCGAGACGTAGGTGGTGTGCGTTTGGAAATCTCCCGCATAGATTGTGAGAGTATAAATTTGCACGCACACACATACCACTTTTCAAGAGGGAGCTTGTAAGTGCTTACCCTCCTATACCCTTTCTCCCTTTCTGTAACGCCTCTCTTCACACCCTCAAAGCATTTGGTTTGACCTGATCGAGCTGCTCCTTCTGTGACCTGGTCGAGCTGCTCCTTCTGCGACCTGGTCGAGCTGCTCCTTCTGGGTTGAAATTCACTGTCGGTGAATTTCGTCGACCTGGGGCTAGGCTCCGGTATATTTCGAAGTACGTCCGCCGCTCTTCTGCCGGGCATACGTGTCTACACTTAAAGGGAAGGCCCCTCTAGCAGAATTGTTGAAGGGAGTCAAAAGGATTCGGGGCAAGTTCTCGCAGGGCCCCCCTCCCGTTCTCCAGGATAACCCTCTGCGTGTTGCAATTTGATGGAGAAATCGGTAAATGTTAGATTAGTCTTTTTTTCTGGACAGCGGAGGCCATCTGTCTTCTGCACAGTGCGGCTTCGGCAAGTTCCGCTCCACGCTGGATGCTCTACTCCGACTGGAAAATGCTGTCTCCTAGACTTATGATACGGTAAGGCGATACTGTATCATTAAGACTCTCCACATGATGGGGGTGATTTCGTCGATTTCGCGTAGGGGTAGCCCTCTCCAGCCTACTGGAGAAGGAAGAGTGCCTCCCACAGGTTGGTGCCCATAGTGTCACACTCTTTGCCCTGATAGGCATCACCTCGGTGCTGCCGGAAGATGTTCTCGCTACGCTCTACGTGGACGACCTTTCGATCTCTTTTGGCGCGGCCCAGATGCCAACTCTGGAGCGTCGACTCAACAGGCATTGAACCGCGTCTCTCGCTATGCCGAAGCGCACAGGTTTCGGTTTTCCTTGGCCAAGACTAAGGTGGTGCACTTCTGCCGCCATCCACGGCTCCACCCCGACCCAGACTTGTTTCTTAATGGGGTGCGCCTGGAAGTGATTGAATCGCACCGTTTCCTTGGTTTTGTATTCGACCGACGCCTCACCTGGGAGGCTCATATTCGGAGCCTTAGGGTCTCTTGTACCCGCGCCATGGTCATTCTCCGTTCCGTGACGTTCAGCGCTTAGGGCGCTGATAGGGCTACTGCCTTACTTTTTTATCGATCCTTTGTTCGTTCGAAGCTCGACTACGGATGCGAGTTTTATGCATCCGCAGCCGAGCGTTAATTGCGGAAGGTGCCTTCCACACTTCCCCCATTTAGAGCCTACTCGTCGCTGCAGTTGGCATATGGAGGATTGTCTGCCCTTCTCGCCCCAACCTTCGCAAGTGGATCTATATATCTTACTCCCCCCCCCCCTTCATCCTCGCCACTTTCTTTACTGATTTCTCCTTTCAATTTCTGGAGTAGATGCTCTCGTTAGCTTTAGTAAATGATATTGACCCCCCTTTTCCTACCTGTTTCACCAATCTGGGTAGGGTTGTGAAACCCCCTAATGCCATCAAGAGGCCTTTCTTTTCTATTTCGACCTACGGTGACCCTCGTTACTGTACTGCTTTTTGTGTCAATCTCTTTTTCTCAGATGCTTGCGCTGATGCCCTTGTTGGATTCCCTTGCTTTACCGTATTTTACCCTCCCCTTCGAAATATTCCTCTCCATGGGCTCGGCTTAATCCACGGCGCAAGCGACGCCAAAAAGGGTTTGCGGTCGACGCTTTCCATTTCGACTTTAATTAAGCTTAATTAACAAATGGAGAAGTGCGACAGGTGGGGGGGGGCCTCTGGTCTCGGTTGGTTCCGCTTTAGTGTGTGCCCTACCGCGTTTTTTTTTCTTTGGTGTGTTTCCTACCATGATATTTTTAGGTTTGGTTTTAGTTTATGCATTCAACCATAAAGGATAACAACCTAATTTTTATTAATATAATATTTAAGAGTGCGACCAAACAATGGCAATGTCAAAATGGTTAAACGTTTGAGCATAATTAAATTGCAAATATAAATAGTTTACGATTACTCGTTGCTTTTCTCGTTTCTGTTTCCCCATCGTGCGAATGTTTACAGGACGTTGTCTGATCAAGAATGACGCGATAGTTTATACCAGTCCCTAAGTTATGTGCGTAGATTAATGTAGAACGTTCTAGAAATTGTAAGAAGTTTCTCTTCTCGAACATTTATGAGTAAGTGATAAAAATCGATGTGTTGTAAACTTTTGCGTTGCTAATTAATTGTATTTCTTCAACAAAAAACTATATTGATGTTTTTGTATGGTTCTGATGATTTAATTTATTGGTTGAATACATATCCTGTCAGTAATAAAAGTTTCATTTACCTATCATGCTTGCAAATACATAAACGTCTGTTTTTCATAGTGTTGTAAACTTTTGCGGGGCACTGTATGTATATATATATATATATATATATATATATATATATATATATATATATATATATATATATAGTTAACAGCCCAAAGAAAGGAAACATGGGAATCCCAAACCGGGTAAAACGCTGAGGAATATATATTACGTGAACCATTAAAAGTTTAAGAAAGAAAATGGGAGATTTAGAAACGGAGAAAATAGGGACCATTTTAACCGCTATAAGAAGGTGGAGAGGGCATGGGCCCCCTCCTACTAGAAAAAAATATTTGTCTTGACTCTCACTGGAAAAAAACCTACATTTCGTTATTCAAAAGGCTTCTTGAATCAACTTTTTGTTCGGGTTGAGGATGGTGCCTCAGTCGATGAGCGTCTTGTTCATAATAGCGATGAGCGCTTGATGACAGGTTTGAATCCATTCCTTTATTTCACAGCGGGTAAAATGGTCCCTATTTTCTCCGTTTCTAAATCTAACATTTTCTTTCTTAAACTTTTAATGGTTCACGTAATATATATTCCTCCGCGTTTTACCGTACCGGGTTTGTGATTCCCATGTTTCCTTTCTTTGGGCTGTTAACCATATATATATATATATATATATATATATATATATATATATATATATATAAAACGACAGCTAATCTCGTATTAATATTTTTTTCAATCTTCTCGACTGTCTTATGTTCGCCTTTTCTTCGGGGTTCAACCCGTGAATAAGCCTACCGAAGTTCATTAGAGACTGATATTTAGTAATTGCATAAAGGTGGAAGGAAATTAATGTAGATTAGCACATCCTTTTACTATACAGACGGGTTTTGATACATGTATCATCTTCAGAGTTAAAATGAGAAATTATTACATGTATTCCAGTTTATATGTTATAAAAAACGTTAGCAAACGGAGCAATAGAAAGTAGACAAGTGTAAGCGAACTAACAGGCTGAGGAGGAGCAGGTGGGGACTGTGAGGAGGTGCAGGTAGGGACTGGTGGAAAAGGTGTAAGTGATTGGCTGAAGAGGTGGGGAGGATACACACAATATACCTGAGAGAGCCACCCAGGTACTCGTTAACAATGGATTCTCCAATAAAGAAATAAAGACGCCTATAAGAATTAAAATGGATCGATGGTACCTGTCAGAACCCCACACTAACCGAAATACAGAAGACAAGGAAAACATTATAGAACTCTTTTACAAGAACTCTATGAGAACAGAACACGATGCAGACGAGAGAGCCATCAAGGACATTATTAACAGAGGAATTAAACCCACAAATTGTGAAAAAAAGATCGCCCTAACCATCTACTATCAAAATAGACGGACATCCACCCTTTTCACGAAACTTAACCCCAAACCTCCACCTCAACCCCAAAAAGGACCTATCTGATATATGAGTACGCATGTACTCATATATCGGAATGACTGAAACGAGAGATGGGACGATTCCCAAAGATTTTGCCCTTCCGATTCCTTCGCAACATCGAATCTTGATTACATGAAAAACGAATTAAGACTCGGGTCCACGGGGCTGCCCGCTGCCCAAAGAACTTTAGCAATAGTACAAAAACTTACTCTGAAAACGTAACAAACTTGGTAAAATCGTAGCAAATCTAATTAAAACATAAAACAAAAGTAAAGTGGTATCGAAAAGTGTTTCTTTGCGGCAAAAGGGTACCACATTTCTACGAATCAGGGTATCAGATGTGGTTCTTGACGGCAAAAAGGGACCACATTTGTACGAACGTGCTAACTTCGGCAGCGCTGTCTATTAGTAAATAATTTATTAACTTTATAATTTCACTTGATTGACACTAACAGGAAATAGACAATGTTTAAAATTTTGATTCAGTTATTAGTGAAAGAAAGTTAAAAAGTTCCCTTTCCTTCTCACTTCACTATCTATCTTTTCACGCCATGCCCAAGGTAGAGCCTCCATGCCTGTGACTGTGACGCCGAACTCTACCATGAACTTCGTGAAAGGAGTAGTTTAGACGAGGGAACTCGCGGACTACTCCATAGATGACCACCTTAGAGCTGACCGACCATGGGGTGGTTAAGGTCGAGCGTGTGATAAGATAACAGGGAGCGGCCACGAGACCCACCCCTACACTCTTCATCACGCTCGGCTGTGACATGCTGCCTGAGTCGGTGCGTGCCGGTTGGTATCACTACCGCGTGAAGGCATTCGTGCCACTGGCGCGGAGGTGCTATTAATCCTTTGGCACAGGATTTGAACTTATCGTGTGCAGCCTTGGAGCAACTTACACACTTTGCACGTCGATAGGAGCCATTAGTATGACCGAAGCGGCCATACTAATGGCTCCTATCGACGTGCAAAGTGTGTAAGTTGCTCCAAGGCTGCACACGATAAGTTCAAATCCTGTGCCAAAGTGTGTCAATTGCGGAGAGCAGCACCCCTCTTCGAAGGAATGTGGTGCGTATCTCCTTGAGAAGGAAAACCTGGCCGTTAAGGCTCAGGATAGTCTCTTCACTTCGCTAAGGACTTGGTCATGGTGCACTTGGCGCTGCCAGGGACGTCCTATGCCTCAATGTTGAGAAAAACACCCTCTGCTCCTGGCCCATCCAGACATACGAGTACAGTCGTTTCCGTGCCCATTCAGAAACTTTCTGCGGGTTCTACCCACCCCGGGCGCTCCCCTAGTAAAGTTGGCGGCACAAAGGGCCCCCCCCCTGGCTAAAACCAGCCCCCCCCTCTCCCCCAGTGTGACCGTTTTGCGTAAGGTGAAACGGCCACGCGCTTCCACCGAGTCGTTAGACGCACAGGAGGCAACACACCTGAAGTTGGTCGCCAGGACATCTTCCTGGGTTCCTAAAGCTGCCACCCAGCCTAGTGGTGGGCTGGGTGGCTCGGAGACGGTGGATCCTCCAAAAGAGGGGCCCCCGCCTGCCTAAAGTTTCGAGGCGGATGGAGGAAGAAACTCGCATGGCGAGCCCAACTTCCCCCAATATGTCCTCGAAGGCGACAGCGCCCGGGGTATAAAGTTTTCCGACCCCACCGCCACGGGATGGAGGCTGAGCGGGGAGTATGTGCGATTTACATTCCTCATGATGTCTCCGTTCTTCTCTTCACTTTAGATACCTCCTTCCAGGCAGTAGCTGTAATTTCCGCGTACATTCTATCGTCAGCCGACTTCGAGGTGGGGGACTTACGCTGCGTCGTGGAACGGTTGCCGAGGCCCTTTCTCTTGCTCGGATATCTAAAGGGTAGACACCCCCTCTGGGGAGATTACTCAATAAATCCCAGGGGACAAGTCCTTGCCGATCTGATCGAAGAGCTTGAGATAGGTGTCCTAAATGTGGAGGAGTTTACGCATCCCTGCCCGAGAATTGCTTAATTTTCTTGCCTCGATCTATCTTTGTGCTCTCCGGATGCACAGCCTGATTTTAGTTAGAGGTTGGTCGATGACCTCCATGGTAGTGATCACTTTCCCATTCAAATATCATTTTCTGGTCCGCTGCCGCCCGAGAGCCCCCCCCCCCCCCTTCCCTTCCTGGTGGTGCTTGGCGCGGGCGCCGTTGTCTGCATTTCAGGAAATGACTGAATTCTCCATCCCAGTCGAGGAGTTTAGGTCGGTAGATGAGCCCGTTGAGTTCTTCTCCGGCAACTTCATCACCGTGGGCCTAACTATTATTCCTAGAAGTTCTGGCCGTTATGCACGCCGATCACTTCCGTGGTGGTCAGCCGAGTGTAAGACGGCCGTCAAGCAGAAGCATTATGCCTACATGCGCTATAAGCGCCGCCCGAACAACTTCACTGTCGGTGTATTTCGTTGGGCTAGGTTCCGGTATATTTCGAAGCCCGCCCGCCGCTCTTCTTGGTGGGCATACGTGTCTTTCCTTAAGGGAAGACCCCTCTAGCAGCGGTGTGGAAACGAGTCAAAAGGATTCGGGGCAAGTTCTCGCAGGACCGCCCTTCCCGTTCTCCAGGAGAATGGACCGCAATATCTGACCCCGCGTCCGAGATGCATGGTCGGTATCTTTTGCCATTCACAGTGACTGAATTTCCATTTTTATTCTCATAAAAACACGGCCCAATGATCTTATGAGGTGTTAGCGCACACCACACATTGGTTTTTGCAGGATGCAGCTCTTTCTGGTGTATAGCTTCTGGGTTGTGATCCGATCATATTCTGTTGTTCTGCTTATTATTATGTGCGCTTCGTCAGACATTATCACGGGCGGTACATCAACTTCCCCAAACCCTCGTCTAAATTCTTCTCCATACGATTTTCTTTTCGCCAAATCGTTGTCTTCTAATTTTGCACAACCTGAATCGTGTATGGCTTAAATTTCAGTTTTTTTTCTTCATTACATTGTATTTTTCACTTTTTGACAATCCCAGTTGTTCTGATGTTCTTTTCAATGATTTATGCGACGATCGTTCTACGTTTTGACGCAACTCTTCAATTTTATAGTAATAGACACGCACCAATTATAATAATAATACTTTTCAATTTTATGTTGTCTTCTGCCTACACGCCCTTTTCGTCCATCTACGGTGTCTGGAATTTTTTTTAATTAGTCTGCATAGCGCTCGACGTGATGGTACGTCTTGAGCTCCTTCGCGTCTCATCGTCGTTGTGTTGAAACCACTGAAGAGTTGCATCTGAAGAATTTTTCAACAATTTTTTTCGTCCAATTATTTCCAGGGGCTTCCATGTTTTCAGTTTGAAAAAGTTCTTAATAATGATTTTCGCGAAAAAAAAATTCTCATTTTATACTCTACGAATGACTATGACGCTATAAATGTGTTCACGAATTTTTGGAAAATTTTGCTAAGAATCCAGCATTCCAAATAACACTTTTTTTAACAAAATATTTTACGTTTTCCGTTTCTAGCAAAAAATGACTGATTTACTAAAACTTGCATAACTTCTAAAGTCATAAATGAATCAATTGGTTGTTTTAGGACAAAGAACTTACAACTATTACCAACAACTTCTGAAAGTTTCATTGTGGTCACAAAATTATTCTTGATTTCATTAAACTTTAAATGTAGGACATGTGAAAAAATGACCCTGTATATTGATTTTGCGATCCTGAGTGTGGTCGGACATTTTGCTGGCTATGATTTTAATTTTCTCTTGTTAATGACGTCTTACAATTTATTATGTGATATTTTATAGGTAATTGTTCTTTTTTCGAAAGAACAAACTTTTCTATGGCTAATTCCCTTATGAGAAGAACCAGGCAATGGCTTCGCAGCTTGCGCTTCGCTATTAAGATTAAAATTTAAAATCTAAAAAAAAGCAGCCATGGTTAATTTTTTAGAAATTTTCTCAATTTCGCCAATTATAATAATTTTAAAAAGAAATTCTAAACTAAATTTCCCCCCTTTCAAAATATCACGTTGCTAAAATATAGTTATAGAAGAAGATATATAAAAATTCACAAAATTTCGATACTTATTTATTTCTGAACTTTGCGAAAAAAACATGTCATAACCAAACTAAGATGAAATTATTATTCAAATACTAAAAAAAAAATCCCCTTCTTAAATTATAGTTAGTGAAGTGATGATGAGGATAAAGAATGAATAAAGAGCTCCCAATGATCGCACAGTGCTGCCGATATATGAAGCCGAGGAACAACCTGACAAACAATCGGGTACTCGATCCTTGACAGGGGAAAAAAAATTGTATTGATTTATCATTTACAAATACGAATCTACATTCAATTTGACAGAAATATTGTTTACCATGTAATGAGAATTTTCGTCTGCATAATTTATTTATAGTTCCCATTTCGGCAAACTTAAAATACTGCTTAAGGACAGTAGGTATATTTACTTTGGTTGAATAAATATTTAGAAATATTTGAATCATTGTATAACGACAGATAACTATTATTAGTAAAGTACGTTTTTAATTTTAGGAATTCATGATGCATAGAGTCGTAAGTGGCGGAGAGATGGTAACCACGGTATAACAAGGTTTTTAGCACTGAAATTTTATATTTAAAGTCACACGAACGGAAAAAGTTTATTCCCAACCCAGTGAACGTAGGCTTTCGGGAAACTGTAGTGACATTGGAATCTTGAGTCTTACGAATAATAGGGTCTTAATTCAGATGATTCTTCCGTTCAATCCCTTTGCCACTTCCTCTTGGGGCTTTAGGAACCGCCCATGCTTTGGACGGTTACCATTCCCACCCTCCCAGCCACGCTGTCGTCCTAGCGAGATAGGGACAGTAGGTGGATGTGTTTTTCTCGTTATAAAACTCCGTTCGATTTACGTTGGCGGTAAAAAAAAGGACTAGGAATAATTGGGAGGGGTGGGCAAGAAAAGGAAGGAGTCTACGTCGGGGTAGAGAGGAATTGCTAACTTCGAAATGTGATCATCGAGTTTCCCCGCGTAGCATTCGGGCGATGCACATCGCGGAAAGGCGAGAATCGTGTCGTTTGTGCGCATGCGCGTTTCGAGAAGCGGTTATTTGATCGCTTTCGGGTGTGTGAAGAGAGGTGCCGCCATGGGGCTGAAGGCCGAGACGATGACTTCCGCGCCTGATCACCAAGACGAACACTTGGAGGGCGGGAAGGGAAAGCAGCCTCAATGATTTCCGTCCTCGTCTTCCGTTGATTCTGATGTTTTTCTCTCTCGATTCCCCCCTTGCCCACCCAAGAGAGGGAGAGGGAGAGAGGTCGCGTCTGCATCTGCGCGCTGTTACTCCGAAGAGCCCTTCTCTCCTTTGCCTGGTGGGAGTTTCTTACACGAAATCGAGGAGGGGTTGGGGGAGGAGTCCTATTTCCGAGCTCGCGCGGAGGCAGAAAAAGTGCGATTGATGGAGCCGAATTGGCCGCCCACCATTTGACCCGGGAACGAATTTGTGAAGAAAATTCGTCTTTTTTTCTGCAATTGCCCCCCCACCCCTCCGCCCTTTCGCTCGATTCTTTTTATATCATTTTTTTTAGGTTTCCGTCTCTGGGGGTTCTAACCCTTTTCCTCCGGGTTGCTCACTTGAGTCGCTTGGCTAAGTGTGAGGTAACACCTAGGAATGACCAGTTCCTTAACTTCACTTTTATTAGAACATTCCTACCCCTACCCCCCTTATCCCCGCTAGTTTTTTTATGTACGTACTCCCGTTGATTTTCGCTTTTACGGAGCTTAAAATCGTAATCTTTAGGAACAAAAATTGTCGAAAACCAGCAAGATTGGCGTCTCGGGTTGGAGAGGTAAAGAACATGGGGAAAGAACGGGAGTGTAAATTAAAAGTAAAAAGATGGGAATAATTGAGGAGGGTGAGGGTAAAGAAGAGGGACCAATATAGCAAACGAAAACCCGAAGTGCAAGGAACTGAAAGGTGCTCTCCCAAACATCCCCCGGAGACCGGGTTAAGACTAGCTCTCGATAGAGTCCTCCATTGTCGCGTGTTCACCATGGCAACGCGGCTGTTCGTCGGACGACGATGGATGAAATACGGAAACCCGCCTTTATAATCGCCCCCTCCCTCCCTCGGGGCATAATCCTAAGGACCTCGTGGGCGTCTGGCACTCCTAGGGGCTAAGGGAGTGCAGACATGGTAAGGAATGGACCCGAAAGAGGGTAGCAGCGAGAAACCCGGGCGTGAGGCCGATTGCCAGTCGGTACATTTCATGCATTCGTAGAAAGCAGGAGTGGGATTCGAAACTACGAACTTATAGGGAGACGGGGTTCTGGGGTGAGCCTGCTACCCCCAATTTGGGAGTGCCTCACAGCCCCTTCTCCCTACTCCAAGTCCTGGAAACAACTATGAGCAAGCGTGGGCAACAAGTGCCCCATGTCTGAACATGGTACTCCCCCCCCCTCCCGTTCCCTCCCCATCTCTACATGCGGGGGAGGGGGGCAAGAGAGGAAAGATGCATACACACGAGCGAATAGAATCGTACACGAGTGGAAGTGGTCGTTGCTGCACATCCCATCTGTTTACCGTTAGGGGAAGTTGCGCCCCCCCCCCTGCTCCCTCGCATTTTCACATACCCCCAACTCTCCAGAATCGCTTCCTGCAAATTGCCTAACGGAGATGCCCCCGTTGGTTTGAACTCGCTACATCGCCCTTGTCTGTTTTCTCATAATCCTTCCCGCTAAAGAGGACTCACGGCCGTATCTTTGAGTACATTTGAACTCAGTATGCGAACTGTTTTTCCCCAGACGAAAGGGCAGCCTTATTCATCGTGATTCTTGTTTTGTTTTTATTCTCTCTCTCTCTGATTTTTCACGTTTTGTCTCCTCCCCTCCTTCCCCGTACGATTATCAGCCGCCATTGGATTATTTTTGTTTATAATTATAAATCCTCCCTTTTTAGCCCGAGTCTTTACGTTGCCATCCATAACAACTGTTGCCTCTTTCGAAATCCGAACTGACTGACCGCGGGTGCGTGCGGATCAGGGGCACGGCAAGGTGTGCTTGTATGTGTGTGTGTGTGTGTGTGTGTGTGTGTGTGTGTGTGTCTGTGTGACGCCATCGCGTAAGGAAGAAGGGACAGGTCAGCCTCCCCCCCTCCCCTTTAGCTTGCCGCGAGACGCAACAAGTCGACGCCAATCCAAGGGATTTCGTGTGTCACGGGTTGTTCTCTCCTCACTGTTGGCGCTTGTGGACTTAGCACCGCTTTAATCGAATTTTTCTGGTTCTTACTATCATTTGGGGAGGCTTTGAGGTCCCCCCCCCCACTCTTCCACCATTTTAGGTGGATAGTTCTTAACCAATAACATTTTCTCTTATTTTGCCGATATGGGGGGGGGGGGCTATTTGCCATCTTCCTCACTTTTCAGTCGTGGGTACGGTGACTTGTGCCCACATAGGCAGTCTCCAAATGGGCTCCTAAAATAAAAAAAGACTCAGTTTTCAACCCTGTGAAAACGTATCTCCGTTGAATTATACTCGTTTTTTAATCGTCATTTTGACTCACTATCGCTATCTTAATCCCCCGTGTGCACATAGTTTTTTGTACAGCTACCCATCTATTGGATTACATGTGTACACCTTGTTCCGCCCACCTGTCTTATGGGTTAGGTTCGCCCGCCCCGCTCCTCTCAAAGGTAAGACTCTCATCTCGCCAGTCTCGGAATTCATGTTTTTAATCAAGATTATTTTATAGCTTTCTGGTAAATTAATTCGAGGGTTCTCCAGTTTTTTTTCTTTTTTTAAAGGGAGAGCGATTCTTGATCCAGGTTCTTTAGTTTTTCGACGGGCGGGGGGTGGGATGGGGGGCTATTATGTTTTTCTGCAACCTAAAATTGAAGTGTAGAAAACGCGAGAAAGGAAAAACTTATTCTCTCTTAATTCTAAATTTCTGTTTATGAAATCGTTTGTGGATGCGTAAGTAGTATTGTAGGTGAAGGGTCGATTGCACACAAACTCAGCCTCCTATGAGCGTATCCAGATACGTACACACGCACACACACTTGAAAGCGTTTTGAATTTTCAGGTTTTTTCTTGTATTGAAATAACCGTGGTGCTGCCATTTAATCTTTTACAATTCTTTGATTGGTCCGTCTAGTTGCCATCTTTTTAAATCATTTGTCGTTAAACCTCTTTGTGTGTCACACGTTCTAAGATGATCCTCCATCCACACCGTACCACACCTAGACTTAGTATATATTTTTCAACTGAAGACGTGTGTGGATCGGATTATAAATTTAGCCCAGGCTATTCATCTACGGTTGATTTCTTCGATCATCTTCGGCGACTTATTCATGAACACCCAATTGATCGAATTGAATTTCTCTATAGTGGGTCTGTCCAACCACCTTTCAATTATAATAACGGATTTAGAAGATCTTATCATCGGTGAAAAATTAAAAAAAGAGCTTATGGATCAGTTTTGCTTTGTAGGAGGTCTATCCAATCGTCACGATACGTGGGTGGATAGATTTTTCTGCATATTGCATTCTAACATTGTGAATGATGGGGAGAAAGTAGTGAACATCGCTATATTTGACACAAAACGCTTGTTATTTTGATTTCTCTCATGGTATTCCCATCAGCTCACGGATACGATGAAAACCAAAATTGAAGAGGCAAGGATGAAAGAATTCCCCTTCTCACAAGGTCAAGAGAATGTGATGAGTTATTTTTTAGACAAAATAAAACATTGGTAGCATAACGCGTATTATTTCATCTTTATTTTATTCATATAAATCAGAGAATATTATTAATAATTGAAATATATATATATATATATATATATATATATATATATATATATATATATATATATATATATATATATATATATATATATATATAAAGAAAGAGCTAATAATAATAGCTGTCAGGTATTCAATGGAAATTTTTTTTAAATATTTTATAAGATCCCTTTACGTAAGGTATTGTTCGGTAGCTCCCTTGGAGCTCAACACGTTTCCGAAACGTCTTTCTCAAAAACTTTTCCCCTCTCGCCTCTTCACTCTATCGTGTTCCTCGGCTCTGAAACCCATAAATGGTACAAGGATATGATCATTATTCTCTCTATCATCATCGGCTCCAACTATGCGTTTCATAGTATCGTAGGTTATATCCTTCGTGTGAGTGTTAATGGTTAGTCCTTTCCTTTAGCACGAAGTATATACTTCACCCCATTCTGCGTTTGGATGCGTACCGAATAGGATTTGGGACCCTTAGAGCAGAATGAATCTCCATAAGCATCAGCACCGTACACATCCTTGATCTCATCGATGAGATCACCGAGGAATTCTCCGAGCTGAGATTGTGGATGATCTTTCTTAGCAATGAAGATGGCACTGTATGTGTCACAGTATAACAACCTTTCACTCAACGAGTCTAAGAGGCCATAGAGCTTGATTCGAGCATAGGCGGTTGTGAATGCTGCAATTGGAAGATTCGTTACTTTAGAGTCACTTCTACATGTTCAGCATTCTCCACTTTTGCAATGTATGCATTTCCAACTACATCCAACGAGTTCACAATGTAATCGTCGTTTTTGATCAGGTCGATTACATCATGGTCAGAAGCACAGATGGACGTTTGCATTCCGCGAATCCTCTGGGCGAATTTTCCCCAGAGACCGTAAAAAAAATAAATATGATCAGAATCAATGGGATGATTTTTTATTTATTTTTATGGTAGTATTATCGACTTTAAGTTTAGAAATTATTGACTTTATATTAGCTGTACACTGTCTTAACATTTATAAATCTAATCGCAGAAAGAAATCCTTACCTGTTTAGGCAGAGCTTCCCTCTAAAACGCTCTCCAGGATTCCTCTCGATGTTGTTTATTTGGATGTTTATCCCCTCAACATGATTCACCCTCTTCACGTATTCTATTTTTTCATTCTCAACAATTACTCCTCGTGAGAAGTCAGAAGCTTCTAGATAAGTTTTTATTTACTCTGCGAACAAACCATCTCTTTTCAAACTGGTAGATTTTCTTGATCTTATCAATTTTTTCAGTTCAGCGGTTGTGTACACTCCGGAAATCATACGTTGATTTTCAGAATGATCGCATTCGTGTGTGTTTCTCTGAGCGCATGTAGTGAAGAGTGTGAAAGTAAGTTTACCATATACGGATTGGGGGAGAACTGGGATATACAGATCATTAGGAGGGAGAACATCAACTTTCACGATACCGGAATATGCCTCATTCACACCATCGGTGAATTCCAATAGACGGAATTTTTCGCACAGATGCGCAATGTCTAGGTGATCCTACGGGATAGGGATTGTTTTTTTCATACAGTACGATTATAAGGAGCAAAAATCCACATAATAGATTTTCACACCTTCGGTTGGTGGGTAGTATAATATAAATGGGTTACATCTGCCACCAAAAAGTGCACTCCCCACATTCAATACACCATTCACTACATCGGCGGAAATTCTATTGACTACCTCACGTCGTCCTGGAATGGTTTGCATCATGGTTTCAAATTCACACTCCCAGGGAATGATTACTTGATATTTACTACCGATAATTCGATTACTCTATTGTGTGGTAGTAACTGTCCAACGGCCCACGTCCACCAATGGAAACATCTTGTTTAAGATTACAGTTCTCTTTGTGACATCCATGAAAGAGAAACACGGTTCCTCCTCCTGATGGTGAAAATCTGTCAGGGTAAAATAATCTCCCAGCAAAAGAAAAACTTCGCTCACCACCGTTTCTTGCATGGAAAATTGGGATTCCTCTACCATATTCTTCAAACATAAGCCAACGTATAGCTTTATAAGAAAAAGCTTTTGATTTCTTCCTATCGATAATTGCAATTAAATTTTCTGCTAAGAAGACATCTTTATAAACTTTGTAACCCTAAGGAAGCTATTGTTATGCAAGAATGCATAGGATCAATGTTAAATCTCCTGATGAAAAAACACCTAAGCTTCTCAAAACACAGGCGGAGGATAGAAACATCTTGAATGCAATTCTTAATACACTCTGTACGAATATTGTATTCTCCATCCTGGAAATTCTGGTAAAAATTACCGTCAAAATGTAATTTTTCCTCATTGCTCATTTTCTCTAGTTAAAATACGTTTTTTTCTGGAACCGGACTAGTATAATTTAACGTCTCCTCTGAAAGAAAATTGTAAGGAAAATAACCTTTTTCCACTTCGGGGATTCCTATTGTTTGGGGCAGTTTTTTCAGCGAAGAAGGCATGGGTAGAAGTGTCCTGAACGAGCTCTCTCTTAAAAATCTTTCGTCCCCGCTTCATTGGATGCGAAGTAAAGAGATTAGGATTAAAATGTTGAAGCAGCTCGTCATAGATGAATTGGGCATCGAATTTGGCATTGTTATGTGCCATCACATATGTTTTCACATTTTCTCTCGATCCTCTTATTCGTATGAACTCTTCTATAAAGAGTTTACAAGGGGAGTTTTCACCATCTCTTTGAAAAATCCTTGTTCGTGTACCACAGTTCTTACATTTGTCATATGTTTCATTCTCATTATCAAAACAGAGTTGCAGATTATTTGCATAACCAATATATAATGAAAAAGTATAAATGATCCCACTTCTTTATAAGTTTCCATCTGATAATATACGGCATTCCATTTCTTAACCATCGACTTCTTCGATCTCTTCATCCAGCACGTATGCTCTGCTCCATCCGCTTTATAGTATTTATAACATTAACAGCAGAACAACTTCTAACACACGTGTCGTCTCAAGCCGTTTGCACCCTACATGATTATATGGTTACATCTAAGACACATGCTAATCTTCACACAGGTATGAAGCTTTTTGTACTTATCAAAACATGATTGGCTGTAGAATGAGCGATTACATTCATTACATAAAATCCCTCGAATTCTTTCTCCACCACAATGCCCAAAACACTGACTGCATACCCCTTCACAATCTTTTTAGAGAGGGACTTTTGTATATAGTTATCTAAAAGAAGCTGTATCATTCATTGTACATAAGAAATGTATGAGTGAAGGAAATGTGGAAAAATTTAAATTTATATCCCCATGTTCTTCGTCGATCATTGGGGCCGACGTCGTATACTTCCTATATCGTATACTCCGGAATAGAGATAAGATGTTTACTCAACGTGTTGATAGAATCATCTGGTGCTATACTGTATGGCAGAAAGATTATGAAGAATTTAAAAACGAAGTGATGTTTCATGAAGGTGTGTACGAAATTTCATCTCTAAATGGAAAAAATCATACACTCCTTATTTTAGAGGACTTAATACAGAAGATAGATGCAAATATATCAGAGATATTTACAGTGACCTCACACCATAAGAATATCTCCATATTCCTAGTGGATCAAAATCTATTTTATAAAAAATTCTTATATGCGCGATATAGCCTTAAATTGTCACAATTTAGTTTTATTTAACCAGAGGACAGACATCTCCTAGATAAATATATTTGCTTGACAAATAATGCCTGGTGAACGTAAGAGCTTCATGAAGATATATAAAGAATCATTCTCAAAAACCTTATGGCTAGTTGCTCTGCGACTTCAGTCCGAGAAACACTGTACGATTGACCTTACGGACGGATATATTTCCATACGAAATCGGAACCGTATATCTTTTAGAATGAATCATAAAATGAAAAGATACGCGTATCTCTTCCATGCGTTCCCTACACTTTCTAAAAAGATGAAAAAAATCAATCATAGGAAGCATGGATAGTGATTTTGTCAAATGTGTATTTGAAATTTGTCTTAATCTAATATCACGATTCAAACGGTTGATACGTATGTTAGCTTGGATGCCAGGTCATAGACGTCTAAAGAAAAAAAATAATAAATCAGCGTGGAGGATCGTTTCTACCAATCTTATTTTCTGTTCTAACACCTCTTCTCTCCAAACTTCTAAGATGAATTGACTACTATACTCAATAATTCATGCATACCAGAACACGTTGGACCATTATTTAGAACAGTATGATAAGGTCGTAAACTCACCTCCCGCTAATGTTAACCAGAATGATAGGGATCAAATAAACGAATATGCATATGAAGTACTAGGAACACTGGAGCCTAATGTTCGTGAAAAGAGTAGAGTAATTTATCAGACATTAAAATATACAGAAGGATTCAGTTGGGATAATAATGGGGTGATTACAATCGACGGTAAAAGACTCCCACAATCTAACATTATCGACCTCCTAGAACGTGGAAAAGACCACTACCCCTCTTCTGGGAAAAAGTTAGACCAAAGTTAATATCTTCCAATTTCCCGAAATATTTTATAAAAAATTCGAAACGCCGGAACAATTAGAAAATATTATTCACGCATTAACTTCTTCCACTTCAACCTCAAGGTTTGCGCGAACACGTCGTATTTCTCGCTATCGCCAACAACCCAAAATAGGGAACTAGTTGAATTATTAATCAATTTCACTAATAGAAATGGCAACTAGACGGTCCAATCAAATAATTGTGGCAACTCCACTGTTATGTCAATACAAGAAAAAACCTGAAAATTCAAACTACGTCAGAGAAACCGTATCCTAATAGCATTTGTCTCACTGTCTGTTAATACAAGAAAAAATCTGAAAATTCAAACCGCATCAGAGATACCCTATCCTAATGGCTTTTGTCTCACTCTCTGACCAAATTCACACGAATACTCACGCGATTCAAGGTGAAGCAAATTATACAACAAGAATATAAAATTAATATATTCAGCCTTTTGAAGATTACTAGATCAAACTTCGGTTATGTTAGAGTGATCTTTGAAAATACCTATGGAAGAACCCGCTATAACAATAAACTACTCTTTAGTGAGGATGGGTTTTGGCTTGTGTTTGCTGCAATACACAGGTTAAAACAAGAAAATTTTCCCTATGTTGATGGTTTGGTGAAGGGCTACGGTGTAAAGCAGTTAAAGTGTGTAGTGGAAGCCAACCCTAGCAGCCTATTTCCAAGTATCCATTTCGGTATTTACTGTAAAAGGGATGAAGAGTTCATTCCTACACGATTTAAAAATGCGCTCTACAATGAGTATGAAGTCAACACTTTTCTGAAACTTGTCAAGTTTCATCAAAATTGTCATCAAATGAAATACTTACAAAATGCGGTTGATGTCTGTTATCTTACATTCAACGATGGACTTGATGAATGGCGAAAACTTCAACCTACCATCACGGAAGTTGAGTATATAAAAAATATCTCGTTTGATGAGTTCCACTGTTTTTTTCAACAAGAGGGGGAGCAGTATCGAACCTCAGGGATCTTTACGACTACGTCACCATTACGTGTAAAGAAAATTTAATAGAATATCTATTTATCACCCAGTCTCACCATGAAAGTCCAGAGGGTGGAGTGTCACCAGCCTGCGTCATCAAGACTTGCAAGAAGAAAGTTTAAGTTTACCCAAGATAGAAATAATATTTTATCAGAGCACAATTCTTTAACAAATATGTTTATTCAAATACTGGATCATATAAAAAAACCTTTTGATATTAATTTTAAAAAATATAAGGTTGGATTAAGAATAAACATTGCTAATTTTTACCCGGTTACATATCGAATACCGATTTCCCGATTCAATTAATCCAGCTCTTTTGAATCAGAGAATCAGTAAATGTATACATAGTAATAAGGTTGCAAACATCCATGAAATTATAATTGAAATTATTTATTTTAATCTAGATGTAAAATAAAATTGAATTTTAAGATAAGATGTCTTTTCATTGAATAGTTATACGCTTATATACATTCCCGAGTCTACCAACATATTTGGCTGGGGTAAATCGACTATATCAATCTGTAAAAAAGATCGCTAAAAGATCTGATGTGGAAAGCTTTCTCTCAGGTTTGGATAGCTATACACTACACAAACCCGTTCGAAAAAGATTCAAGACCAAACAGGTAAAAGTGCAAGGCCCTAACGAGATTTGGCAACTAGATTTAACTGTGATGTCCAAATATGAAAGTTTTAATTATGGTTTGTGATACATACTCTTTGTAATTGACGTATATTCTAGATATCTCTGGTTAATTCCTTTAAAACAAAAGACGGATCAGGTAGTGTCAAATGCTCTAAGAAATCTCATGGAAGAATCCGGATGGATTCCAGTTCATATATATATATATATATATATGTTCTGACGATGGAGGAGAGTTTAAAGGAGATAAGATGAAACGTTTATTAAGCGAATTTAATATTGGCATTTATCATGTTCACTCTCTAAACAAAGCTAGTCTTGTAGAGGGTGTACAAAGAACAATAAAAGAAAGACTTTTCAGATACTTTACTTTTAATAATACCTGGAAGTACATCGACGTATTAAATGATTTTGCAAAGGCTTATAATAATTCTAGACATCGAATGATCGGGAACACACCGTTCAGAGTTATACTCGATGTTGCTATACCGAAGCAGAGAGCTGAAGGTAAAAAAGGTTTATATAAGATCGGTGATTATGTTCGAATCTCACACGTTTCCAGTAAATTTAAAAAAGGGTACGAAATAGGATGAAGTGAGGAAATCTACAAGATATATAAAATTTCAAATGTATTAGCCCTGTATTATATTGAAGATTTAACTGGCGAACATATTGAAACTGGGGTTTATGAAGAAGAACTACAAAAAGTAAAATTTGACTCCCGTAAGAAATGTGTAGTGGAGAGGATAGTTAAAGCGAAAGGTCATGGAAAAAACAAGCTATATTTAGTAAAATTGCGAGGGTACCCAGAATCGTTTAACTCATATATCAAGGCATGTGATATCACCCCAAAATCTTGAGCAAATACATTTATAAAATAATATAAAGGTGGAAGATGTGGAAGGTTTTATAACAGTTGTGAAGATGGAGCCAGAGAGTTTTTTTTATGCCACCCTTCCTTCCTCTTCCTCCCTGGATGTTTACCCTCAAAATACCATGTCTGACTATAGAATCGAGTTGCACAAATCCATAATAACAAACCACAGGCAGTATGAAGTAGGTCTTTGTGAGTTTCAATTTATCGGAAAATGGCGGAAGTAACAACTATGCATCAAATACTATATTGGCAAGAGGAAAGGTAACAAAAAATAAACGAAATTGACTATGCTTAGGATGAGATATGGATAGTCGTTGGATATTACAAAAATGAAAAAGCACTCATAGAGAAAATGAATCTTAAAATGAAACAGAAATTATCATCTTAAGATTTAATGTTTCAATCTGACAGAAAGCAATGGAAAATGCTCACTTCAGGTTCATTGCTCAATGTGAAAAGGAAAGAAAATCTATTAATTCATCTGTCAAAAGAATTTTCCAGTATAATGAAAAGATCTATCAGAAATGATATCCCAAATTAAATCATTGTATAGCGTTCAATGTAGATTTTACTGCTCTTATATCTCATCCTAGATCATGTTACATTTACTCTAACCTTGTAGACTATCAGTTAGTAGGCGGGGGACACAGTCGAGGCTGATGAGAATTATTCATCTTCCTTTCAATGATAGTTCATTTGATAATCCACACTATCTGAATCTTAGCTCTGGGGACATGAGATCAATTTATATTTATATAAGAACGGCTGAAGGGGAAAAATTTCCATTCTTTGTTGGTCATTTGATCATAAAACTACACATTAGGAGTAAACATTAAACAATAATTAAAAATGTTGAATGGACCACGCGTGTGTTTAAAGGCTTAAGAGCCCAGAGGGGACATGGTCTTGGATCCCTCTTCTCTTCCATATTCAGAAATGCAGCACCATATCTAAAGAGTTTTGCTCGTTATCTAGGAAAGAAGGCTATTTCAGCCGGTTTCGATACTGTTCAGGATATTGTACATGGAAAGAGTGCGAAGCAAGCTCTGAGAGACCAGCTAGGAAGGGTAAAAAATAATATCAGTAAAGATACTAGACAGTATATTAGAAGAAAGTTAAAATCTGAGAGGGATAATGAGAGGAAATTAGAAAAAATAGTTGTAATAAATAAGCGAAAATGGATGAATAAGAAGTTGAAGAATAGAAGAAAATTGAAAATAGACGATGGAGAGGATGCGGATGTTTTTTCTCATAATATATACCATCAGACATTTTATAGATGTTCTCATAAAGACATCAACGGCTGTAAACCTTACACGTGTAAAATGAATACTCTTCATCCAACAAGTGATATCTGTTCGAAGACAGAACTTGATTTGTTTACTGTTCCACCAACCCAAACTTCGATCATTGAAAGCAATTATCAGTCTTACTCTCCGCTTAGCAATCTCTCTTCCGACCTAACACCGGTTGAATATTATGTATCTAGCAGCGGACAGTATTATGCAGACCCTAGTGAGGTTTATCTTTATATTAAATAAAGCAAGAATTGTGAAATCAAACGGAAGCCAACTTCTAGATGGGGAGAATGTTTTTCCTAAAAATAATATTCTTCACACTTTGTTCAGCAATGTTGATATTTATTTAAATGAAACCTTTAAATTCGATTGGAAATAATTACCCCTATCGTGCATATTTAGAGACTGTTGAACTATACTGAAGAAGAAAAATCTACTTTTCTTTCCACTGCAGGATATTACTCTAAAGAAAGTATAGAAAAGAAATATAGAGATCTCCGAAAAAACTAATTGATATATATAAGGAAAACTACACGCCGATTTCTTCTCGCAACATAAGCAGTTAATTAATGGAGTCTCAATAAGGATAAAGTTATCCAGAGCACCACATTCATTTATATTATTTAGAAGCTAAAATAGAATTATTAGTGAGCTTTCTTTACGTGAGAAAAGTCCGTCTTTCAGCATCAGCTTATCTAGAGATGGAAAATAGGTTGCTTAAATCAAACGCTAAGTACCCTATTACACAAGTTCGCATGCTTTACAATTGTGAGTGGAATATCAACGAGGAGTGTGGGTAATATCTTCATGGGGCGAATACCTACACGCATGGTTATAGGAATAGTTGATCATTCTGCATTTTCTGGTAGTTTCGATGCATCACCGTTTGAATTTAAACCTTATAATGTGAATCGCATCGCTATCTATAAGAAGAGGAATGAAGTTGAAAGACCATTTGAATTAGACTATTCGGACGATACAGATTCAGTTGCGTCAAGGGCTTTTTACTCGTTATATAACTGTATAGGGTGTATTGGAGGTCGGCAGAGTATTAGACTTGCGTATGAACAATAAATAAAAAGTAAAAATGTTTATTGTATTAAACTAAATCAGGACAAGTGTACTACTTGTCTTGGAGAATGCTCCAATCCTATACAACAGGGTACATTATCAATACAGTTACAGTTTAAATCTCCATTAATAGAACTGGTCTCCCTTATTATATATGAAGAGTTTGTCTGTTATTGAGATATATAAGTCTAGAAGGTATTAGTTTATTCTTAATAAAATGAATGCAGTAGAAATAGAAGAACTATTGTATCGAGATGAATCTACAAAACGAGTTTCTCATGGATGTTTTGTTAGAGACACTCAATTATGTCAACCTTTAAAACTGCCAGCAGCTTATATAATTAATCTGGACAGCAGCCATCGACCTGGTTCGCATTGGATCGCTTTGTTTGTTAACAAAACAAGTAGGGTATTATTTCGACAGCCTATTTCTAGGGTTCCAGAATGATGTTTATATTCGTACAAACTTAGTAAAAATGAATAAAATTATTATCGCCAATCCATTCCGAGTTCAGAGTTACTTGTCAAACTAATGTCGCTTGTTTTGTGTCTATTTCATTCAGCAGATGACAAACGGTAAATTGTATCGATCTTTTATTAAGCAATTCGATTTATATAATGATCAAAGGAACGAAGAAATCGTTATAAAGAATACTTTTAATAGAAAAATATAGATACTGTATACTCAATAAAATTAATTGTTGGAAAATATGTAATTGTGTAGCTTATAAACTCAAATGTATTTATTATGTACAATTATATAATATGGTTAGTATCAATTAAATGTTTTTTCGATTTATTAATCTGTGGAAAATGTATACATATTTAAATTACAATGTAAAATATAACATTATAACAACCTTGACATTTTTTTAAACAAGTTACAAAAGGAAAATGAACAGGTATGATTTGCTCCAATGTATGTGTGTGTGTGCGTACCTTTTTAGAGAGAGCTTTGCTCTAAAACGCTTTCCAGGATTCATTTTTATGTTTATCCCTTCAGACTGATTCACCCTCTTCACATATTCCATTTTCTCCAGTATTTTTTTAGATTAATACTCCGATATCTATCTAACATTCGCATCATTAAACATACTTATTATTTTCATAATGAAACGAGAAAACACCCGCACGCGACCAAGGCTGGGGGTGGGGTGGGGGACGCCATTTTACTCCGAACTTCACCCAATGTATGTCTGTGTAGACTCTAATTCCTTCGAAAAAAGGTCACTGACCAAAGTATGGGGGGTTGAGGGGGGAACACCTGCATGTGCCCAATGGTATGGGGGTGGGGCATTTTACTCTTAACCTAACCCAATATTTGTGTGTGTGTAGACTAATTCCTTCGGAAAAAAGTCACTGACCAAAGTATTGTCGGGGGTAGGTTGGTAAGGAGACTTGAGTGCGAGTCCATGTGTGTGTGTACGTATCTGGATACGCTCATAGTAGGCCGAGTTTGTGTGCACTCGACCCTTCACCTACAATACTACTTGCCTAGTGTGGCGAGGGCTTGTATGTTTGTGTGTGAGAGAAGGAGAGAGGTATGGAAGGCGTCGTAGGAAGGGAGTAGTAATATTCGTTGTGCAGTGTTCTTCCGCTCAGTTGGGAAGATATTTAATGTTTAACGTAATTTATTTATTATGGGGAAGGAAAAATGATTCAGGTATCTGGACCGAAAGTAGGGGTAGAGGGGGGCGCATGGACGGATTGCATAGGGGGGCAGGTGACGGCACCGAAAGCCAATCCTTCCCTTCCGGGATCTTGTAGGGGGCACAGACCCGAAATAAAGATGAAGCCGTCGCCAGCTGCGCTTGAAATGTGTCCTCCTTCTGAGTTCGACACATCCTTTCGATCGAATGAACTCCGGTGAAGATGAGCGGAAAGCAAAATAGGCCATTGTATTCCCTTATGGAGGGAATGGCAGGTCGAGTGAGTGTCGCGCGCAACCGCGGGTTTCGCCGCTGAGCGAGTCGGTTATCTCTCGCATAGAGCGCTGAGATCGGAATCGGGAGGGTGATGTACCCGAAAAAGGGAAACGCGTTCTGGTGTTGAGAGAGGGAGAGGGGTATCTAGATTCCTCCCTCGATTGAGCGAGAGGGGGGGGGCCGTAATAGAATATGAGAGTAAAAGTTAAAGAGAGTTGTGCATCGTTCCTTGTCCTCCTCTACCGGGTTAGTTTTATTTTCATTACTAATCTACACTTACTCGTGTTTCCTTTGTTCCTCGTCTCCCCCCCCCCTCCTTTCGTTGTTTGCCCCCATTTGCCACGCCCTCACCTCCTCGGATAAATACTGGGTTGGGCCCCATCCCCATAGCAACGGAAGGGGAGGACTTTGGATCATCTGCAGATCCGCCCTCGATTCGTCTATCTCATTTGTCGTTGTCAGACGCTTTTAAAAAAGAGGCCTTTTTCGCCGTCCCCTTAATCTCTGCATACACACAAACCCACCTTCGAAGAGGAAGAACAGACCCCTACTTACCCCCCCCCTTTCTCATTTTTGATCTCTCAATGGCCTCCTCGAGAGGGGTTAGTGGGGTGTAGGTGCTCGTTCTTTGGGGGATTTGAGACGCCGTCCTTGTAACCATGTCACTCATCATTTGTTTTTCACTAGTCCTCTTTGTTAATACCGACACCCCTCTTTTCAATCGTAGACGAAGTTAGCCCGCCGGATAAGGAAATTCACATAAAGATCAGCATGGCAAACATTGGCAAGTAAGAAGCCTCCAAGGGTCTATCTTCGGTGAGAGGTAAGGCGGATCCAAAGTAGGTCCACCGCTTCAGTGTGGGGTGCTATAGAGACGCCTGAACGGGTTTAGGGATCAAAGAGTAATGTGTTGTGTGCGCGAAAGGAGCGTTAGTTCAATTGGGAAGAAGCACGACTAGACGTAGTGGCTTGAAATACGAAGTTTGAAAATATGTAAGAGTTCAGTCGAGAAATTTGTTTGCTCTCTCAGAGGACAATTCCCGAAGACTTTGTATGTTGTTCTTCTTCTTTATGTTTGTCGGTAATCGAATAAAGGGCGTTTGAAAGTTGAAGTAGAATTTGACGTTGAGTAGCAAAGGAAAATTAACGAATAATTTGTTAAAAATTTCCAAGTGTTGTTGTTGGATTTTCCTGAAATCAGGGTCACTGATCGTACCGGATTTTGACAATTGACTATGGAGGAGGCAGGTCGCGGATTGATTCTTTGGGGAGAAAAGTTTAAATGCCTTTTCCAGAGAGGCTTTAATTAAGACGAGCTGAGTCCCAAATTCAGTCATTAGTGAGAATGGAGTTATAAAAATAAGGAATTTGATTCTTTGAACGCTTGAATCAATAGAATCGAAGAAAGAGGTTTTCTTCAGTTTGCAAAATTCCTCGAAAAATAAAGGTTTTAAAAGTTTAATAAAGCAAACTTTCGTCATCTTGCAAAGTCCCTCGTTTTGAAGGGCTTGAAAAATGGATAGAAAAGAAAGAATTCCGATAAAGGTAATTGATTTGATAATAAATCGGCACCAGCCTCAAATGAATATGAAGGATTTGAAAGTTTGTTACAAGAGGGGCTAAATAGTTCCCTGCAATGTTTGTATATTTTACGATAATGGAGACACTATGACAAAATAATAAAAATAACACATTTTCGCTTGATACGGGCTTAGTTTAACCTGACTTACCATTAATACACACACCATAGTAAAAATACTTGATGGATTAGAAAAATCAAGTTGAAAAGTGACGAGGAAGGTTTAAGAACGCAGATGGAAAAAAAATGGAGCAGTTTGAAGGTGTTCGTTATCCTCTTCTCTTCTACCGTCGTTGGAGGTTTCCGGTGTATTCCAAAAGCCGGGGGGGGGGGGACTGATATGAAAGCTCGAAGCAAAATGAATTCAAAGAGTAAAAAACGCTTCCAAAAAGGATGGAAAAAGCCGACACGACCAACTAATCCTCAAGGGGAGGGGGATGTCGCCATGCATAGCTCAATGGGAGGGGTAGACCCCAGTACTCATCTAGAGAGAGGAAGAGGAGATCCCAGTACTTATCCAGAGAGGGAAGCGGGAGCTCACAACCTTACAAACTTCAAAGGTCGAGCGAAGAACCTCCCTGGTTTATGTCTTAAATTGCGGAAATAATTTTTCACCAGTTTGTAAGAGGAGTTATAAAAGACGGGAATTCATTTAATGCCACCACTCGGCACTCTGGAAGTGTTCTTATCCCCCCCCCCCCAGCGCCTCCTCCCTCTCCCGTTTCTGCTAACATTCTAATTTCAAAAGTAGAACAACGCATTTCCAGTTTGAGTCAAAGGTCGTCCCACGGTACAAGAGAGGAGGGGGCAGTGTTGTAAATGCTCTCCCACATCACCACGTGGGACAAGGCCTGTACCCTTAACACCCCCTACCACCGCCCCAAGGTGGGTTTAGGAGAGGTAAAGAAGCCCCTATTCAAGGGGAGAACCTCAGTTATTTGACAAGTTTGAAAAAAGTGATAAATCGGTGGTCGATACCGCTGGGTTAACTCGAGATGAAATCTTTAAGCTGTGGTAAAATAGCTCCAAAGTAGGATAAACGAAAGGGGAAAAAGTCTATTGGTTCAATAGATAATTCTAAATGAATGGAGATACAAGTGTTTTGATGACGTGTATGGATTAAGATGCCCGATTCCAAGGGTATTGGAATTATCTATCGAACTGATTAATTTTTTTGCCCATTATTCACTTTTGTCCGTATATTTTAAAGATGTCTTCAAATGGTCAATTTCAGCTTACCCCTCGCTGTGTCCTTCGAGATCGTCGATTCGGCTTACGTGTGTCGGTGGGTGTAGGTAGGACTATCCGGTCCAATAGGGTAGGAATAGTGCATCCCATTCTTTAACCTGAATATCAACGGCAATACCTCGCTGCTGCTGGAGGATGTTCTCGCTACGCTCTACGTGGACGACCTTTTGATCTCTTTTGGCGCGGCCCAGATGCCAACTCTGGAGTCTCGACTCCAACAGTCATTGAACCGCGTCTCTCGCTATGCCGAAACGCACAGGTTTCGGTTTTCCTTGGCCAAGACTAAGGTGGTGTACTTCGGCCGCCATCCACGGTTCCACCCTGACCCAGACTTGTTTCTCACTGGGGTGAGCCTGGAAGTGGTGGAATCGCACCGTTTCTTTGGTCTTGTATTTGACCGACGCCTCACCTGGGAGGCTCATATTTGCAGCCTTAAAGTCCCTTGTACCCGCGCCATGGATATTCTCCGTTCCGTAGTCGAAGCTCCGCTACGTATGTGAGTTTTATGCATCCTCAGCCGAGCGTGTATTCTGGAAGGGGTGCTCGACCCATCACACCGGCCTCCACCTGGCAACTTTTCGATGCTAGTGAGATGTCACTCGCTCTGCGCCGGGTACATTGCACTATTTGCCTGTACGCCCAAGCCCGGTGCCTTCCTCAGTAGCCAACAGCTCTCACTACACCCGTAGCTGATCTCGACGGTGCCTATGCCGCCGAAAGAACGCCAGTTTTACCCTACGCCCTCTGAGTTTAGGGCTAGGTAACTTCTTCGAGAGCTCGGTATATCTCTAAGGCTGGTGGCGGTCCTGGATCTGCCCAGAACGTCACCTGGAGGGTACCACGTTTGACTATTTCTCGTCACGCCTCTGCTCCCTAAGCTTCTTCAGCGCCGGGAATATTGCGTTTGACCTTTGGGGAGCACATCTCGTGTCACGCTGGAACCGTGCCAGTGTATACGGATGGCTCCACATCCCAATAGGGGGTCGGTTTCCACGCCGTATCCCCTCTGCTTGAAGTCAGCGGTGCTCTGCGTCTGTCTTCACGGCCGAGTTGGTGGCAATACACCGCTCGCTACGGGAGATTACGCGATGTGCCCGGTTCGGAGTCCGGTTTGTGATTTATAGCGACTCACAAAGCGCCCTGAGTGCTCTCGGGGCATTAGAATCTCCCCATCCCCTGGTTTGCTATATCCGTGATGCCACGGTTTTGGCGAGCCGGGTGAATGTCGAGATTATCTTCTGTTGGGTTCCTGGACATGTAGGAATTGCGGGGAATGATAGCGCCAAAGAGGCCACGAGAACTGGGCAACCAGAGCAGCGTTTTGCTCTTCCTCACACCGATTACATGGCAGAAATTGGGTCAGGCCTCCGGGATGGCTGTTAAAAAATATAAGAGATTGCCGATAGGAACTTGCGCGCCCAAGCCCCACGACTGTTGCCATGGAGCAGCCATCCTCCACCGAACACTGCCTCGACGGTTTAGATTCGCGCACTCGCGGGACGCACCGCTATTTGATGAAGTGGTGACCCTTAAAACCACGCTGTCTACCACCACCTCATAATATTGTTTTTCAAATTTTGTCAGAGGACCGTGAACTTTTAGTTCTCCCCTCCCCCTCCCTTAGGTTGGGGATGGCTCACGAGGTCCGCTTTTTTCCAATTTGGAGAGGGTCTTTTTCTCCCCTTCAAAGAAGACGAGAGAACTCTATCCAGATCACCAGTGTACGCCACCGATAGAACAACTTCAAACTTCCCCAATTTTAAACTGCATTTTAAACCTTCCTCCTCACTCTCCTCCACTTTTACTTTCCAACCTATTCAATACTTTTTCTCGTATTAAGCGGAAAAGTAAGCATTCCTTCCATTATTATCCTGTCTTCTTTGTTTTGTCAAATTCCAAACGCAAACGTCACTGAAGTAAGTAAATTTGTTGTCAAACTTCTAACGCGCCTTAACTTCATTCCATGGTCAAACTTCAAACGCTCCTTAACTTCATTTATGGTCAAACTTCGAATTCTTCAAACTTTCAGACTGCAATCGTGCGGACTTGATCCAATATCAACTATTTAAACTAGCTGAAATCTTATTTTCACTTCATTTCCATCTCTGAAAAAGGCAACCATCTTTGTAAAACAGAAGTTAAATCATTTCCAATCGATTCGTCCATCATCAACCGCAAAATTATTGCGTTGGTTACGGTCCTCACATCGGGATCTATCGAACTAACACGCACCAGTTCCTGGTGTGCTGCTGACTCGCTACCTACAAAAGCCGAAATCTTTTGTTTCGTTTCCTTGGCGTCGGGAAGCCAACTCCTACTAGCGAGAGCTCCTTTGACCTTTATAAACATTGTTACCTTTAGTCTCGCCCTTCTCCGAGTGAACATTTCCATTTCTGTAATTAAAAGTATTCCTTCCCGTAAAGGAGTCGATTCTCTCTCCTCTAACTTCTTCTCGTCTCTGGGAGGGCTGGGGGTGTTGTGGCGTTGGCCTCCCTTTGATCTCCTTCACAGTTGAAGTTGAACCCATCTTTTCATCCATTTCCGCTCTTTTACTCGGTCGAATCTTAACGGCGTGTCTTCCATTCCGGTCGATTTTACTTCTTTGCTTCTAATTGTTATTGGGGTCCTTTGGTTCTGCGTTTCCCTCACCTTGAATGATTTTTGCCCCCCCCCCCTCCCGGTTATTGGCCAGTTTTCCCGCCGGGGAGTATCATAAAGAGGCAAGCACCGATTTCGGGTGCAGAATCGAGGTTGTATTCCATGTGTCTGCTGGCTTCGGGGCGGACCTTACTTATGGGTAACTTAAGTTAATGTTAAGAATGTTCTTCATTATATTAATATCTAAGTGTTCATTTTTAGAACATAACATAAGAACATAAGAAAAGAAGGAGACTGCAAAAGACCATTCATGGCCTACACTTATTGGGGCTGTTTAGCATGTTATGGTGTCTTATATCTGGTGTGTTTCCAATAGCTTTATATTCTAAAGGCTTCAGTGCTCAGAGCACAATGAAATCATTCTGCTCTCAGCACTGAAGTGAGTCAGTCTTTAGTGAAAAAGTGGCTAGTTGTGAGTCAATGCTAAATCCACATTGAAAATAAGACTTCATTGCTTAATGGTCGTTTCATACAATCAAGAAAGGTTAAAACATGCATTCCATACCCTCAGCTTCGCTTCGTCATTCGCTATTAGAGCAAAGTGTGGCGTTTTATTTGAGACCCATTTGGAGACGACTCTCGACGGACTCAGATTGAATTGTGCTTCTTCGCGTTCCTTTACGCCAAAAGGATTTCATTTCTTCATAAAAATTCAGGTCTCTTCTCCAAGTTTGATTCTTCCTGGCCCTAATCGGGCGTTCGCGGCGGCGTCTTCCTCGAATGCCGCATGTGCCTTCTGCTCCTCTCACCTCTAGCAAGTCGTTCTTTAGGGGCTCTACGGGGTGTAGCGCGGGTTCGGCTGTGCTCCCCCCTCCCACTTTTGAAGCGAGTTTCCCCATGCCCCGTGTAGAGAACTTTCTTTTTTTAATGCGCGATGCAGCAGGAACAAATAACGGAGGCAGTCGGGTGGAAGTCTTTCGGGGAGAGCTTTGAGTCGATGGGTCGTGATAGTGTTGGGGATCCCTGTGCGGTTGCACGGTGTGGAGAGAGAGCAGCCTGCAACGCACCACCATGCGCCGATGTCGTAAACGCGCTCGCCACTCTCCTTCCTCAGATTCACTCCACGACGGCGTTTATCGTGAGAGCCGGAAAAGTCGGTTCTGTTTTTGTCCAGATTTTTTTGGGGGGTGGGGGCATCATTTTGTGCAGGAAGCCTCTCATGGGAGTGTCAAACGTAGCATAGGAAACGTATCCTACAGATGACATCTGTAGAATTATGTGCCTTCCAGGCCCCCCAACTCTTGCAATTATATCTTGACCCAAATTTGTACTAACCCCAGTTCCGCTACTTTGCTGATTTCTCTGTACATATTTTCTGGCGGAGAGCCCCTGTTGGCCCGACCCCATCTTATTTCTAAGTAGGTGGTAACAAAAAAATGTTGTTCTTCCTCAGGTTTGAAATATGAGAACTCGGTGAAGGGAATCGAAGGCAGCCCTCGGATCCCCCCCCCCTTCCTTTCTGCCCCTCGGTTATCTTTCCCTCCTGTCAGTGCGAGCGCCTCCACCGAGTCCTTATACTCGCGGGAGGCAAATCTCTGGAAGGTGGTTGAGAGACCACATTTCCCCCCCCCCTTCCAACGTTTGTCCCCCAAACTGAGAATAGTAATAGAGGAGCTTCGGTTCCCTCGCCCTCAGGGTGCAAAAACACCAAAATTTTGAAAAAGCCCCCCAAAAAACAAACGCTTCAAGAATTAGAATAACGTAGATAAAGAATAGCTATCTCTATTTTTATAATATTAATAATTAATTAGTTTAATAATTATATTGTAGTAAGGACAGATCACTGATCGAGAATTGTGGTTACCAATGATAACTATAACCTGTAGAAGGAGAGATGAATTATGAGTTAGTATCAGAGAAATAACCTTAACTTGATGTATATTTTTTGAAATTATAAACATAAATATGAATTTTGAATAAATTAATGATAAGTAGCGTTCATTTCTGTAAAAGAAACGTATAATTTAAAAAAATATATATACATAAAAAAAACCCCGCAAACCCCGAGTTTATAAAAATTTCACTTGAAAAAAAAACCGGTAACCCTACTCGCTCCTATCCAAGGCTGAAGCGTTTCCCTGCACCTCTGCCTGGCAAAGAAGATGGGAGACGGCCGAGGGGAACTTAAAGTTGAGTGCCATTGCTCTGCGACTGTTTCCATGGTCCTACCCCTCAAAGCCGCGACGGCTTCAGGTTGCTTTCTGTCATCTCCGAACTGGACACACTCGCGGGACGCACCGCCATTTGATGGAACGCTCGCCTTCGCCTTATTGTGACGACTGCGTTGTCCCCCAGACTGTTCGGCACATTTTGGTTGAATGTTCCAGTCTGAGTGATCTTCGCGCACGTTACCTCCGGGACAAGCGGATTCGCTACCGCTTGTCCCTTGTACTCGGGACGGGCTGTGACTTTTTGGAGGACGTCTCCCTCTATCCCTAAGCATACCTTTTCATTGGGGTGGGTGGGGGGGGAAGCAGGCTCGGTTCGGGTTTTGTAATTTTGTTGTTCTTGTGTATTTGTTCTATTATTTTTGTTGTTCTCTCCTTTTGTTCTTTTTATTCGGTTATTCTTACGTATTTGGGAGGCGGGGGGTTTACCTATCCTTACTTTTTTTAGGTTGTCATGATTTGCGTCGACTTGTGGCCCTGAAGACAGGTGCGATATGTTATTTTTTTCTATAACTTGAACATATCCTGGGATATGCTGGTGATAAATTTCAGCAGCTATTCCTTGGATTCTACCTGGGTAAGAAAGAAAGATCCTTTGTAGTAATAAAAAAATGCCATTCTTATTGTCCACAGCTATTCTCTTAGTCTCTCTTACCGTTCTCTCTTTCTTCCAGAATAACTTTTTGTTCCCACCCGGATCATAATTTATCTTATAGAATAACTTCCTGTTCTCATCTGAATCCTCCCTCATTCCCCTTCCGGAATAATTTCCTGTTCCCATCCGGTTCCTTGCCCATTCCCCTTCCATCCCAAATGCTTCATCTGCCCCACCTTTCTAACTCTGATTCGTCGCTAGATGTGAATCCGAAACAAAAGCGACGAGTGGCGTTGAAGCTAGGATGTTGTTCTTTGACTCTTCCGATACGTATGCATTCACCAGCCAATCTTTGCCACCAAACCCCATCCCCCCCCGTGAAATACGAACCTACTTCAATTTCCTTTCTTTTTTTTCAACTCCCCCCCCCCCCTCCCATATCTCCAATCGTTGGAGTGTGACATCACAGGCCTGATTTGAAGCAAATGAGATGGGCAATGAATGAAATTGGCGCAGATTAATTATCTTTTTCTTTCTTTTTTAAGAGTTCGTTTGCCAAATGATGATTCTTTTTTTTAATTACATTCCGTATTCCTCCTGATGGCTGCGTCTTTTGTGAATACGGGGAGCATTTTAAAGGCGGGGTGAGAGACCTTCTTCGGCATAGATGCACACGAGGTTGCGTACTGGTCCCGTGCGTCAGAGTTGTTTTTTCACTATTTTGCATTAGTATAGTAGTAGTTATAACTTGTAACTAGGCCAAACCAACGCGATAAAAAAATGTTCTTATATACAGAGAGGACATGATGAGGTTAGGAGAAGTGAAAAGTACAGGAGTTAGATGGAGTGGGCTGTAGAGAAGCCAGGTATGGAGACCGGGGTGGCGCTAGAATCTCCTAAGATTGCACCACCTCCGCCAAGATGACGGTTCCCTCCCTCCCCGGGCTGCTAAGAAAAGAGCATTTGTGCAATCCAATGAGACCCGATATAACCCAAAGGGAAAATAAGGCGAAAGGGTGGATAAGGACTGCAAGGGTACATAAAAATGTTGTGGTTGGAAAAATATTTCGGTTTAAGGCCCTTTAAAAACAAAAGAGCAGTTTGTAGCCCATCGCATCCCCTCCCGACGACGGAGGGGAATTTAGGGCCAACCCCTCGTAATCAGTATCAAAGGCAAAGAGGTACTTTGAGAAAAGGTGCCAATTTTAAAGACAAATCAGCATCTTTTTGAAGCGCGAACTGGCGGAAGATGGCTGCGACCAAAGTGCTGACCCAAACGTCATTTGGCCCACCGTTGATTGGGGAAAATCGCGTTGCACGCTTGGTGGAACCCGAGAAAATGCTGATCTCGCGTAAAAGGAAAGGAGCTGGGGGAGAAATGGGATGAATCCTTTGTTGGGAGAGGGTGGGGGGATTATGCGTGTCATTCGGGACGGTTTGCAACCACACTGAGCCTCAGCCTGACAACGAACCCAAACCACAAGATCGGGGTGGTGGTATTGACTGGTAATCCCAGTAGTTGGTTTATGTTGAAAACCATTACAGGGAGGCTTGAAGTGACGCTCCTGGTCTTTCTCTCTCTTTCCCTCAAATACGATTCTTCTTAAATCATTTTTATTGCTACTAAGATATTGGCAACATTATTTATATATTGTTGCGATGAAAGTTTAAAAAGTTGTTTATCGGTTCGCGCCATATGTGGCAGGGAGATTAGATTTGAGCGCCAGGATGTGTGTTGGTTGAAGGCTTGATCGCCGTGCGCCTCTTTCCGGTCTCCTTGGGTCCCAGGCTGCCTCCCTCGTTTATCCCCTCCCTCCCCACTTGGTCTCGTTCGCGCCCGCCCACTTTCCTCCGAGCGGATTCCGTCCCGCCTTGTTTTCTCTCTATTTACACAGCGACATCGAGAGGCCTCGGACAAGGCGATCTTCCTACTCCAAAGCTTCTTCACCCTATCACCGATTTCCCTCCATCAAACGAAGACAAAAGTGTGGCACAATTTTGGCACTGCGACCTCCGACCTTTTCTCGGTGCCAACCTTTGCCCCCGGCTCGAATTCGTGACTGCCATTTCGGCCTGTGTTGCGGTCCCCTCTCCCCCGGTTAAAATAACCCCGAGGAGTGTTTTAACTCTGGGGAGATGAGGGCTAAAACGTTTACCCAGTGACGGTGCGGTGAGCCCCCATCACCTACAGGGGCATTTGAATTCAAAGCGAAAATCAACGAGAGTATCTTCCGCAGAAAGTTTGTAATGGGAGATTTATAAATAAAGTGAAGATGAGTGTGTCCAAGATGTATAGCGCAGATCCTTATACAGAATTGGGGTTGGAAGGGCACAACATTTCTCCAGATATCAACTGCGGCTTGCTGGTCCATCTAACACCCTTTCGGAGATGGTGGGTGTGGGGGCATTCCTCCTGGTTTTAGATATCGCAAGGGCTGTACCTCTCCTCCCAAACCCTCGGTATCATGACCCGCTGTGGTCCTCATGGTGGGGCTTCCTACTGCAGTGGACCAGGCCCACAAGTCTGATGAAACCTGTTTTGTCAGGCGAGTTCCAAGTGTGGGTTATGTTGCATTAGGCTTTCCGTAGCATCAAATTATGTTACAAGTTAAGTTTTTATATATTTTTTTATTTATTATTTGAATTTATATTTATTTCCAACAATCGCAGCCCATATTTTGCCGACTACGCTTCTGACCCAAACCTTGATGGTAATTATCGCGACTAAAAGCATTTCCGTAGCATCAAATTATGTTACAAGTTAAGTTTTTATATATTTTTTTATTTATTATTTGAATTTATATTTATTTCCAACAATCGCGGCCCATATTTTGCCCACCCCGGGTCTAAAAAGGAAAAAAAGCCAATGTAGTTTCAAACTACCGGAGATACTGAAGCCAGGTGCAATAGTCTACACCCACACGTGCCCACGCGCGCACACACAAACACACGCAATATGTGGGTAACGTTTATAAGCTCGTTAACACATAGAATAAGCTTATTGGAAGCGATGGAGAATATATTAATGATTGAATGCGTCCATAAATAGCTGTGTTTTGATTCTCAAATTCGCGTTAAAATTTGTGCCAACTCTCGTTCCAACCAAGTAGAGTGGTAAAACGAGTATAAATTCCAAAGTAGAAATGGAGCAAGGTAAATTGCTAGGAGAAATGACCCAAGATGGGTTAGGAAGCGAAAATTGAACACCGTTATACGTACAGAGTCCCGGAATATGACCTCGGCAAGGTGGGAGGCAGATTTTTTCTTTTTATCGAGGGTAACTTGGCAGACTCTTGGCCTGTGACCGTGACCAGTGAAAGCTTTGGGGGCAGGGAGGCTTTTGCAGAGCATGGGGTGAAACCACGGGGAATACGAGGCTTCGTTTCAATCAGTGAAACGTCAGGCATTGCGAGGTTATCACCGTCCAGCAGGCAAGGGTGTTTTTTTTTTGTTTGTTTGGTTTTGTTTTGTTTTTTTAACTAGCCATCCTGTAGAGCAAGAACATGCAATTCTGTAGCGGGGACCCACCCCTTCTTGGATGTATCCCGCTTCCTAGCTGTTGCATGAAGTGCTAGCACAGGGGGTGGTATTGAATTCCATAGCATACAACAGCCTCCCTCCACTCTAACCCGGTCCCTCGGGAGAGTCTCACAGAAGCCACGGTAACCTAGACGAGGGCCTACAGCACCGGAGTAGAATCAAAGGCTTTCTCTCCCCTAATTCCCAATCGGTCGGAAGGAGCAGAGAGGCCATCTGATTCGGGAGCGAGATAAACAACCATTGGTTATCGGAGCTTAGAAACCGATTATTTTAAAGTCTAGTGAGTTTGAGCAGATGTGGAGGGTCCAAGTGTTCTCATATTCGCTTGAAAGTAAATGAAGCGAAAGTAGTTGGATGGTTCTTGCCCCGATTCCCTGCTTGAGGGGATACGAAGAAAGGGATGGCCACCCTAAATGCTATACTGAGGTGGAACCTGACACGATCTTGTAATCAGCGCGTGCACCCTTGGCCAAAAGTATAAACCACCCATATAATGTAATTAAAAGACATTTGTAGTAAATTAATTCAGTATATATTTTATTTATTTTTAATACTTAATCGGACCCCGTTTTGCTTTAATTACACTCTATAATTCTTCCTGGCCTTGTTTTCACCAATTGTTTGACTCTTTTCCCACTCAGCTTGTAATTTTCCATACAGTTATGTTGTACTTGTGGTACTTCTTATTGCTTTCCCAAACACTCCCCATAAGTGGGGGCCACTGGCCACTCCATAGGGGTAATCCCCATTTTTACCCAACGAATTCTTGGTGTGTTTGGATGTATGGTATGGGACATAGTCCATATTTTTTGTGTTGTGGGATGCAATTTCTGGATAAAACGTGGCATAAGTTATAGACTTTATTCTTCCTTGACTTAAATATATCTCCCCCTAGCTCTGGTGAAGACATGCAGCCCCATACCATGATAGAACCAGCTCCATGCTACACAGTTGATACCACACAAGCAGGCTAAATGCCTCCAACTTTTCCACTCACAAAGGTAGCCCCAGAACTGATGACAATCTGAAAAATTGTTACAAAAAGTTGGGGTTTTTTTTAAATAATTTTCTTCCAAGGCAGATTTAAATGGATTTACATAAATTCCAGGTAAAACACCATTCGATAATCTTTCTTACATACCTGATAATTATTTTCATCTGCTCAGATAAGTTTAGACCATCATTGTTCATGTGTCCAATATTTGTGATCTTTGGCCCACTGACTGAACCCTTTATGTAAATCCATTTAAATCTGCCTTGGAAGAAAATTATTTAAAAAAAAAACAACTTTTTGTAACAATTTTTCAGATTGTCATCAGTTCTGGGGCTACCTTTGTGAGTGGAAAAGTGATGTTTTTGAACTCGAAGCTTCATTGAACTCCCCAACAAGTCCAGATGTTTTGCCTCAATTTTGTAGTGAAGCCCAAATGATAGATGTCTTCTATAGGTGTTGTAAGGCGTTTATGGCCACGTATCTTCCCTGCTACAAAGCTCTTGGTCTCTCGATATCGTTGTATAGGGGTTTGGACAGCATATCTCCAACATTTTATTGGTGTGGTAATTTATACCTCACAAGTTGGATTTGTGCTCACTGTGTTTGAGCAAGTTCTTATTTACAACGTATTGAATACACAATGGTTATAAATTCAAGCTTAAATAAAAAAAAAAAAAAAATTCTAAATTCATTTTTTTTTATTAATTACACACTAATAAATAAAATACTAAGTAATTCAATGCGGCGGGGGGGGGGGCATTTACGTCCTCGTAAACAGGTTTCCTTGTCTATTCTTTGAGAATTCGCGCGAGGGAAACGCGCCAATTTCGAAACACAGAAGAGGAGGAACTATTTTATTTGTTTTTAGGCCCGGTCCCTCGCACTTCCTTCCCTGCACCCCCTCTCTTACCCCTTTGGTGCAATGTATGGCTGAAGGCTGACATCTTTCAGTGAATTATGCATTAGCGGGAGAGTGAATGTGTCATGGCGCGTTACGGCTTGAGCGTCTTTTGGAGTGGTGGTTCCGCTCGCCCCGGCAACCACGAAACACTCGCACCCACTCACCAAAATTCACGGACGCGTCCGCGCTCAGTGATACGAAAGATGAGGAGTCCTAAGTGGTAAGTTATGAGGGGGGGGCGAGGGGGCGTCTTTAGAAAAGAAATTCTCCTAACTTCGCTATCTTCATGACCTGTGGGAGATGCCCGAGTAAATAGTAGGTTATTTAAGGTGATTTGCGAGCTTTTCTCCTTGGGATATCTATTGCAGGTTCCCAATCGACTGGGCGATTCCCTTTCAGGGTCATAAATTTAGGGCGTCCTGAAAAATGTTATCACAGCCTCGCTTTCCCTTGACGGTCGCCTTATACCTGTCCAAGGGTTAGGAAGTTGCCTCAAGGTGGGATTTAGGTGAGTGCGCACCACTCCATAAGTTCCTGTCGCTCGCATGGTAACCATTTTACTTTTTAACGAGCTTTTTACAATAACATCGTAACTATTCGGTCAATTCTAACGAAATTTGAAACCCTTGATGTTCTTTTATGTTATCTTTCGAATTATATAATTTTCAAAGTCCCCCCCTCCCACACAAACAAGGTTAATTCGGGAATTATTGAAAATTTCGAAGGTTCTAAGATCATAAGTCTGAATAATTAAGAGCACGCGACCTAGGTCTGTTGACCTTGTGTTTAGATTCCTACCCCGATCTAGAGCTTAGTCGATTGGAAACGTTCCTTCTGATTACAGCGAAGTTAAGCCAGATCGGCATTGGTTAGTCAACAGGAGGAGTCCCTATTCTGGCTGACATGCGCTATCCGGAGCCCACGTTAATCAGTAGGTCCATTCACCGAGCAATAAAAGTCATCTTAAATTCCCCCCCCCCCCCCAGCGACATTTTTTGTCGCTGCAAAAATGTAAGTTATTCTTCTATGGAGTCCCTTCCCCCGGCCCATATGCCAACCTGCTTTAAAAACTATAGAGCCAGGCCAATGCCCTCGCGAGGGTTTCCTTATTATAAGTACAAATGTTTCTGCCCGATTGTTGTTTCCTTATGGGTACCTCCTTTTTTTTAAGAGAATTGGGGTATCCAAAAGTGATTGAAGGAGGTAGGGGAGGGGGGGGAGGCATCTGCGTTTTGTTTTTCAGTGCCATGATTCCCCGCTTTCGATTTGGCACCTACGCATATGCTACCTATATCTTTCATGTGGTTGCGGTGGGGGTGAAAGTGAGGGTTCTCTATCTCTTGCTTATCACAGTGTGGGGGGAGGGGAAATGAAACTACTTTTCTTGGAGGAGGGAGGGAGGGGAGGCAAGTTTCAGGACTCAAAAGTTAGGGTGCCATTATTTTCCTATTTTGTGTGCCTATATTTAATCCATTCTTTTTTTTAACTTTCCCTAATTTCACCATTTTAAGAACGATTAAATTGTGCCTAATTTTAATTAAGATTATAAATCTGCGTTAGCTTTGATTGGGGGAATGGGTAGGGTGGGGAGAGGGGCATAAGAATGGCACTGGGGCGGGGAAAGGGGCATAAGAATGGCACTAAAATGGAAATGGCGTCTCAAAGAAGGTGTTAAATGAATTATTAATGGCGGTCATCTCGGGAGAAAATGTCCTCCTGTGTCTTACCAAACATTCGATTCGGTAGCCCGAATTTTTATTTGGGGGGCGGGGGGGGGGGTGTTCAAAGCGGTAATATCACTTTGTGTACATTCCCCCACCCACCTTCCCTATTCGACGATTTTCTCCTCTCTCACTCGCTCCTTTCGTTAAGACGTGTATTTATTGCCCGCCATTCCGCTCGTCGCTGGTGGCTGAGGAGTTTGTGTGTGTCCGTATCTTTCTCTGCCGATAACGGGGTTTCTGCCATCTTCGTCATTGTCATCGATTGCTTTTCAGTTATTATTCTCTGTGATGGTGGGGGAGGGAGGTAAGATGTGCCCTCCCCCCCGCACTTCCTCTCTCTTCGAAAACATCATTGGATTCTTTTGGGAACGAGGGAAGATTATCTAGAATCGGTAACCATTTTAAATCGAAAACAACTCCAATAATCCTAATATATATATATATATATATATATATATATATATATATATATATATATATATATATATATATATATATATATATATATATATATATATATATATATATATATATATATATATATATATAAGAGGACATGTTGTATACATGCACTGTTGAAGTCCACAGCAATGCCATTTCTGTGGACATCAACAGTGCACATATATATATATATATATATATATATATATATATATATATAGCTAGAGAAGTACTTGATGGTTGTAGTGAGAGAAGGGGTTGATGCTTTGTAGCTGGGGTCACCAATTCCAAGCTGGAACAATATTCCTTCTCTGCTACATGATTCGAGTTCTTTCATGAGGATGTCCGCCAAATAAGTTCGTATTTCGATTTTACAAACAACTTGATGAATATGACAACCCTGCTGGGTTGCCAGAATGTAGGAAAAAGCAACAAAATGTCTAAGACACAATGACGTAACTATTATTATTCTCTGGAGCTTAAACAATTTTTAGGTTATATTTAAATATTGGTTCTGAGAATGAAAGCAGCTACATAGCATAAACTCTATGGTTACGCTCTTGTGTCTTTGGCATTTTGTTAATATTTCCTAGATTCTTGCAGCCCTACCTCAGCCATCCCCCGTATCTTTTAGATCAGTAGTTGCGAGTCAGTGTGATTGCATTGTTTACAAAATAAATGTGACGTATTAAGTAATAACCCCCTTTTAAACAAAAAGAGCAACCTCTGCCCCCCCCCCCCCCCCGCGCACACACTTTATCGGAAACTACGTGCGATGGTATCCCGCCATGGACAAAGTCACTTCTTGTTCGAACATTCACGAATTTTCGACTCTTCTAAAGTGCAATGGAGAAATATTACCTAATCCTGCGAACTCGTCCTCCCTTCCCCTATGGCGAGGGGAGGAAGAGCCGTTGTTGTTGTTTCTCGCACCGTGCTGATAAATGATGAATCGACTCCGCCTCCGGATTAAGGTGTCTGGAGCTTGTGACTCCTTTTTCTAAACTCTCCTTCCGCCTCAGAATCGGGCATACAAATAATCGGGCTTCACTGTGGTTCGAGGAGTCCAGCCCCCACCTCAAGGCCGTCCTCATCGTCTCAAGTCTAATAAGTCCCGTGAGCGTTCGTCAGACAGCAAGATTTTCTCCGCCGTGATTCTATCCCAGTCAATTGGTAGCTTTGCTGATCAGCAAGCCTTTGAATTTGCGCAACAGTCGCCTTTCCTTTAATCGAACCGAAGAAAATCTTCATCGATTAAGTGATACCTTTGAGGAAAAGAAGTTTCCTCTTCCAGTGGAATTACGAGTAATCCCACATTTCCCGTCAAACGTCATCTTTCAAGATTAGCTATCTTCATCGGAAGGTTGGTTCGGATAGTGCCCCACCTGCCTCATTCGGACCGTGCCCCCACTTGCCTCATCGGATCGTGCCCCCACTTGCCTCCGGGTCGTTGCCCACTTGCCTCATCGCAAGAAGGACCTTCCTCCAATTCACCGACCCGTAAGACTGAAACCCTCTCTATTATTAGTATTGTCAAGTTTCCCCTTTTGATCTGAGCCTAGTAACATTAATCAATTAATTTCATTTGAGAATCCCGCCTCATAATAATTATCAAGAGACTATTTTAATTTAAATAATTCCCTTTTGCCTATTATTATTATTCTTATTTTTGATCTTTGTAAATAAAATTATATTTTGTTGTTTCATCTTTAACTAACCTTGAACGATACTCTCGGCCTATTCAAGTCAATCTCGCCAACCATTTATGCACTGTCTGATTATTAAGGATTTGAAACCCAACGCCTCAAGTGTGACTTCCTAGTCGGTAGTTACTCCCTGCGAACACTCCTTCAACGGTTCGCGTTGCAGTAGGTGATTAAGTCCTCCCCCCCCCCCTCCCGCATAATATAGGAGTAGTGTATGGTATAGAGTGGTGTACCACGACATCCCCTTTTAAACAAAGTGGGAGAAAATGCGATTGCATTATCGAAAGTTTTTTTTAAAAAGGAAGTTCAGTGCGATGACTTAGACTGAAAGAGAAAATATTATTAAAACAAGTAGGCCTACGCCAATACTAGATCTGTCATCCAAAACAAAGTGTTGCACTCGCAAATACAATGTAGGCCAATATGATAGAACATCTTGGCTAGCTATTTGTGCAGACTTACAGAATCTATTTTGTTGGCCATGTTTACTATTCAGTAATGATGTAGGAAATTGGAATTCAAATGGATTTCAGGATTTAAATAATATGCATAAAGCGATTAAAAGGCACGAAACCGCTTCCAAGATAGAAGAAAGTTCATTTTAATGAACATATTTATTTTGGTAAAACTTGAATTGCTTCCTCATCTTCAAAAGTCACCGCATGCCGCTGATATATATATATATATATATATATATATATATATATATATATATATATATATATATATATATATATATATATATATATATATATATGTGTGTGTGTGTGTAATTATATAAAAATGATGGGTTGGAGTTGGAAACAAAAGGCGATACATTGATCTCAAACCGAAAATTAACCAACCAACCTAAGGATTTTTTTTCATTTTTATCTTGAGGCTAATCCTGAACAATTGACAATTCCCCTCTTTCCCCTCTCCGCAGGATCATGGCCAGATTTAGGAGAGGTTCGCGCCATTCCGGTCCCGAGAACTACAAAGTGTTTTAGCTACTCTGGTTAGGTACATCCACACATTTCCGCACACACTAACTTCACCAGTTTCTCCCTCGGAAGCTCTTGCCTGACCGAACTAACTTTTGCCTTCTCCTGTCCCCAGGCGGAGGCGGAGACACAAGCGAGGGGAATTCTAGCGCCACAGCTGGGGGCGCCTCTCCCTCCCCCAACCCTTCAAATTCAGGAGTTTCCGGGAGCCTTTCTTCGAACGGCGGACCGGCCAAGCCCCCTTCCCAGCAGTATAATGACCTCAAGTCTTCACCGACGACGCTCTCCAAAGATGCCACATCCCAGAAGGGTGAGTGTGGTGTGTCTGGTTTTCTTGTTGAGGGGGGGGTGGGGGTTGCAGCGGGTGTATTGCCCCTGCCACAACTTGTGTACTATCGTACAGGTCTAGTGAGACTTGAGGAGTATCGTACAGGTCTAGTGAGACTTGAGGGGGTATATCGTACAGGTCTAGTGAGACTTGAGGGCTCTATCGTATAGGTCTAGTGAGACTTGAGGGCTCTATCGTACAGGTCTAGTGAACGAGGGCTCTATCTTACAGGTCTAGTGAGACTTGAAGGGTCTATCGTACAGGTTCTCTGAGACTTGAGGGCTTTATCATACAGGTCCAGTGAGATTTGAGGGGTCTATCGTACAGGTCTAGTGAGACTTGAAGGGTCTATCGTACAGGTTCAGTGAGACTTGAGGGGTCTATCGTACAGATCTAGTGAAACTTGAGGGGTCTATCGTAAAGGTTGTTCTAATTGTCTAGTCTTTATTGCCACGCGCGGTGTCTTTCTTACGTTTGCGCATGCGCTTCAGTGTCGTCCATCGCGTGGGTTGACTACAACTGTGTCACTTTTCAATGTGTTTATTCTTGGTTGCAGATTTTTATTAGTTGGGATAACTTTTACTTCCATCCCCAATAAGGTTTGAGTTCGTACCTATGAGTTCCTACTTGTGTTCTATACGAACTTGTTCCCCGGGGGTTATGATACTCACGCCCCCAACCCACAATATTTTTTAGGTTTACTATTGCATTTCTTGTCATTTTTTTATATTTCACCTTTTCCTCTTCTTAGGTCATTCACGCCCCCCCCCTCCCCCTCTGAGTGAAAATGACTTCCTCGGTTACTCGATTCCCTCCCCCCCCCAAATATTGCTTTCCTCCATCTTTATCTCCTCCCTTTTCGATTCCCGGTGCCTCGGGCTCAGCTGAAATCGCGGACGGGGGTGCCCGATTTATTCGTGGCGTGAGCCCAAGGGGTTGGGTACTTGCCCCCCATTACCCTTGGGCAGTTACCTGTGACGTGTGCGTAGATGCGGACCCCGAGCGCTGGGTGCTGTGGAAGTGAGGCAAGCCGAAGAGTTGTACTGTGACCGAGTCTTCTTCTTCTTATCTCTCCGGTTTTCAAACTTTAGATTGTTGCTACTCACTCAAGTGTTAAGATTAGTGGCGCACGATTTTTCTAAGCTATTACTACTACGGAATACTACTAGATTATTAAAAGTAGCGGGAGGGGGTGCAACCCAACGCAATTAAAGGGGGGGGATATGAGGGCGAAGCCCCCCATTTCGAAATTCACTTCAAAAGGATATATGTATAATCCAATATGATGCGACCCCAAATCGCAAAGATCCCTAAGAAGAATCGTGCGCCACTAATCTTAACAATTACCGACAATTATTTTGTACGTGTATCACCAAGTTCATCATTCAGGGATATTAGATGATACGAAGCGGGTTTTTTAATGCTATTTCTTATCTTGTGGGTTTTTTTCCCTAAAAAACTAAAAAAGAAAGCAATGTCGTCGTGGATTTAGGACGAGTTGCTAGCTCCGTCGCGCGGTGGGTAGCTTCTTGGGATTTCGAAAATGGCACCTTGTCAATTTCTGTTAGATTATGATCTCGATGGTACAGTTATGATTAAAACCCCAGACCTAACCGATGTCTCTTGCCAATCTTGAGCTTGTGTCTTTGAAAGTCCTCGGGATCCTTATTTAGCGCTACAGTCACCTGTAGCACTATTTTTTAGGTTACTATGAAAATTGATGGTTTTATGTTTACCCCTCGTTAGCTGCAGTCATTGTATTGTGATTGATCCAAGATTATGAAATAATCATCCTGATAACACGAACCTTTCTTTCTCTAACGCTGTCCAAAAACCTAATAAGCTTCAATTACTGAATCCTCAACATTCATTATTCGGATGATGCATAACAAACGACCTTAATTAATTTTGGTTTTGGTTTTATTTTTTCAAATGCATTTAGGAATTAAGGCTTCGATAGAAAAAAAATTGAGGTTGGGTTACGCTTTTTTTAGTACTTCTCTCACTAATCCTCATTATTGTTGAAGGTTTCGCAATGATGGGTGGATATTAATTTAATTGGGGTTTTAATGGAGTGTTTGTTATGTTGGGCTGCTTTAACACGATAACGGTCGCATTTGAGCTCTCTCTCTCTCTCTCCTTCTCCGACCGGACCTGTGTTAAGTGGTTCGTGGGCGGAGGAGTTTATTTAATGTGTCCATTTGTCCCTTCAGATGGACTAGACTTTGCGCCGAACCTAAAGTCCTCTCTCACTATGGAAACTCCAATCTCGCATCTTGGTCCTAATGAGTTGTTCTTTGGTGGAACAGGTAGTAGCTACGTGGGTTCATATGTTCCCCCTCCCTTTTTTTTTTAGTTCTATGTTTCGTTTTGGTGGTCGTTTAGTGGTTGCGTGTTTACCATAGTTATTTATATTTGCTTTATCGAGCTAATTCTCTTGAAACTTTGGATTTCATTAATGCTTAAAACGTGTTAACCTCCTAAAATTCCGCCAGGGTGACTTTTATATACTGAATGATCTTTATTTAGTGATTAGAGAGGATCGCTTTCTCCTAACTGATTTAGTGCTACCAATGGCTATTTGGTTTCTTCTGTCGGGTTATAATTTATACCCGATTTGATGGTGTTTTGTGTGACAACACTTTTGTAGCTTTGTCCCCAACGCTGTTTTTTTGTTGGGTTTTTTTTTTTTTTTGGTGCAATTCACTACTCTGATTATGCATGTGACTTTGTTACGTTGGTTACCACGACATAGCCACGTGTATTGCTCCCAATTTCCTCCTCACCCGTATCCATGGAAACTCTGTAGTTGGGACTCTTCGCACTTAAATTCGGCGCTTGTTTTTTTTTTTTTTTTGCTCCGTCCACTGATCTTATTAATCCTGAATGACTTTGCTGCTATTTTCTGACTACTAACAAAATTATAGAATTCGCCGAAGTAAGTAAAACACCTAGACGGTGTCCTTGTAATTATTACTTAAAGCCTTGTAATTTTCTCACACTGACTGTGTGTGTGTGCCAGTAGGGCGCGCGAAGATCCTAACGGCGCCTTTTAAATAGAAGTTTAGGCGGACAAAAACACTCGTTCCCCGCGTTATTTCATGCCCTCTCCAACTTGGAATGCAACCTCTCCCCCCTTATTTCCCTCATATCTAACTTCCTCTCCCATTATTTTGACGCCCCCCCCATCCTTTTATAGAAGCATTTGAATGTGCGTCGAGAGGTCTGTTTTCATAATTATATTTATTTATTTTTTTTTATTCTGCCGAAGCGGCTTTGTAAAGTTTGCAGCGGATGTTTTTAATGTATGGTGCCCTTTTCTTTGTTCCCCCCCGTCGCAGATCGAGCCTCTGGGCCCTCTTACAAGGACAGAGAGGAGAGAGTGCGACAGCTGAGGGAACGCCAGCAGCAGGAGAGGCAACAGAAATTGGAAGAACTCAAGGAACAGGTGAGGGGAGGACCGCGTTCAAGGTCACTTGGCCGGGCGGATTTTGAAGCTTCGCGAAAAGTAATCTCTTCTCTGAACTACTCGAGCTATTAATACAGCTTACATTCCGTTCCACCGATTACTCAGGGAGTTGTCCTCGTTGGTTTTTATGCTATTATTTTACGAATTTAATGAGGTCACTCGGTCTGCTATATTAAAAAAAGGGATGCCATTAGGAGTGACTTTTTGGGGGGAGGTGGGAGTCAAGGTTGGAGTCTTAATTTGTGTAGCGGTGACCTCCACCTAGTGCCACTTGGATTGTGGGAGAAGCTCCATCCCCCCCCGATGAGGGCAAGTCCGCTAGATAAATTGAGAAGGTAGATTCCGTAAAGGAATTCGGTGAAGTTAGGGTAAGTGACGATGCGTGTAGAGGGATTATACTCCCAAGGGATTCCGAATACGATGGGAGGTTTAGTGACTCGATCATGGGATTATTCTTTGTCCCATATCTTGCTACATTTTCAACTACTTCTCAAAAGGGGTCGTCGTCTTCGTTACAACTCTGCACCCCTCCCCCCTCTTGTATTTCAGTTTTCCCTCAGGCTATGTCCTTTACACACACGCATTCACTTCGTCTAACTTCACCGCTTTCTCCGAACCTCTTCCTCGCAGACTGCCCTCGTTGGTTGACACCCCTTAAGTTTAAGTGATACTAATTTGAGGTTAAAGGCGTTGCGCGTCTTCCCGGTCGCTCTCGCCCCAAGTAGTGTCATGTTTTGTGCCCTCGGGGCCGCTGCGCCTGCCCACATCGGCCTACTGCATCGCTCTCTTTGCAGGCCGCCGCCGCTCATCGCTTCCGCGAGCAGCAGGAAACGGCCCGTCGCCAGAGGCTCGACGAAATGCGTTCGAAGGACTCAGCCCGGCGATCTCAGGTGGAAGAGCGGAAAAGACTCATTCAGCAGGCCGAGCAGGAGCGCCGACAAGCCGTACTGAGGAAAAGCGCGGTAAGGTCATCCTCGAGTGAGGTTGCGACTCGTGCGTCTTAATCAGCTACAATCGCTCGGTCATGGGTTCACCTACGGAGGCTGCATCACGAGTGTGGTAGGATTGGTGGGGTAGTTTCGAGGTCAGGAGGAAGCGGGCAGTCTCCTGATTGTTTTATTTCTGGCGCCCGCAGGAAAGGGAGCACCGACTGGAGCTGAAGAGGAGACAGGAGAGGAGCAACGCGGTGTTTGCCTTCGGCAGCTCCACTCCCCGAATGCTGGATCCTCGTGAAAATATACAGAGCTACTTCGGAGCGAGGAGGTGAGAGGTGGTTTCTGTAAGCGAGTCCCATGGGGGTGGGGGAGGCATCCACCATCAACCAGTTAGAGTGGATGTGGTCTAGTTAAACAACTCTGCTCCCATTCGTTTCCAATTTCTATTTTCTCTCCTTTTCATTTACTATTCCCCAGTTGATTGACGCCATTTCAGTGTTGTTTGTTTGCACTTTCGGATTCTTCTTAATCACTAAAATGAGAGACGAGTAAGAATTACATAAGTAAATAAAATATCCGAGATAACCATCGAATTAAACGCGTATCTCTATTGAATAAAAACTTGTTGGGAATGGCGGATTCAAGATTATAAAGCCATTTGAGGGTAGATAGTAGCATAAATTTGGCACATTTGTAGATGCCCCGAGAAATGTGATCCATTAATCTGCCGTACCCCTTCAAGAAATCTAATCGGCGTTTAATTTGCCTCTTCGTCACAGGGCGACATCAACGACAAATGTCAACCTGTCAGACTCCTCCTCGAGTGTCCGCAGGGCTTCCGAAGGCCAAGAGACGGACCTCAGCCGCAAGCGAGCCACTTCTGCACATAGCCTCAACCGGAAGCCGGACGGTATGATCTTTTCCGTAGTCCAGTTCCCATTTCAGGCAGTGACTCACTCCGTTAAAAGAGTTATCTTCTAGAATTTGGGTCTTTACTTAAGAACGGGAGATCGTTGTCGCTACGAGTTGCGTGAAATGTGCGTCTTTGCGCGCCAAGAACCATTTAAAAACATGGGGCAAATACATCCAAGGATGGGACACTGTGTCATATGAGCCCTGGTCGGAAGTAAAATGGGAAGAGGTTAGGAGTTTGTTTTCCTGTTGCGTGGAAACTCATCAGTATCCGACAAAAATGATCAATGGCGGACACACAAAAGGTGTAATTATATCAAAATGATGGGTTGGAGTTGGAAACAAAAGGCGATACATTGATCTCAAACCGAAAATTAACCAACCAACCTAAGGATTTTTTTTTCATTTTTATCTACTATGCTTTTACAAAGACCTACAAGAAGTAGAATAGGGGGGGGGGGTAATTATATGCATTGTAGTTGGTGGAAATAGGAAGGAATCACTTCCAAACTCGAAAAAAAAACCCTAAAATGGAGCAAGGAATGGATTTCTGAGATTTTCCCTGCCTCTGTGAAATTCGAGCTGCCTCTGGGAGAAGCTTAAGGAGCGGGCGATCAATTATAAATTGGACACTTGACTGGAAGTAATTAGTATTTGTAATTAGGACTGAATTGATGCTAGATAAAAGGCATTAAGTAACAAAAAAATAATGGAGATAGGGTTGTTTTTTTTAGGGGCTTATATTTTAAGTTTTCCCAAGTTGGACTTTTTTAGTAGTTAATCACATGGGTAAGTTTGTCTCTATTTTTTGGAGATAAATTTCTTTTTTAAATCAAACCAATTTTGTACTTTTGAGTTCGATCACCCTACGGTGGAGGAGCTCCGGATGTCCTAATGAATAAGGCGTTTACTTACGGGGTTCAATACTTGGGAAGAACTTCAACTTACCCGAGGGAACTGGCCGTTGGCGTACACGCCGAGCCACTCCCACCAGGGCAGGTAGCTCCTTACACACACTATCATCGACATAGCCAATCGCAACACCGCTGTTTTTCCTCCGTCTTCACAAAACACCCCAGATTCGCTTTTCCGTCTCGAAGTCTGCCCAAGGGGTATTTAAATAGCCCTCGCTGATCACGAGGCCGCTCAAATCGTGGGTGGGTGTCGAGACACTACCTTCCCCCAATCGAGGACCAGCCCCTGGTGCTCTCGGTTGACCAGTAATTGTCATTCTGATTTTGATGCGGATTTCATTCTCCAAGGATTCGAACTCCGCCCGCAAATCTCTTCCTAAATGGTTAGTTGGTTGGTTGGTTGGTTAAGTAGTTTCAACGTTAATTTAACAATATTTTGTGGGGTTTTAAAATACGTTTTGAATCCGGGGGGGGGGGTCAGTGTGCATTGTTTTATGGCTTTTTTCACAGGCACCGGTCGTTGTCTTGACACTTGTTCGTTCACGCCTAAACCACGCATTACACCACTTACACCCACCTAGTAAATACACTCAAGTGTTAACGGGGTAGTTTCTTCCATTCTCTTCGCTCTGGTACCAGAGTAACAATGCTTTCCGTGATCCTAGTTGATAGTTTTTCGTGGTAATATATTTTTTTATTTCGTTGATATCAGTGTAGTAGATTCAACCATTGTAACTAGTTTAAAAATAGTTTCCTCTATATGCCCCCCCCCCTCCTTAAACAAGAAAAACTGATACCGCCATTTCCTAAATGGGTTTCCTACCTTTGCAAGCGATAAATGTGCATGATTCAACTGGTGGAGTAGATAATTGGCGATGCATGTTGATTTAAGTCGTATTCGATAAAGCTCGTAAGTGCAAAGTAATGCGGCGTTAGTCCCGTCCCTGCCTTCATATGTTTGAGGGTTGGGGGTAAACCCCCCCCTAGAAAAGGCCTCTAGTTTACATACACTGGTGGCTGGCCTGGCGGAAGAGTCCTCTAATTTGGGCGAAATTCTGGTCAATCTCGTCGAAATTTTGTTAATAATTTAGAGGTTAAGTCTCGTTAGTTGCGTTTCTATATATATATATATATATATATATATATATATATATATATATATATATATACAGGATGGGAAAAAAAACGCCTACCCCCCCTAAAAATCGATATATTTTTATTCAAATTATATGAACATTTCATGTGTCGTTCGTTAATTAATTTTGCCAAAGTTGATCAAAATTTCTTCATTGAATTTTAACTGCTATTAATAACAAGAATATGTTCGAGCTGCGCTCCATTTTTAGCCTCCGAATAAAGTTTGAGCGCAGCCGTGTTGGGATAATCGGATTGATCTCTTCTCTGATCGATTATTCCACTTCCATAATGTTTATTTCATTGATAACAGAAACCGGCTCTTTTGTGATTGATTTCCCTTTTCCTCGAAGTCTTTGGGCAGCCACTTGACGAGTCCCCCTCCCCCTGGGGTGACAAATGTTCCTCCTATCTGATGGCTGGTTATTGTCACAACACAAAATACTCCCTACCACCCTAAACATGATGGGTCCCTTGTGCCCTCGGGCTTACCACCGGTTGTCATGCTGCTCTTTATGTTGCTTTCATCATCCTGATGATGTTACTACATAAAAATGAGCTTTGTCTGACCTACGAAGCCAATTAAGGAAATTTGTCATCTATTTTCACTCTTGGAATGGGAATCTTCGGTGCATTAATTTTGTCACCCAGAAAGTGCCGGGTTTTGGGGGGAGGGGGGGGGATTCTTCTCGAAGTCCATTAACAGGAGACCTGTTCAGCCTTCTGAATTCTCCCCTTCATCGTAAGGTCAGAGTCCAGCTGACCGGGCTGCTCCTTCCAGATATCCCCCAGACCCTCCCGAGCTAAAGAAGCTAGTTGTGACCTTTCCAGCGTGCAACGCAAGCCCCCCCCCCCCCCCCCCGCTCACACGCCCCCACACAATTAAGCATTTTGGAAGCCTCAATTAGATACCTGTACACCGCCAATAACACAAGAAACACTTCCGAGGGCTCTGGGAAATTCCAATGTCTGCGCTGCTCGACCAGACAGCCCGAGGAACTAGAGAGTAATAAAAAAGAAATATCTCTCCGCACTAAATTTAATGCTATACAATTAATTAAAGTGTTGAAAATGTCGTTCTTGTATTCGAGCGCAAAGATTTGATCCTTCTCAGTTTAGTGCGCAAGACGTTATGACGATCTCTATTCTTCATTTTTACGGCGAACATTTATTTCACTTTTTAACAAGAATTTCTCTTGCGGACCAACTTTTGGCGCTACAACACAGTGATAGACTTCTTTTCTTAACGAACAATCCTTGGTTTGCTTTTACGGATCCCGAATCCCTTTTAATTTTCTCATTTGTTCGCTTTCTGCGTCTTCCATCTTCCAGAGTAATTTCGGGCGATTGTCCGATTTTACGTTGATTAAAACTGCCGCTTTTCCTTATTTGGCTGCCCAATTTTGTCCTTTAGAAGAAGTGTCTCATTTAAACTCTGCCCCAAACAGCTCGTTGAATGCCCTCAGCGATCCATGTTGAATGTTTGGGGCGGGGGGGGGTTACGCAGAAAGCGCTTCTAATTTCCACTTTGGCAGAGATTATCCGCGTCTTTGGCATAATAAAGTACATAATCTAAAAAATAAATGGAAATAAATTTAGTTTATTTTTGCGGGGGGGGGGGTGCTGTTTGTTTTTTGGTCACCCGATACAGATTGCTGTATATAAAAGCTATAAATTTTAGTTAATTAAGCGATTTTGAAGTAATTCGTGGGCTTAGGCGGGCATGTGGTGCTAATGGAAACAGCTTCCGTAATTGATTCGATGGGTTGCTTCAGCATTTGATCAAAGTAACGTTTGCGATGTTACGAGCAACGTCGCTAAGTTGCCCGGGGCGTGTGCCCCCCTCCTTCTCGTCCTTTGGAATATTGGAGGCTCCCCTGTACTTGTCACCTTGCGTTCGCGATCCTACGGCCCTAGGAAATTCCCCTCTTCGTCTTTCTTGGACCTTTTGTATATTTTTTGTTTTTTCTCCCTTTTTTTCGTTTGGTTCATTTTCTGCCTACTCCGATGCCCCCTGACCCCCCCCCCCCCCTCAGCTGACCCTTCGGCATTCGCTCTTCCTTCCCTCGGCGCGGGCTTTGAATGCGCGTCGGTCGTGCCTCACTTTGTGTTTATCCACCTTCGCGTGTCGCCAGACCCCGCCGAGTCCGGGGGGGAGCGAGAGCCCCTGCACGAACAGCATGGTGCCCCCGCGCCCCCCCCTACCGCTGCCGCCAAGCCGCATCGTGGTGTCGTTGCAGACTTGAGAATGTCAACGTCGATGTACGAAGTGTTTAACTGGGACGACGCCGACGGGGATTCTTGCAAAAGCCCCCTCCAGCCCCATTCCTCGCGGCCAGGTATTCGCCTCACCAAGTCTCGCGACTCCTCCGTCGAGAGGCGACCCCGTCCTCGTGGCGGCGCCCCCTATCATCAATTCTCCTCTTCTCCTGTCCCCTCATTCCTCGTCCGACCGGGGTCCTCCTCGACTTCGGAATCCCCCCAAATCCTAAACCCACAATCCCCCCATTCCTCCAACTCGTCGGAGAAGACCTTGGTGGCCAGCCAGGACGGGTCTCGCTTCTCCGTCTGGGAGTTTGGGGACAACTTCACTGCGCTGGGGCCCTCGCCCTCCTCCTCCTCCTCCTACACTTGCCAGGGCACCCCCAAAGCCGGGGGTCTGCCTCCGCTTTCTCTCGCTTCTGCCCCCTTTCCTTCCATCCTCCACTATGCCACCGCCCCCACTACGCCTACATCGTCGCGTAAGGCCCCCCCTGGTTTGACTGGGGCTGGGTGCGCTCATGGCGGTGAGTGTTACACCCTCTCTTATTCCCTTCGTCCTCCTGCTTGCTTCTACTGTGCATCGTGAAGAAGGAACCCCCGTTCCCCGGGGAAGATCCCCTTTACCCTCTCCGTAGAACAGAATGCCCTACCCTTATCCCCCCTCTACGAACCACATTCCTAGCTTTTAGGCGTTACCGAGTCTCTATACCTCCCTTTAACTTCCTCGGAGCGGTCAATCTCCCTACTTATACGTTCGATTCTGATTTGTCTCTAGCGCCTTTTAAAGAATGAAGATCAGCTACCAGCTAGCCACCTACTTGTCCATGAACGGCTACCCTCTAGACTAAGGTTTGGTCCCTTACCATTATTATCGCTAATAAGGGCTAGAGCATCGTTTTTAAAAGGTTCCTTCGGGTCAGCCCAATCTGTCCCTTTCCTGAATATTTTCATAGAAATTTGACTCGACACGGAATATGCTTAACAGCTCAGGAATCCTCTCTATCACATACAGGATGGATGGCAAAAGCCTTAAGTTTATAATTACGACATAATTCAAATATTAGAGATGTCTTTTTGCCAAATCTTGTATTGTGATTGCATCTTATTTCCCAACTCTCCTTCGAACCGCATTTTGGTTGTGTATTTTTTGTGTGAATTGAATTTTATTTGAGCTTTTTTTCCCGCTTTGTTCGGGATTGTTGATGCCATTGTGGTCATCAGATTTGTAAAGCAGTGCGTTCCTTTAAGTAAGGTTGCATTCCCATCCTCTTAGCAGAGCTCTTCAATCCATTTCAGCAGGAGGAGGTTCACATAGTCTGAAAAGTAAACAGCACAAAGAAAATTTCTCACCGTCTCAGGAATCGTTTCTTCTCAACTCTTTCACCCACTATTGAGAGAACTTTTATCGTGTTGTTTTCTTTCCAGAACGTAGGACCTGATTCCTTATAACTGTTCCCTGGCATGTTGCGAGTTCCAATTTTCTCGTGCTACAACCCCCCAGCCCCCCCAACCTATTGTTTATATTTCTTCCTATGCTTGTTAAATTTTGTGTTTTATGTTCAACTCATTCGCCATTCGCTTTTTCTCTTAATATTCCACCCCCTTCCCAAGATGTTTGAACAATTAACCAGCAAGAAGTAGTTACTATCTAATGAGCTTGTGGATTATTTCATTTCTTCCAAGTGAACTTTTAATATCTTTTGGCTCTTCTCATTTTTTTCTCCTCGAAGGATTCATTTCCGAAATAATGGCAACCTCTTCAATTTCCTTATGTTCGAAATTCCTAGTATTTCATTTTTGAAGTCGATGGTTTTCTTCATTGTTCTTTTCTGTGCGTTTTAAACCTTTCACCGCGTGATACTTGGTGGCTGCTGAAAGTTGGTGGGGGGGGGGGGCTTAGTTCTCTTATGGGGATGTTCAGCCACTGGATAGTGTTGGAAGCGGTTAAAGGTTAAAAACGAGCCTGGTAGTGGCGTTGTAGTGTTTGATTGCATGCGCTCTACATCCCCGTTGTTGTCATTCCAAAGCGCAACGTTGACGTCGCGTGAGAGAGACTCGTTTTTTTGCGTTTTCGTTTCTTGCGATATTATTGCGATAAGCGCCGACTTCTTCGTTCCCCCCGCCTGACGATGCTGCCCATTGCAGGCGAAGACGCTTCGATGACGCGACCTCTCGTCGCTCCTCCACCGCTCACGGCCGCCCGTCGCCGTACCGACCTCTTGCCCGCCTTCCCCTCCCTCCGCGACTCCGCAGCCCCCTCCTCGAAGGGGAGCCCCCGCCACCGGTCGCCAGGTAGGGCTCTCTCGCTGGGTCGTCTGGACCAGCTGGCGCGCCCCCGCCCGCAACGCCCCTCTTCCTTGGCACCCCTGCATGAATCCCCATCTTCCCGAGAGAGACGCATGACGCCAGTTCGCACCATGTCCAAGAGTATGAGTCACCTCTGTCCTCAGCGCGCCCGCACGCCCATCGGACCCGCCACGGACGGCGCGGGCGTGCCTGTCGCGGACGGCTCCTTGGATAGGCGCTCCTCTCGCAGTTCGCTCGCCCTCGCCCACACCCGAAAGACTAGGGGGGAAATGCTCAGGCTGAGTAAGCTGCGAGGCGCCGTCGCCAGCGCCCAAGGTAGGTTTAGGTCTGTCCCAGATAGTCTCCCCTCTATTCTTGTCGCTCACACACACACACACACACACACACACTAACTCGACTGGCGTTACCATCCGGTAATGGATTCCTCCTCCTCCTCCTCCTCTCAGCTATCTTCCGGCACCCCTCTTTCATCCATTGTGACAATGGTGACATTTTTAGTGGTGAAGGACAGGTTTTTTAAAGTGCACCAACGTGTTATTTAATCCAAGTGTAGGTAGGGGGTATCTTTAACTCAGCATTTTCTCTGTTGATCAACTTGCTATGACTTTCTCCCTAACCAGGGTTCTGACCGAATAATTTGCATTATTATTGGAAAAATCATCAATTCTAACCAAGGCACTAATTTATCGGTATCTCCGTTACATAACTCCAAACATCATAACAAGTAATAAGACGAGAGATGAGGTCTCTTCCATACATGCTTTACAGTTTGGAAGGTTTAGTTTTAATTTATTACATTATTATTTGCTCTACCCGAGTTCACTAACGGTAATAGTAAATTTTACCAAAGAGGGTTTTAGCTGTCAATATCATAGATCGATGAGAGCTTCAAGCCATAAGTGGCGGACGTTTTTATTACTTGTCCCACCCTCCATAACTCCGTTTCTATTCCTTTTACGAGACTAGGTAAAGCGAATGTTTTCAAAGAGCATAGACCGGATTTATCCTTTATTGAGATGGGGTAAGTCTGTTAGGCATGTTTTCCAGTTTGGATCCAGGGCTTTTTCTATCAGTTAAAGAAATTAGTTGTTTGTGGTTTTTATCGTTTGAAAGTAGAGCTGTTTCATATAGAAGGATTTTCCTTGATTTGCGATAACGTACGAGACTTTGTTTTTGTGGGTTTTTTTTTTTTATCTCGTCTTGCTGGGCCATTGACCGAGAAAATAATCGCATGCTTATGCATCTGCTCAAAATTTGTTGTTGCGTGTTTCTTAAATTATTCCTCTCACCGGTTGCGTCGTGTAGTCGTTTAATGCCCATTCATCCTTAATGCATAGCTTCAGCAGTTTGCTTTGTGCTTCCCTCCTCATTAACCCTGCATGCTTAAACTCTCCTGCTTGACGCTTCTGATTTAAAATTGATTTTGTATTTGTTGTACTCCTATTTTTTTTAATTAATGGTATACTACAAATACATAACCCGACTTATATTGGTTAACCAATTTGCTGTGCATAATATATAGACACATTATAGTGGAGCCACTCTGCCTTCCCGATCGTGCCGCACATTCAACTTAACCCAAGCCTAGTTTTGGTGGGTAAGGATGACCCAAAAATGCGTTGCGAGGGGAAGTTGCCTCGTTCGCGAGCTAGTATCTAAATTCTCCGCCCGGGGCAGGTGTTCACAGCGGCACTGTTACCCCGGGGTCACCTTCGAGGCCGACTTCCGCCCTCAGCCAGACCTCAGCGGGTAGCCAAGCGATTCTCCGAAGTCGAACGTCGCCAAGGAAACCGCGCCCTTTCAGCATTGCCGGATCAACGTTGTCCTCTGCTGACAAGCCAACGGAGGCTGGCTCCCAAGCTACCCCTGCTTCGCTCGCTTCGCCCAATAGAGAGAGTCGACCAATTGGCAGGAAATGTGCGTTATTTTGCCTTTCTGTGTATATGTTGTGTGCGTCTGCTATGATTCTTTAGCTTTTGCTTATTAAATGTTTTGTGATTCGAAAGTACCTTCTGAACAGTTTTGCTTTAGCTAGTATCGAGGTGTTAGGGAAGATGAGTAAAGACCCCCCCCCCCCCTTCCTTTTCTTAGATATTATTCTTCTTCGTAAGACTATCAGCTTATCCTATGATGGCTAGAGAAATGTCCATATATAATGGAAAAATCGCCGTACTAACTTGTTATCGAACGGTTTAATTTAACTGTTTTAATTTAATCCTCACACTAGCATCAACCGGTAGCAACACCCCTAAACCTGCTCGAGCCAAAAGCGTGGGATCTGACCGAAGTGCACCCTCTACTCCCGCGAAAACATCACGTGGAACTACCCCTAAACGCACCCCAGCACAAGTTAAGGCAGAAAGTGCTGCTAAAAAGGCGACAGAACGCAGCAAACAAACTGCTAAGTCCAAGTCCACCCCCAAAACGACGCCTCTTCAGTCTCCTTCTACCGAATCCAAGACTTTGCCTCTATCTGAGAAAAAAACTGTCACTAAACCAACGCCCTCGAAGGAGCCAAAGAAGGAAGAGAAGCCCAAAGATGTCCCCTCCGAAGCCATCCAACCTCCGCCCGATAAACCGGCCCCTCAAGCCGAGGAAGTGCAACACCCGGAAACTATTGCATTGGCTGATGAAGCAGAGCAGCCACAGCTACCTGCAGCAACAGCAAAGAATGAGGAGTTCGAACATCTGCCAACGGTATTTCAGGCAGCAACCGACTCTGAACAACTTCCCCACGAGGAAATTCTTCAAGAATCGGATATGCAGCCACCCCGACGCGACGGCACTCAAGGGTGCGTAGACATAATTGAGGAAATCGCGATTGATCGGAAAGATGAGAAGGTGGAAAAAGATCCGGTTCTTCCGCCGACCCATCTCATCGAAAAAGCCCCTCCCTCTCAGCAGCCCCTTCAACAACAGCTCTCCACTGAAGGGAAAGAAGAAGACGAGAAGTCCCAGGGGGTTCTGGCTGCTCAACGTGCTGCTGAAAAACCGGTGACGGGCTACGCCTCTGAGCAGGACTATAAAGCAGCTATCGCCGAGAAGAGGAGGCAAGCGCGAGAGGCCAAGGAACGGGAGATCGAGCTGGAGAGACAGCGTCAGGTAAGTCGATAAAATTTGAAATACACGATGGGGTTGGGGGCGCTCGCCATAAATGCTTCCTGTAGTTTGGTCTCGCCGAGGTGGGTGGCAGGTTTCATTCGAAATTCTGCGATGGAGGCCTCTCGATCGTCCTACGAGCCGGCACCGATTCGTGGAATGGGCGGATATGAGCTGTGACTCGTTCTTTATAATAATACAATGTATGCTTCAAATGACTTTGGATCGGGTCGGGGGACTTCCTACCCACTTTCTAGTGCGGTTTATTCTATATTTCTTCCGACTATCTCCTACTCCTTTTTCATTCTATGGATGCAAGGTAATTTTTTAAGCGAGAACAACGAGGGCATTTGCAGAAAGTTTGTAAAGGGAGATCTGTAAAGATTGAGAAAGTTAAAATGGTTGCGCCGTCTTTGTGTTAGGGCCGGAAGGGCACAAAACTATGTGCGTGGAGGGTTACTACCCCCTCGAGAGAGAGAGGGATAATATAACCAACCACATTAATCCTGAATTTTAGAAGACTCGAAGGTGTATTTTTAGTAGAAGACGTCTCATTATGACAGGATTGAGTAGCTCCCAACTTTACAACGAATTGCGGTCGGCGCGCATCAACTTCATTAAAGATTACCAGCCCTTGTATACGCCTTAATATAGAAGTGGAAATAAATTCAATGGGTGGGGGTAGTTTTAAAATGAGCCATATTGGATAATTTGTGGCCCGCCTCAACCACCTTTCGCCAACAGGAAGAGGAGGCAGCACGCGAACGCCGAGAGGAAGAAGAATATTTGCGATTGATGGAAGAACAGAGGGATGCGGAGAAAGAGCGGCTGGAGAAAGCGATCCTAGAGGCGGAGCGCCAAAGGGAGGAAGAAGCCGCGCGCAAAGAAGAGGAAGAACGACAACGCCTCGAGGTAATCAAACTGTTCTCACCCGTCGGGATGGGTACGGATCTTACTTTCAAGAACCCCGCCCCCTCTGCGAGGAGGGCTGCCCATTGGTATTTCACCATGCCCCCAGACTGGTCCATAGTTTCTTGAGGGTTGTGTGGAATGATTCTATAAGGAATGTATCTCGATCCATCCCCCCAGTTGGGAAACAGAAAAAGCTCGTTGGTGTCTCGGTAATCGATGCCATCACAGAAATAAAAGCCAGTTCGGTGATAAAAAGGTGTCTTTTTTTAAGTAATGTTCAGTACCCCCCTAAAAAGGCTATGGCTTAGCCAAATCGCCCCCCCCCATCATTTTTCAATTAGGCAAAGTAAAGACACATCAGATATAGTTAGTAGCTTGATGGACTCCCAACGCGTGTCGATTTTCGCAACCAGTGCTTTTAAGGTGTAGTGACCTGTATGTTGGATTCCGCCTTAACAAGTTGACTGCGATTATTGACAAGAGGGATAACAGTAAACTACTTGTTCCCTAATTTTTTTAAGGTCTCAAATGCGATAGCTCACCATATATCGGGTGTAAAGTATCGATGTACCATATATGGCCTATGGTGAGGGTGAAACAATTCTTAGTTATACTAGGCGAACTCTACGAGGAAAAGCTTCCATCGTATTTTACACATTGCTGTAAGTGAAGCTTAGAAAGAAAGGTTCTGGAAGGATGGAACGGGTGCAGTTGATGGTTCTAGCGGACAAACGCACGAATAGGTAGCAGAATCAGAGGTGCAATAATAGGTACCTTTGGTACTCCTGCGAGAATGATACAAAAAGAGTGGTTTCTTGGTCTATATAATCTTTTATGTAGCAAACATCGTAACTGTGTGACAAAAGTACACACGGGTTGCACATAAAAAGAGGATTGATCCGCTACTGATGACTAGGAATATTATCCCTTCAACCCTCTATCGGGGCTTAAGGACCTGACCAGCTCCCTCATACTGTGTCAGAGGAGAGGCTTTGGAACCACTATAAACAACGCCGACAGATTTCAAGAGACCAGGCCTTGAGGGGACCACTTCCCTAGGTCTAATTGGCTTACCACTTTTCTGTAGCCGTTTTCGGGTGCATAAGGCTGTATTGCCTATCGAGGGCGCTGTCTCTGGGTGTGTCGCATGACATCTTCAGATGTCATGCGCCACACCCAGAGAACCGACACACCCGACAGGAACCTAAAGTTGCGGCCCATTGCGCCACACTTTTAACTACCCCTAAAACTTCTACTTATGGTCACTTTCTGTATTCTCCGAATCGGACACACTCGCAGGACGCTTCGCCACTTGATCCAGCGGTCTTCCCCTGCGCCTTACTACGACGGCCGCGTGGTTCCCCATTCTTGTTGAATCTCTCGGTCTGGCACACATCTGTCTCGGTACCAGGACGAACGGGGTCGCTACCGCTTGTTTCTTGTATTCGAGACCGGTTCGTGCACACGACTTGCTGTTGGATGTTGGCTGCATGCTCAGACTCCGGAGGAGGGAAGCGGTCCTGCCCCCCACACCTGAGCAGGCATTTTTTTTTAACCTAGACGTCGTTCCTTATTTTATTTTTGTGTGGTTATTTGCTTTGGTTAGGTTGAGGAATTGGTGACTCTGCCCCCTTGGTTATTGTTGTTGCCAGATGGTCCTTCTAATGAGGGGGGAGGGGCTGGAGTACGCAATCGTAATTTTCATTCCTCTTAATAACCGAAAACTTTTATTCAAAGGCTGAGAAAATCGAGCACCAGAAGAAATTAGAGGCGGAAGAGAAGATGAAGAAAGAGGAGGAAGAAAGACAAATGCGGAAGAGTCGTGTCGCAGCCATTATGTCACGTACCAGGGGTAAAGGATCCATCTCCACTCCGTCAAAGGTTGGTTTCATGTTGCTTAACTTTCCAGTTTTACCTCGCGACCGGATCGTTCATTGGGGGCTATCGAAAAAGCAGCGAATCTCTCTCCCTTTATGGCAAATCTTGACTTCAAGTTTACAGTAGAGGCATAATTTTATTTCCCTATCCATAGAACTATCCTACATGCATCCTAGGTGACTCTTATTTAAGCCAAGTTAGAGAAAATTATCGTGAATTACCTATTTTGCAGACCGAGTCGAAAACACCCGACGAAAATAGAACCTTAAACGAGAGTTTGATGTCTAGCAGTATGACGGAGAATATTCTCAACAACATATCAAGTTCTATGACCGACTCCATGATCGTCGAAACAATAGAGTCTCACAAAGCACATAAAAACTTCGCTGAACCACTACCCCCTAAGACTGTAGAAGAGGAAACTCCGCCTCTACTCCCGCTGCAAAGTGCCACCACCACCACCACCACCACCACCTCTTCCTTCAGCACCCTCCCCAGTCAATCAGATAGCAGCGCCCTCTCAACTAGTTCTGCTCAGTTGCTCGGGAACACTGATTCCTCGGCGACTCTTGTCTCCAACCAGGTTACTACCACAGTGACGGAGTCGGTAGTGGTTGTGGGAGAGTCCAAACACTCGTCGGAGGAAATGGTTGTCTCCGACCTACCGCCAACGAACCTCTTGCAAGGGACCCAAGTGAATGGGGACGCTGCCCCGCCCGTCCCTATGGACACCATTCCCTCCTCTCAATCGATGGACCTTCTCGGTTCGTTCAATGGCGTCAATGGTATTGGCCACAACGGGGTCGATTCTGGTTCTTTCCACGCCACCGAAAGGTAACGCCAGTTTTGTTTAATCTGCTTCATACGGATAGGTGTTGATGCGTGCCCACCCCACTGCAGAAAGCGGTTAAAGATAAAGTATTTTTTTTGTCGGCTCTGAAAAGCATTGTCATTTATCCTTCTTTTTTTATTACTAAAATTATTGATTGTTTTTCCGTAAGGTGTGGTCGGCACGCAACACTGCTATTATCGTTATGAGTGGACGGGGCTGCGACAACCCCGTCATTTCTATCGCGCTCTCAAGAACTAAACGAACGGGTGCGAGGTTTCCCAGGCCACTGCACCTCTATCCGGGTTTAGCTCCTTTTACGACTCGCGCTGGGGCACGTTATATGGGTATTCTTCCTGCCCCTGTAGGTGGGGGAGGGAGACTAAAAATAACAATTCTTTCAACTTTCGATCGATTTGGAGCCCCTAAGATTGGGTATCGATTTACCACTTCTGTTTGATTGCCACTAAATTGGACCCCGCCTTAAGCGCTAAGTCCCCTTTTAGATTGCCATTGGTCGCCCGAATCAGTGGTAAAACTTGTGTCCAATCATTTGGAAGTGGCTGATTGGGTAGGTGCTGGCCAACCCCCTCCCACCCCTGTTATGTACCTCCCTTCACTTCTTTCTTACTTGTCCGCGGCCAAGGTTCATCCCTAGGACCGGTAGTCTCCCCGAACTCCGCCAATGGGACGGGTTTTTTCCCCGAGACCCGTCAGTGGATCTGCAGGTTTTGTTCCGATCGTGCAAGAGTGAGGCGGGTTGTAAATATGTACTGCGTTTGTCTGGTTGCTGTGGAGGCAGCTCTCTACAATGGGGTCGGGCCAATCCGCCATTATTTAGTGATTGTGTGTATGTGGGGAAGTAAGAATACTCATAGTGTTATGTGTGTGTTGCAAAAGACGACTCATCCCGGATAGTGTACCGCTGGCCTGGAAAGCGCGCTCCTGAAGGCTTTATCCAAAGACCCCGACACTCATTGATGGCAGTGTACCGGACCCCGTCCTTTAAGGCCAGGGAATCGAGTGAGTTTAGGAGATGTGGGAAAGAGGGGAGTGTTGGTTGCGTTTGAAACGAGGAGATTAAAGATGCTTGCTCTATATGAGACAAACATGAAAAGGAATGAAGAGTTTGTGGGGGGATGGAGTGAGATCAGGGTGGTAGAAGTAAAGAGGGTGTGGCAGTGATTTTGAGTGGTGGCGTGGCATCATGCAATAATTGATACGAATGCGTGAGCTCGAGAATTTTGTGGGTGAATTTAAGATTTGCAAGGGTGAAACTGTGTGGTTTTATTGTATAGAGCCTGTAATGACGGAAGTCTAGATGAGGTTCTGGAATGAATTGGGACGAGTGGTGGATTGAATTAGGAATGGGTATCGGTTGATGGATGTAGGAGATATGAATGGAAGAAGAAGTGACAGAATGAGAGAGAGGAGAAGGTAAGGTTTTGGTACATCAGGATAAAATTAAAATGCAGACGAGGGTGGTCGAGTTCTGTGTTAAAAGAAATATATGTGTAGCAAACGAATTTTTTCAGCACAAGGATTTGTATAAATACACATCGGTTGGAAAGCTGTAAGAGGTCAGTATGGGAGTATCTGATCACATGATTGTGCTGTGCAAGGTTAAACTGATGAGAAAAAGTAAAGGTTTAAAAAAAAGGGAGAATTAGAGAGGAATTATGAGAATAGGTGAGAGGAAATAAGTGAGATAGAACAAATATGGCACAAATTTAAGGAAGTGGTAGTAGTAGGTAGTGTAAGGGCTATGTGTGGGTGTGGCAGAACTAGGAAGATGAAGCAAAATGTTAAATGTCGGAATGGCTATGCGAAGAGGGAAATGGCGACTTACATGGAAATGCTTAATAGTGCGGGTAACAATGACAGGAGGATGCGGTTGAATGCTTACAAGGAGATGAAATGGAAGTGAAACAAGTGATTGAAAAGAGTAGGAATGCAGCAAATGAATGAGCATTTGAACAAGAGATGAATGAGAATCGGATGAATGAGGATCCCGTTGGGAACAGGAAGCTGGATGAGGATCCCAATGAAAACAGGAAGTTGAATGAGGATCCCGATGAAAACAGGAGGATGAATTAGGATCCTGACGAAAACAGGAGGATGAATGAGGATTCCGACAAAAACAGGGAGATGAATGAGGATTCCGATGAAAACAAGAGGATGAATGAGGATCCCGACGCAAACAGGAAGATGGATGAGGAGCCCGATATGAGCAAGCAGAAGAATGAGCATCCCAATGGGACCAGGAAGATGAATGAGGATCCCGGTAGGAACAGGAAGATGAATGAGGAGCCCGATGGGAACAGGCAGAAGAATGAGGATCCCGGTAGGAACAGGAAGATGAATGAGGATCCTGATGGGAACAGGAAGTTGAATGCTGATCCCGAGGAAAACAAGGTGATGAATGAGGATCCTGACGCAAATAAGAAGATGAATGAGGATTCCGATGTGAATAGGAAGATGAATGAGGATCCTGATGAAAACAGGAGAGTGGACGATGATCCCGACGAAATAATGAAGATGAATCAGGATCCCGATGAAAACAGGAGGATGAATGAGGATTCCGACAAAAACAGGAAAATGAATGAGGATCCCGATATGAGCAGGCAGAAGAATGAGGATCCCGATGCAAACAGGAAGATGAATGCGGATCCCGATGGGACCAGGAAGATGAATGAGGATCCCGGTGGAAACAGGAAGATGAATGCGGATCCCGATAGGAACAGGAAGATGAATGAGGATCCCGTTGGGAAGAGGAAGATTGATGAGGATCCCGATAGGAACAGGCAGAAGAATGAGGGTCCCAATGGGAACCGGAAGATGAATTAGGATCCCAATGGCAACCGGAAGATAAATGAGGATCCCAATGGGAACAGGAAGATGAATGAGGATCCCAATGGGAACAGAAGGATTAATGAGGATCCCAATGGGAACAGGAAGATGAAGGAGGATCTCAACGAAAACAGGATGTATGAGGATCCCGACGGGAACAGGAAGATGAATGAAGATCCCTCTAGCAACTGGAAGATGAATGATGATCCCGATGGGAACATGAAGCTATTCCTGTGTGAAAATCAAGCACGAGAGTGGTAGGATACATGTCATCAATCCCGAGGTAAAAAAAAAAAAAGATGTGAGAATAATTTGAATGGTATAATATGGGTATGGAAGAGGCTGTAAATGTCAATATGATTGGTTTCATGGGCGTAAATTGAGTGTTGTAGCAGAGTATGAAAGAGATGAGTAGCATCAAGTGTATTGGGTCTGCTCGCTGTGTCAAGGGGCTTGAAGTTGGAAGAGTGCATGAGGACTGGAATAATTTAGTAATATCACCGTTTTGATTGGGGTAAAAGAGAGTAACGTGAATGCATGAACTACAAGGGGATAATTTTATTGTGTCGTATATAAATTGCATGAATAAATTCTAATTGGCAGGAAAAATTGTATAACTGAGGTATTGTTGGGTGATGAGCAAGGGGTTTTGGAGTGGTAGGGGGGGAGACCTAGCTAAAAAATCAAACGAGGGATTTTAGGTGTAAAGTGTGTGTTGGTTCTTGGATCTGGAGAAAGCTTAGGATTTTGTAGAAATAGAAGCGTTATGGAGTGAGTGGTGCAATATTGGATGGTGTGAAGAGTATTTATGTTGTAGGTAGGGTAAAATATACCTGGAGTGAGGGGGTGTACTACAAGGGTGTGTGATGTCACCATACATGTTTAATATCTCTCTGACTGGACTAGGTATGAGAGAAATAGGTGTGAAATTGATGACGGGTGGGTTCTATGTAGATATAGCTGACGAGCTGGTGTTAATGGCTGAAAGTTAAACCGATTTTGGAGTGTTAATAATAATAGCTTTCGGCACTGCTTGCAAGAAGGGGTCTGAAAGTGAATGTAGAAAAGAGTAAGGTAATGTGTGAGGGTGTGATATCATAGTTGGTGGGGTCACCCTTAAACATGTGCGAAGTTTTAAGTATCTAAGATGAGGCAGATCTAAGAGTGGCGAAGATAAACAGATTGCGACCACAATATTTTAAATGACGAGGAAATGTCTGGGCCAACCATAACATTAATGAATGGTAAGGGTTTGAGTGTGGAATGTAGTAGGAAACTTGCATGAGAGTATGCCAGTGCCAACTTTGGTGTATCGTAGTTAGACTACGGTATGAAAGAAGAAAAGATCTATAGTGGGAAAAAGGGCAAATGGACACCTTGAGAGAGATGCTTGGTGTGAACTAGGGAAAGAGAGTGAGGTGCGATTGGATAAGAGATGGTTATGGTGTGAAAAAGAGTGTGCATGAAGTTGACTTTTTTATGTTGATGGCACCTGGCACAGACCTTTATTGGTCCACATCAAAGCCTGGCCCAAGTGGAAATGTGTAAATTTAGGAAATTAAAAGAATGACATGGAAGAGTATTTAGGGATTTTTGAGAAGGTGAAAGACCTTTTGTTTGAAACGTGACAAGATTGTAGTTATGGGGGAAAACATGAAAAGGAAAGAGCCAAAGTTTTGATGTGTTCTGAAATGGTTATAAGGTGGTATGGACATGAAAGAAGAATGGATGGAAATAGACTTGTGAAGAAGATATACGAGATTGAGTGTGAACGCCTAAAAGGTGGGTTGATTATGTGACAATATGTGAGAGAGAAAGGACGGACCTATGAGGGAGTGGATAATATTGTGTATGATAGATGTGCATGGAGGGAGGGGGGGGGGTGAGGTGGGGAGGGTTGTCAAGGGATAAAATCCTGATTGGACAAGACCACTACAGCATATTGCTATGGAGGGCCAATTTTGCGTGGAGAAAATCGGGGGAAAGGGAGGTTGGGTGGGTACCTTTTAGGTAAGTTGAAGTGCGCCCACCCCACTTTGTGGCAAAAGTGGTAGATATTGAAGTTGATGGGTGGTAATTGAACCGAAGCTTTGGCGATGGAGGGATTTTACTTATGGATCCAGATCCGGTGAAATGGCGTTGAAATGATGATTTGGGCCCAGTGTGGATGGTTTTCCCACCGATCGGCGCTTTTTTTAATCAGTGGGACCTACTGATTAACGTGGGATCCGTTATTGCAGCCCCTGGGAGGCGATCCGAAACGGGAATCCATCCAACGACTAACCACACCTGATGTGGCTTAATTTTTCTGTAGTCGGAAGTGTTGTTTACCCTCTTTGTGGGTATGTATGCCGTTGGGACTTCTTTGTTTACCAACCTCTCCCTAAACATTCTGGCGCGATCCCCTTGATGATGTTGCTTCTCCCCCCCCCCTCCTTTTACGTCTACAGTCCCTGTTATTCTCCTTTGTTTTTATCTGCGTTCTGTATCGCGATAAGTCATTTGTCACGTTTATTTCAGACCCGACAACCAATTCGGATCCCTCGATCCCTTCAACACACCTGCACAGACAATCTTAACGACCTCGACCGAGGCCAAAAGCGACAGTTCCAGTTTTGACCAAATTATTGATTTGAACCAAACGAAATTGACTAACGAGGACGCCGTGAATAGCAATCCTCCTCCGCCATTTATAGCGTTCGAAGATAATTTGAACAAAAAAAGTCAACAAAGTCAGGATCCTCCAAGTAATGTACCAGGTGATGACCACCCTAGTTAATTTGAAGTAAATTTATAAAATGGCAGGAATATTACCGTCCCCGAGTGCGTGTCGTAAATGGCGACGAAGTTCTGAATTGGCCCCATGTGGCATGCGAACCCCTGCACCTGAAAGTTTTGTTCCTGCGTTAATGGGTGGAGCTGGCGCGGCTCCCGTCCATTCATGCCGGTTATTCCGCGTTTGAGTCATAGTCAATATGTTTAGAACGGGGGCGATATCAGATGATTGTATTATGTGAGGCAAATATGAAAGTGAATGAAGAGTTTGTGACGCTTGGAGGGCGATCATGTGGAATCATTGTGGTTGAGGTTAAAAAGGGTTTAACAGTGCTTTTAAGTGAATGACATGATGCAGTGGCCAGTATGAATGTATGAGCTAGAGAATTTTTTCACTTAAGTTGAGATTTGCAAGAGTGAAAGTGTGCGTGGCTGTATTGTATGGACCCTGTAATAATAGAAGTGAGGATGACAAAGCGAGGTTATGGAATGGCATGGGACGAGTGGTGGATAGAATTGAGAATGGGTATCGGTTGATAGTTGTGAGAGAGATGACATTCTTGGAGCTTTTAGTACTCCAGGGCAGAGGGCGGTAGAGTTCGCAAGTGAAAGAAGGTTGGGTGTGGCAAAAGCGTTCTTTCATCACAAGAATGTGTTTAAATGCCTATGGGGTGGGCAAAGTAGAAGGGAAGAAGTTAAAAATAATTGTGAGAAGTGTGCAAAAATGGATGGAAGAGAGGATGTAGCCACTGAGATGCTAAAAAATGGTTGTACTTATTTGATTGAATGAGTCTGATGGATGTGTTGGAAGGCTTTTGAAAGTGGAAGAATGCACTGATAGTACCGTAGTACAAGGGTTAAAGGGAAAAGGTCACTTAAGCACTTCCCTCAACAAACGTCACTCTGACACAATGTGAGGACCGCGCACATAAACGCCACAAAAAAAACTACCCATTAAATTTTTCATGCCAAATTGGTCCTTTATTACCGATGGGGTGCAATTTGCTGTAGTCTCTTGCTCAGTCAGGGTTCATCCTTAGACAGAAACCCCTCCATGCACACCTATCGTCCATTTGGTCCTCATTCAGCACTTTCTTTCAAGGATTCCTTCACTCAATCATCCCACCTTTTCGCCATCTTCCTACCCTTCTCACACCCTGACACTTGTATTTTCTCATAACAAATCAATTCTATCCATTCTTCTTACACGCCCCTCGCAATATAATACACTGCGATCACAACATAATTCGATTCAATCTAAATATTCCTAAAAATGTTCACCTGAACTCTCATCTCATCCGGAACTTTAATTCCTTTTTCTTTAGAGCGAAATAGGGCACTATAAACAATAAATCAAACCAGGTACTGTGGATTAATGGATATTAAAAAGTGCATACGGGAACATAACGATTGTATAAAATTGTGAAAACCAGCAATAGGGTCGAAAATCGAAACCTTTTATTATCGCCGCCGTATCATGGACTGATAAGAATAGCATGAAAGAAACTATGATAAAGAACTCACATCGTTATCCATAATCGAGCCAAAACGATTTTATAACCATTTAGAGCGTTGGACCCTTTCAGGATGTTGAAGGTATCCTTAGTGGTAATACTTGTATAGAGTAGTAAAAAGGTCGGAATCATAACTGATAAGGTCTCCAAGTGTAAGGTGATGCACATTGATAATCTACAAATATATTACAATATGGATGGTCATATTTTGAACATGATCAACAGAAAAAAATAATTTAAGTGTCTTAATCTCGAGTAATCTAAATTTTTCATAAAATGCCAGACATTTTTATGTTTAAATCGAGGAAAATTCATCCTTTACATAAAGTGCTTGTAAAAAGAGACCTCATTTGGACTATGCTTTGCAATTCTTGTCTCCATATATACAAAAGGTGGGTAATGTTGGAACACGTCCAGCGTCGAGATTAATTCCCGAACTTGGAAATAGATCGCAAAAAAAGAAAAACTTGAGACGCCTAAATTTACTTTGACTAGGAAATTGGCATCTCCGCTACTTACTTATTGAAGTCTAAAATAATAAATGGGTGTACCAATATAAATTTTGATTCAATATTTGAGCTAGATAACCGAACTGCCTCTCGAAATAAGAATTTAAAGCTAGTAAAAAAAAATATTAACTGATAGCCCAAATCTTTTCTCTTATAAAATAACACAGATTTGGAATATCATTCTCTAGAAATATCGTTAAAAGCACTCTAAAATGTTTAAATATATGATCTATAAATCTTACTAAAAATCGTCCTTGTTGAAATGGGAGTTATGAAACTCTTACCTTTCTCCATATGCTCTCTTCCCTTTTCCATTCTAACTCTCTCACCTCAGAACACTCTCAGACACAACCTTCTTGTTTTTCCTGTTGTTAAGTAGAAGAACCTCGCTAATCTTTCATTATGTGCTGCTCTCAATCTAGATTATTATTAATCCTTCCATGCGCTTCGTCTGAATTGAAGAAATGAATTGATTTACCACCGAACTGCACTTACCTTACCACCGAAGTGCCCTTTCCTAGTGAAAACCTCATTACCGTAGTATCATAACCGTGGGTATCTATAGTGTATGGCAACCTTAAACAAGACTCCATCTGGCTACTGACCCCACCAGGTGTTCCTTAACTTCGCTGTAATCAGAACAGAAGCACGGCCGAGTGGAAAAGCCGCTCTCGATTACTATACAGCTAAGCCACATTGGTTGTGATAAGTCGCTGACAGAAGTTCCGATTCGGATCGACTTTCGCGACGGTAGCCAAGGTTCGGATCCTACGGTAATCAGGAGGTCCTTACTCGGAATAAAAGGTCTCAAAAAAAGGATAGCAAATCGGTAGTAAAAAAAAAGAAAAAGAAGCCTAACCCCTCTCCTTCATATCAAAAGTGAGTGGGTTATGTGAATGAGTGCTTAAGGGCTGCATGGAGGAGGGGGGGGGGGTTTGCGAGAGCCCCTATTCTTTGTACCTGACGGTGCCCAAACAGAGGGGTAGTATTCTTTAGAAGCGGTGATGTGTGCCATCTCCACTGTGGGAAGGCGGTTGAAGAATAAAGAAGTGTGGGTGGATTGATTGGTGAGATGTGAGACCCTCCTCCCCAAGTGCTATAGGGGAAGCCCCCCCCCCCCTCAAGTGCTATAGGCAATGACTGTAATGGGCGGGTGTGTCGTGGTCCCTGTGTTGCCATACCTCCTAATCTTAGTCAGCGATAGAATGATGCATCTAGTGACTATGAAAGGGGCTAGGAGGGATGGGTAGTTTTGGTTAAGGTTAACTGGTATTGGTTTTATTTAATGTGCTAAGTCAAAATAAAGGTCACTTATTTATGCAAGTTCATTCCTTTTCTCTCTTTTCAGATCTTCTACTTTAATTTTAACGGGCGAAGCTTAGGTATGTTAAGCTAATTACGACATTTGTGATAGGGAAAACTACTAGGCCAGGAATCCTGGTTGACTGGCATATATGGTCGTGGCGAGAGCGAGCAACGCTTGAGAAAGGGATCGGGGTTTTTTTGTTTTGTTTTTAATCTCCCGTTCAGTTGTGTACCCACCCCGTGATTCGAGCCTAGTGTCGAGGATGCAGCGAGGGACCCTGGCAAAGGGTGGCCCTGGTTTGCCCTCCCCCCTCGACCGTTCAGTGCCTCCTGCCACAGTTGGCTGAAGACGCGCTATTAAAACCTAGTCTCTTTCCTTCTCTGCTATGTTAGCAGAGTTTGTGATCTTTTCTACTTTTCTCTGCCCCAAATAGGAAGTCGATAGTTCATTTTTGTTCATTTTAATTTTATTTTGATCTAAATTAAAGATATTAAAAGTTGCCTTAATTGGATAGAACTATTAAATAGGAGTAATTATTGTTGAATAATGAAATAATTAATTTGAAGTATTCATAATTTTTTTTCGTGTTGCGTCATCGTCTTGATCTTGATAAAACAAAACCTTGTTATTTCAGTATAAAATCCAAACAAAGCCAAACTACCTTTATGAGGTAATGATAGTCTACAACTACTATTTCATCTTTTACTTCATTGTCATATAATGAAGGGGTGCTAGTTGAATTAGCTTGTATGTAAAATATTTAAAAAAAAGCTTTGTAGATAATGACAGCGAAGTTTAGATCCATTTGAGTGGTCTAGCTTTCAGGAAAATTGGTATATATTTATATAGAAGTCGATATAAATATATATGAGTGTGGATGAATACCCATAAGGTTTGAAATAAAGGATGTATATTACCATTATTCAACTTTTCTCGCTTCTTGGCTGCTATTAACATTTATTTCCCTTGACTTTGTGACAAACTGCAAGTTGCTTTTTATTAAGATTGTTAAAAGTTGCAGGTTGTGCAAAATACTCGCTATGTAATTTAAACGATTTCTAATCATTTAATTTTTAAGGTTTTATTAAGTTCTTATTGAATAAAGATTGCCACAGCCTCTTCGAAGTTGGGTTTGTTTATATTTTATTACATATATATATATATATCAACTGTATTTATAGTTCATGATTGCACTTAAAATATGTATTGCTAATAATAAATACAATGATGTAGGAGAAAGAATCTTCCTATATATGAAAACCAGTCTAGTGAAATGTTCTAACATTCAAGCCACTCCTAGTTCCACACATGTATCCTTGTCAATGCTGTATGTGGTATCAAATTACAATCCAAAATGTACTTTTATTTCCATCTTTCCCAGTGAAGGGACAACAATCGCCTCGGCGGTTAAGGTACGTCCCTTAAGCGCACAGCTTCGATGAACACCGCCGATCGGATAGGATTTCAGAACGAGCCACCACTCTGCATATGTGCAGGTTCTCATTTGTGTGTGTAATTATGTTAAACAAACCCATCATAACCACAAAGAAGAACATACTTCTGCATTGTAAGGTCATTTAATGAATTAATGGGATTACTATACGACATCCCCCGACACAATCTTGCAAACAAAATATACAACACAAAAAGATGTCTGGCCAACTACTTATCTGGTAGATGTGAGATGTGCACACGTAACATTTGCTGGGCAATCATCAAATACCAGAAACTTCACAAATGGAGTACCACAAGGTTCCATTTTATCACCCACCCTTTTTAATACCCACATGTATGACATACCTGCAGCATCTTGGGCTGATGACATAAAACATACAAGCACTAAAATGTAAACACCAACTCAGTTCTTGCAGCCCCTCCACGACCGATTTACCTCTACCATACTCTCAATAGCACTAACCAAATCCACATTCACGCTTACCAACCACAAGGCAGAACACACACCCAATGGTCATATTCCCCAAACACACAAAACAAAAATTTTCGGTGTAATACAACACGTCAGTCATTCAAACGCTATATATCAAACCTTAAAAAAACACATAAAAACCAAGGCAACGCATAAATAAAACTTGCACATACATTTGGACATAAAATGAAACCACTACCCCAGTATACAAACAAGTTCCGCATTGGATCTCAATCTGTCTTACACTAATTGACACCATAGAGAACAAAACCCTCTGGGATCTTTTCTTCAGGGGTTGTTCCCAGAGAGGCTCTGGCCTTCTCGTGGCGAGGGGGGTCAGCCCTGCGCCCTTTAGGGGACCCATGGTGCTGCCAACAAGACTTTTAACATGCCCCTCTTTCTTTCCTCCTCTATTACGCTCTTCCACGGCCTTTTATTTACCCCTCTTCCTTCACCTATCTAGTGGTCCTTTTCGATACCCGACCTCTGTTCGTTTAATGGATTGATTCCGAATTGTTCTTTCATGAAGGTGAAAGAGGCTGGGCATCTCCACCGCCTTCGTCTACCGCATGCCCAAGGAGAAACCCATCGTTGTCCCCTTTTCTCCGTGCGTAGGAGAACTCGGGCAGCCTCTTAGGTTTCAAAAGATGGTGTGGTGGATCCGTATCCATTCTCCAAGAGGACATACCGGACGTAACTGATTGTATAGTTACAGTAGTGCCGGGCCCTTGTAGGCCTCCATGGTGGGAAGCCCCAAGGGAAAATGCGAAGTTTTTTTTCTTTTTGCAATGGCTAGCCATAAACCAAAAACCTCCCCTTCTCGTAAGGGTTCTCGTGCCAAACGTTCCTTAGCTCCTCTTTCAGCCTTCCCTCGCTCGTCGGACCCCTATTCCAACGAAGTAGACCCAGATCTAGATTATCCTTGCTTTCTTGTCATGAGTTCATCATCGGACACCCGACTTGCAAAAGTCGATGTGTTTGACGTCAATGAATCTTTTGAGTCCCGCTATGGTGAACCCCGCCGGATGTGGTCAAGAAGAAGTGGTGATGTCTTAATTAGGGTGTCATCCCACTCTCAACACAACCTTGTGCGAAATCTATCTTTGATAGCTTAAATTCCAATAACCGTCTCGCCCCATCCGCGTCTGATTTTGTCAAAGGTGTCCCCCGTAAGGGGCGCGGCGATTTGCCATCCTGGCCGCCGTGCTGACGGGATCCAGCGCTCCGTCCGGCCCCAGCTTAGCCTCTCTTCCTTCCTTCAAAATACTTGTTTCCTCTCTTTTCACACAACCTCTCCCACAACTTTCTCTGGTCAGCCTCTAATTTCAAAGGGTAGATGCTGACCTTCCTTTCAGCCAACCGTCCCGCATTGGGGCTGAGGGGGTGGGGGACAAAGTTCCCTAACCCCTGAGCTCCGGTCTGGGGTGGCTGGTTTTTAACAACCTGCTTCATCCCCACCCATACCTTCCACACATCCCTTTTCCTCTCCTCTTCACAAACTATATTTTTTACGCCGTGTCTAAGGTGGAGCCGCCAGGCCACCAGGCGGGAGGGGTGGTCCCAAATGGCGGCGCCGGGCTTGTAAGCACCTCTCGCAGTGCGGGCTACTGCGAGAGGTGTGCGCAATTGCATCCCGTGTTTAAAAAAGGGTCACCGTGCCCAATGATGAAGATAAAAAAAAACAAACCCAACCCTCAACTTCCCCTGTTCCATCGACGGAGCCGCCCTCGGGCAGCTCCAGCAAAAAAATGGAGGTCCCCCTCCCTGTGCTTGCACAGGGGACCCTCCATATTTCTCTAACCGGAGAGGAGGCTTACTCCTCTCCTTCGCCTACGAGTGCAGGGGACTCCCCCTCACCCCCTTCTCTGGAGGTGCTTTCGGGCACCTCCCTTTTCCCAGCGGCAGTCCCCTCTTTTCTTTCCAAGGGGACTGCCAAGAAAGCCAGCAGGCAGCCGCTCCCCATCAAAGCGGCTCGGTAGGGCAAACCCCCTTAGGGGGGGAGAGGGAAGCCAGGCCCCTTCGGTCGCTTCCCTCAAAAGACCTGCTGGCAAGAATTTTAAACCTTGCTGGGGTCAAGGCCTGTGCCTCCCCACACAAGACTGGCGAAACTGCCAAGGGGACCTGCGTTTTCTTGTTAGGGGATGGCCAACTGGAGGCCCCTCCTGTGATAGACATGGTCCTTGAGGAGACCCAGCCTCAGACGGTAGGGCCTTCCATGGGGGGGAATTCGGGCTCGGCGCCAAGCACCGAACCCGAATCCGCCCCTATGCAAGGTCCTCCTCAAATGGCTGAGGACTCCGTGGCAGTAAAAGGAGGGGAGGGATCTCCTCCGACAGGTGCCCCTACGACAACCAGGACCTTCTCCATTTCGGAGAGGGACCTGGCCGAGGCTGGTCCATCTGGCCTAGGGGCTTCTGCCGGCGGAGGTGAAAAGCGGGTTCATTCCCCGCCCTCCTCTCCAAAAAAGACTCGGGGCTCCTCTCCATCCGCGGGGGCTGCGGGGACGGATGGGTCTGCTACCACTTTGGTAGGCGACCAAGCCAAGATCGGTACATCCGGCCCCTCTACCCCCTCGTGTGCGGAGCCCCTGACCAAGACTAACACCAAGAGTGCACAGGGCGGAGCCTCGATGACATCGGGGCCCCTGATTCAGAGGTTACCTGGCGTTTTCGAGCCCGCTGGCTTCAAACGCTTCCTCGTTATTCGCTCCACTGATGGCACCATGTTGTCCAAGGGCAACATGATCCATCAGAGGAGAGGATTAGCTAGTGCAATTGGTAGAGAGCCGAAGGTGACCCGTTTCTCGGACGGGAGCCTTCTGGCGAATGCGGCGAATCCCGCCGAGGCGGCCAAGATAAGTGCTCTTCGGACACTTCATGGCACCCCGGTGAGTGTGACGCCGCACTCTACCATGAACTTTGTGAAAGGAGTAGTTTATGCGAGGGAACTCGTTGACTACTCCATTGAGGACATCACCCTAGAGCTGGCCGACCATGGGGCGGTCAAGGTCGAACGTGTGATGAGAAAACAGGGAGGGACCTCGAGACCCACCCCTACACTCTTCGTCACATTCGACTGTGACAAGCTCCCTGAGTCGGTGCGTGCCGGTTGGTACCGCTACCGCGTGAAGGCATTTGTGCCACTGCCGCGGCGGTGCTATTACTGTCACCGCTTCGGCCATACGAATCGCTCATGTAGACGTGCAAAGTCGGGGTCACCCGAAGTCTGTGTAAATTGCTCCAAGGTCGCACACGATAAGTCCAAATCGTGTGTGGCCAAGTGTGTCAATTGCGGAGAGCCGCACCCTGCTTCTTCGAAGCAATGTGGTGCATATCTCCTGGAGAAAGAAATCCTGGCCGTTCAGGCCCAGGATAGACTCTCATTACGCGAGGCTAAGGACTTGGTCCTGGCGCGCCCAGCTCTGCCTGGGACGTCATATACCTCAGTAGTTCGAAAGACACCCTCTGCTCCAGGCCAACGAGCACGGTTGTTTCCGCGCCCATTCGGTGCCCTTCTGCGGGCTCTACCCAACCCGGGCGCTCCCCTGGTAAAGCTGGCGGCAAAAAGGGTTCATACCCAGCCCCGGCTAAAACCAGGGCTCCCCCCTCTTCGCCAGCGTGACCGTTTCCCGCAAGGCGAAACGGCCACGCGCCTCCACAGAGTCGTTAGACTCACAGGAGGCAACACCCCTGAAGATGGTCGCTAGGCCATCTTCAGGGGTTCCTAAAGCTGTCCCCCGAAAGGAGCTTCGGCTCCTTCGCCCACGCCCCGAGGTGGAGCGAGTGGCTCGGAGACGGTGGTTCCTCGAAAAGAGGCCCCCCCGCCTCCGAAGCCGCTGCGCCCGCCTAAGGTTTCGAGGCGGAGGGAGGAAAAGACTCGCATGGCGAGCCCAACCTCCCCCAATAAGTCCTCGAAGGCGACAGCGCCCGGGGTTCTGCCCCCGGGAAGCGTACGGCCATTCCCGTGAGGGTCTTCAATTCGAGGAGGGGCCCCGCGTCTCCGAGCTAGGCCTGGAGGGCATATTCCTTCAATGGAATTGCCGTGGACTCCGGGCCAACTGGGAGGAGCTGCGGAGGCTCGTCCCGTTCCCCGTTAGCTATTTTTTTGCAGGAGACCATGCTAGGCGCGTGCCCCCTGCCTGCCCTCCCGGGGTATAAGGGTCTTGCGACCCCACCACCGCGGGATGGCCGGGCTGGGGGATGCGCGGTTTACACCCGGCATCATGTCTCCGTTCTTCCTTTCTCTTTAGATACCTCCTTTCAGGCAGTGGCTGTGCAGCTGCACCTGGATAGGAGGTATACTATCATTTCTGCGTACATTCCACCGTCAGCTGACTTCGACGCGGGGGACTTCCGCCGCGTCGTGGCACGGTTGCCGAGGCCCGTTCTCTTGCTTCGAGATCTGAACGGCAGGCATCCTCTCTGGGGAAATTACTCCATAAATCCCAGGGGTCAAGTCCTTGCCGATCTGATCTAAGAGCTCGAGATGGGTGTCCTAAACGTAGATGAGTTTACGCATCACTGTCCGAGAACCGCTTCATTTTCTTGCCTTGACCTATTTTTGTGCTCTTCGGATGCACAGCCTGATTTTGATTGGGGGGTGGTCGATGACCTCCATGGTAGTGATCACTTTCCCATTCAAATATCATTTTCAGGGCAACTGCCGCCTGAGAGACCACCTCGGTGGTGCTTGGCGCGGGCGCGGTGGCCTGCATTTCAGGAAATGACTGAATTCTCTATCTCAGTCGAGGAGTTTAGGTCGGTAGATGAGGACGTCTGGCCGTTTTGCACGCCGACCACTCCCATGGTGGTCGGCCGAGTGTGAGACGGCCCTCAAACAGAAGCGTTATGCCTACATGCGCTATAAGCGCCGCCCGAACGATTTCCCTGTCGCTGAATTTCGTCGGGCTAGGGCTAGGTTCCGGTATATTTCGAAGCACGCCCGCCGCTCTTCTTGGCGGGCATACGTGTCTTCACTTAACGGGAAGACCCCTTTAGCTGAGGTGTGGAAGCGAGTCAAAAGGATTCGGGGCAAGTTCTCGCAGGACCCCCCTCCCGTTCTCCAGGAGAATGGGACCGCAATCTCGGACCCCGCGTCCGTGGCGGAATCCTTAGCGACCGCTTTTTCCGCATTCTCTAGCCGTGATGCTGCTCCGCCAGCATTCAATGCACGTCGTGATGTCGTGGAAGGCCGCCGGCTGGACTTTACCTCCAGAGGCGGAGAACCCTTCAACGACAAGTTTACTGTGAGTGAGTTGCGTTCCGCTCTCGCTTCGTGCGCGGACACCGCCCATGGTCCGGACGATGTCCCGTACGCCATGCTTCGACACCTGGGTGAGCGAGGCATGGCCTTTCTGTTAGATTTGTTCAACAGGATCTGGGTGGAAGGTCTTCTCCCAGACTCCTGGCGAATCGCTACTGTGCTCGCCTTTCGCAAACCGGGGAGAGATCACTCTACTCCGACCGGTTTCCGCCCAATCTCTCTAACCTCTTGCGTGTGCAAGTTGATGGAGAAATTGGTAAATGTTAGATTAGCCTATTTCCTGGACAGCGGAGGCCATCTGTCTTCTGCACAGTGCGGCTTCCGTAAGTTCCACTCCACGTCGGATGCTCTGCTCCGACTGGAAAATGCCGTCTGCGAGGCTTTCCTTCGTAGACAGCACTACGCCACAGTGTTTTTTGATCTGGAGAAGGCCTATGATACCGGATGGCGATACGGTATCATGGAGATTCCACACGATTGGGGCGAGGGGACGCCTCCCAATGTTTATATCTGAATTTTTGCGAGATCGTCGATTCCGCGTACGGGTGGGGGGGGGAGCCCTCTCCGGCCCAAAGGAGCAGGAAGAGGTTGTCCCGCAGGGAAGTGTCCTCAGTGTCACACTCTTTGCCCTGAACATCAACGGCATCACCTCGGTGGTGCCGGAAGATGTTCTCGCTACGCTCTACGTGGACGACCTTTCGATCTCTTTTGGCGCGGCCCAGATGCCAACTCTGGAGCGTCGACTCCAACAGGCATTGAACCGCGTCTCTCGCTATGCCGAAGCGCACAGGTTTCGGTTTTCTTTGGCCAAGACTAAGGTGGTGCACTTGTGCCGCCATCCACGGCTTCACCCCGACCCAGATTTGTTTCTTAATGGGGTGCGCCTGGATCTGGTTGAGTCGCATCGTTTCCTTCGTCTTGTATTCGTCTGACGCCTCACCTGGGAGGCTCATATTCGCAGCCTTAGGGTCTCTTGTACCCGCGCCATGGATATTCTCCGTTCCGTGACGTTCAGCGCTTGGGGCGCTGATAGGGCTACCGCCTTACTTTTTTATCGATCCTTTGTTCGCTCGAAGCTCGACTACGGATGCGAGTTTTATGCATCCGCAGCCGAGCGTTTATTGCGGAAGGTGGATTCGATCCACCACACCGGCCTTCGCCTTGCGACCGGTGCCTTCCGCACTTACCCCATTGAGAGCCTGTTGGTCGATGCTGGGGAGATGCCACTCGCTCTGCGCCGCATGCAGTGCATCACTCGCCTGTACGCGCGAGCCCGGCGCCTCCCTCAGTCGCCAACAGCTCTCACTGCATCCGCAGCTGATCTCGATCGTGCCTATGCCGCCGAGAGACGCCAGTCATACCCTAAGCCCTTTGGGTTTAGGTAGATATAGCTCTCGGGCCGGTGGCGCCCCTGGTTCTGCCCAGGACGCCACCCTGGAGGGTACCACATTTGGCTATTTGTCGCCACGCCTCTGCTCCCAAAGCTTGTACTGCGCCGGGAGTATTGCGTTCGACCTTTTTGGAGCACACACCGTGTCACGCTGGTACCGTGCCAGTGTATATGGATGGCTCCAAGTCCCAAGAGGGGGTCGGCTTCCACGCCGTATCCCCTCTGTTTGAAGTCAGCGGGGCTCTACCAGGCGCTTGCTTCTGTCTTCACGGCCGAACTGGTGGCAATACACCACTCGGTACGGGAGATTACGCGACGTGCCCGGTTCGGAGAGCGGATTGTGATCTATAGCGACTCACAAAGCGCCCTGAGTGCTCTCGGGGCATTGGAATCTCCGCATCCCCTGGTTCGCGATATCCGTGACGCCACGGTTTTGGCGAGCCGGGCAGATGTCGAGATTATCTTCTGCTGGGTTCCTGGACATGTAGGAATTGCGGGGAATGAGCGCGCCAAAGAGTCCGCGAGGACTCTGCGACCGGACCAGCGTTTCGCTCTTCCTCACACCGACTACATGGCAGGAATACGGGCAGCTCTTCGGACTGCTTGGCAAAGAAGATGGGAGACGGTCGAAGGGAACTTAAAGTTGCGTGCCATTGCGCCGCGACTGTTCCCATGGACCTATCCCCCAATGCCGCGGCGGCTTCAGGTTGCTTTCTGTCGTCTCCGAATCGGACACACTCGTGTGACGCATCGCTATCTGATGGAGCGCTCGCCTGCGCCCTATTGCAACGACTGCGTCGTCCCCCAGACTGTTCGGCACATTCTTGTCGAATGTCCCAGTCTGGGTGATCTTCGCGCACGATACCTGTCCCGGTACCGGTATGGGCGGGGTCGCTATCGCCTGTCCCTTGTGCTCGGGACAGATTCGTACACATTGACTTCTTGGGGGAGGCCGGCCTTCTCCCTATTATTTAAGCAAGGTTTGTTTGTTTTTTTGTTTTGTTTTGTTTGTTTTTTTTCCTTTAGTTGCACGCTCCTGCGCCGGGGGGACCTCTCCCCCACGCACCAGCTTGCTTCCCTTTTCCCCTTTTGGGGTGTTGTTGTTTTTTTTCTTTTCTCTCTTTAATTTTATTTTAAAGTAGCCTAGAACTAGGCCAGTTTTAATACGGCGACTAATGCCCAAGTAGGCAGTCGCCAGATGAGCTCTTAAAAAAAAAAAAAAAAAATGTTAAAGGTGTCCGTTCAAACGAAATAAAGGACTACGACCCCACCCGCCTTCAGAGTAAGCTCAGTACCCAACGTGTCACACACGTACACAGGGTAACTAAAACATTAGGCTCCACTAAAGTCTCAACCGCCACACTGATTTTAACATTTGAACGACAAGAACTGCCGCAGTATATTAAAGCTGGGTTCCTTCGTGTCCCGGTAAGTCCCTACATCGAACTACCCAGACGCTGCTTCAATTGCAATCAATTTGGACATGTTGGCCGAGCCTGTCGGCACCCTCGCTCCTTCGTGAATTGTAGCTCTGACTACCATGGCCCCGAATGCACCAAAACACCCCACTATGCCAACTGCGGAGGTACCCACAGTGCTGCGTCGAAACTCTGCTCTATATTTTTATATGAAAAGGAAGTGCTCGCTTGGCGCGACTCCCTACGTCTAGATATAAGAGAGGCCGGCCAGCGTGCTCGAGCATAAACCTCGCCACTAGGCCGGTTCTTTGACGTTTTACGTGAAGCTGGACGAAACCGACCATCACGCGCGAATTCCTAGATCTACTCGCAGCGTCGAAAATATTAAGAATATGCAGTCGAAGCATCGCTCTCACACCGAGATAACCAATGTAGCCCATCCCCCCCCCTCTCTCCAGTAGATCCAGTTGGGAGAGACGCTCAGGGTGAGACACTTGAAGACATCAGACGCTATTTGAAAGAATCCTCAACATCGACCAGTGGAGGTTCATCCACCCGGCCCCGAGACCCAAAGCCCAGTGGTAAGAGGAAGGATTCCTCACCTGGGTCATCGACCACCAATAAGCGGGCAGCCTCTGGAGTTGACTCGGCCGAACCCCGAGAATCTTCAATGGACTCCTTCCCTATGGCTGAACATTCTATGCCCTTAAGTCCGTCCCGCCCTTCACAGCACTTAGGCCCCATCCTGATCCAAACGATGGCAGATATACACCCAGCTCCACACACCTCGCTCAGATCACCTATTCGTTCCACGCACCCTTCAACCCAAGATCCGATGGAATCAGTTGATACTCCAACATCACCAATCGTGGCGGTTGGACCAACTCCTCAGACACCGAAAATACCCTCGACCCATGAATCCGGATCTACCGGCCTAAAATCCCTTCTTGATCTTCCTTTTCCGCCAGGTTATGAGCCCGAATTACAATCAAGGGCCTCGGTCGGTTCTCCAAAATCCACGAAAAGAAACCCAGTTACTGCTCCATCTAGGATCTCTCCCCCTGCAAAAGCAGGCTCCTCAAAATCAGCTCTCCGCCTCCCAAGCTCTTTGGGACGAACCTCAAATACAATATCGGCCTCAAAAGAGAAAAAGATCTCCACAGTGGTATCTAATCGTCACACATAATGTCTTCCATTTTACAATGGAATTGTCAAGGAGTTCTTCCAAATTGGGAAGAACTCAAAATTCTTTTGACGACTATCCACCCCGCTGTTATTTGTCTTCAGGAGAATAAACTGGGTATACGGCCCTTTCCGCCGGTACCCGGCTTTCTCACTTTCAACTGTATTGCTCCTGCTGGAAGCCCCTCTCATGGGGGAGGGGGGTCAATCATGGTATCTTCATCCCACCATGTTTCTCCCATCTCCCTACATACTACCCTCCAAGCTGCTTCCGTGAGGTTTTTTCTTACTAAGCTTTTTACCGTTTGCTCTATTTTCCTACCCCCTTGTTTATCATTGTCAAGACCCGACCATTTAGAACTTATAGACCAGTTGCCCTCCCCATTCTTATTACTAGGAGATTTTAACGCCCGTCACCCACACTGGGGTGACTTAACTCGAAATGCCAAAGGCAGTGTTTTAGTCTCTTTTATTATCTGACTTTCTTTGTGTCTTAAATACTGGCAATTTTACCTCTTATCATGTCCAGACGGACTCTTTTAACTGTGTTAACCCGTCTGTTTGTTCCCCTGATTGCTTCACGGAATTTCGATGGTCAATTCTTGACGATCTCCATGGGAGTGACCACTTCCCTATTGTCTTGTCGGCCCTTCAGGTTAGCCCTCATACAACCATGCCCCTTAAGTGGGACTTAGGTCATGCAGATTGGGAAAGTTTCTAAGAGGCGTCCTTCACAAATGCATCTTTGGAGACCTTCAATGGAATGGACGCGGCAGTAGAATACTTTACATCGACTATCTACAATGCAGCTATCAAAAATTACAAGTTAGCCCATGCCCGATTCCGAAAGAACCGAACTTTGTGCAACAAGGTCGACTGAAACCGAGCTCGTGCCCTTCGCCAAAGAACGCTTCGTCAGGCTCGCCGAAATTCATGGCGCCGTTACGTTTCATCAATTTCCTCTATGACACCTACTGCTAAGATCTGAAAGAGGATTAATAAGATCAGGGGCCGTTATGCTAATCATCATACCCCCACACTCAACTTAGACGGTTCCTTGGAGAATGACGGCCTGGCGGTCAGCAATGCTTTTGCTGACCATTTCTGCGCCGTCTGCCCGCAGTGCGGGCTACTGTGAGGGGTGATGAGCTATTGCTTCCCGTATAAAATACAGGGTCACCATGCAAAATGATTAACAAATTAAAATAAACACCCTCAACTTCCCCTGTTCCATCGACGGAGCCGCCCTCGGTCAGCTCCACAGAAAAAATGGAGGCTCCCCCTCCCCCTGTGCTTGCACAGGGCACCCTCCATATTTCTCTAACCGGAGAGGAGGCTTACTCCTCTCCTACGCCTATGGGTGTAGGGGACTCCCCCTCACCCCCTTCTCTGGAGGTGCTTTCGGGCAGCTTCCTGTTTCCAGCGGCAGTCCCTCCTTTTCTTTCCATGGGGACTGCCAAGAAAGCCAGCAGCCAGCCCATAGCCGACCGCTCCCCAGTGAAGAGTGTCGGTAGGGCAAACCCCCTTAGGGGGGAGAGGGAAGCCAGGCCCCTTCGGTCGCTTCCCTCAAAAGACCTGCTGGCAAGAATATTAAACCTTGCCGGGGTCAAGGCCTGTGCCTCCCCACACCTGAATAGTGACAATGATGCCAACGAGACCTGAGATGTCCTTGGGAAGGGGGGGGGGATAGCCAACTGGAGCCCCCTTCCCTGAGATAGACATGGTCCTTGAGGCAACCCAGCCTCAGACGGTAAGGCCTTCCATAGGGAAGAATCCGGGCCAGGCGCCAAACACCGAACCCGAATCCGCCCCTATTCAAGGTTCTCCTCAAACGGCTAGGGTTTCCGAGGCAGTACAAGGAGATGGGGGGGATCTCCTCCGACCGGTGCCCCTATGACTGCCAGGACCTTCTCCATTTCTGAGAAGGACCTGGCTGAGGCCGGTCCATCTGGCTTAGGGGCTTCTGCCGGTGGAGGTGAGAAGTGGGTTCATTCCCCGCCCTCCTCTCCAAAAAAGAAAAAGACTTAAGACAAAAAAGACAAAGAAGACTCGGGACTCCTCTCCAACCGCGGGGGCTGCGGGGACGGATGGGTCTGCTGCCACTTTGGCAAGCGACCAAGCCAAGATCGGCACATCCGGCCTCTCTACCCCTACCCCCCACCCCCGGGTGTGCAGCCCCTTACTATGACTAAGCCTAAAATGTACAGGGCGGAGCCTCGATAACATCGGGGCCCCTCATTCAGAGGTTACCTGGCGTTTTCGAGCCCGCTGGCTTCAAACGCTTCCTCGTTTTTCGCTGCACTGATGGCAACATGATCCATGAGAGGAGAGCATTAGCTAGTGTAATTGATAAAGAGACGAAGGTGACCCGTTTCTCGGACGGGAACCTTCTGGCGAATCGGAGAATCGCTCCGAGGTGGCCAAGATAAGTGCTCTTCGGATACTTGATGACTTCCCGGTGAGTATGACGCCGCACTCTACCATGAACCTGTGATGAGAAAACAGGGAGGGGCCTTGAGACCCACCCCTACACTCTTTGTCACGTTCGACTGTGATAATCTCCCTGTGCCGGTGAGTGCTGGTTGGTACCGCTACCGTGTAAAGGCATTCGTGCCACTGCCGCGGCGGTGCTATTACTGTCACCGCTTCGTCATACGAATCGTTCATGTAGACGTGCAAAGTCGGAGTCACCCGAAGTCTGTGTAAATTGCTCCAAGGCCGCACACGATAAGTCTAAATCGTGTGTAGCCAAGTGTGTCAATTGCGGAGAGCCGCACCCGGCTTCTTCGAAGCAATGTGGTGCATATCTCCTTGAGAAAGAACTCCTGGCCGTTCAGGCCCAGGATCGACTCTCATTCCGCGAGGCTAAGGACTTGGTCCTGGCGCGCCCGGCTCTGCTTGGACGTCTTATGCCTCAATAGTTAGAAAGGCACCCTCTGTTGCTGGCCCATCCAGGCCAACGAGCACGGTTGTTTCCGCGCCTATTCGGAGCCCTTCTGCGGGTTCTACTCAACCCGGGCGCTCCCCTGGTAAAGCTGGCGGCAAAAGGGGTTCACACCCAGCCCCGGCTAAAACCTGGGCTCCCCCACCCTTTCCCCAGCGTAGCCGTTTCCCGTAAGGCGAAACGGCCACGCGCCTCCAGCAATTCGTTAGACTCACAGGAGGCAACATCCCCCATGATTGGTCGCCAGGCCATCTTCCTGGGTTCCTAAAGCTGTCCCCCAAAAGGAGCTTCGGCTCTTTCGCCCACGCCTAGTGGTGGGCTGATTGGCTCGGAGACGGTAGTTCCTCGAAAAGAGGCCCCTCCGCCTCCTAAGCCTCAACGCCTACCTAAGGTTTTGAGGCAGAGGGGGGAAAAGACTCGCATGGCGAGCCCAACCTTCCCCAATAAGTCCTCGAAGGCGACAGCGCCTTCAGCGCTTTGTCCGGCCAACAGCGCCCGGTGTCTGCCTCCAGGAAGCGTACGTCCATTCCCGTGAAGGTCTTCTGTTCGAAGAGGGCCCCCCCGAGTCTCCTCCGAGCTAGGCCTGGAGGGCGTATTCCTTCAATGGAATTGCCGTGGACACCGGGCAAATGGGAGGAGATGCGGAGGCTCGTCCCGTTCTCCGTTAGCTATTTTTCTGCAGAAGACCATGTTGGCGCGTGCCCCCTACCCGCCCTCCCGGGGTATAAGGGTCTTGCGACACCACCACCACGGGATGGCCGGGCTGGGGGAAGCGCGGTTTACACCCGGCAGGATGTCTCCGTTCTTCCTCTCACTTTAGCTACCTCCTTTCAGGCAGTGGCTGTACAGCTTCACCTGGATATGAGGTATACTATCATTTCTGCATACATTCCACCGTCAGCTGACTTCGACGCGGGGGCATTCCGCCGCGTCGTGGCACGGTTGCCGAGGCCCTTTCTCTTGCTAGGAGATCTGAACGGCAGGCATCCTGTCTGGTGGGATTATTCAATAAATCCCAGGTGACAAGTCATTGCCGATCTGATCGAAGAGCTTGAGATGGGTGTCCTAAATGTGGATCAGTTTACGAATCACTACCCGAGAATCGCTTCATTTAAAGCCTTGATCTATCTTTGTGCTCTTCGGATTCAAGCCTGATTTTGATTAGGGGGCGGTCGATGACCTTCATGGTAGTGATCACTTTCCTATTCAAATATAATTTTCAGGGCAACTGCCGCCTGAGAGCCCACCTCGGTGGTGCTTGGCCTAGCCGCGGTGGCCTGCATTTCATGAAATGACTGAATTCTCTATCTCAGTCGAAGAGTTTAGGTCGGTAGATGAGGCCGTTGAGTTCTTCTCCGACAACCACATCGCCGCGGGCCTGACTACTATTCCTGGCCGTTTTGCACGCCGACCACTCCCATAGTTATCGGCCGAGTGTGAAACAGCCCTCAAACAGAATCGTTATGCCTACATGCGCTATAAGCGCCGCCCGAACGATTTCACTGTCGCTGAATTTCGTCGGACTAGGTTCCGGTATATTTCGAAGTACGCCCGCCGCTTTTCTTGGCGGGCATACGTGTCTTCACCTAACGGCAAGACCCCTCTGGTAGAGATGTGGAAGCGAGTCAAAAGGATTCGGAGCAACTTCTCGCCGGACCCCTCTCCCGTTCTCCAGGAGAGCGGGACCGCAATCTCAGACCCCGCGTCCGTAGCAGAATCCTTCGCGATCGCTTTCTCTGCATTCTCTAGCCGGGATGCTGCTCTGCGAGCATTCAATGCACGTCGTGATGTCGCGGAAGGCCACCGGCTGGACTTTACCTCCAGAGGCGGACAACCCTTCAACGACAGGTTTACTGTGAGTGAGTTGCGCTCCGCTCTTGCTTCGTGCGCGGACACTGCCCATGGTCCGGACGATGTTCCGTACGCCATGCTTTGACACCTAGGTGAGCGAGGTATGGCCTTTTTGTTAGATTTGTTCAACAGGATCTGGGTGGATTCCTGGTGAATCGCTACTGTGCTCGACTTTCGCAAGCCGGGGAGAGATCAGTCTACTCCGGCCGGTTTCCGCTCAATCTCTCTACCCTCGTGTGCAAGTTGATGGAGAAATTGGTAAATGTTAGATTAGCCTTTTTTTCCTGGACAGCTGAGGCCATCTGTCTTCTGCACAGTGTGGCTTCCGCAAGTTCTACTCCACGTCGGATGCTCTGCTCCGACTGGAAAATGCCGTCTGCGAGGCCTTCCTTCGTTGACAGCACTACGCCAGTGTTTTTCGATCTGGAGAAGGCCTATGATACCGCATGGCGATACGGTATCATGGAGACTCTCCACACGATGGGGCGAGGGGACGCCTCCCAATGTTTATATCTGAATTGTTGCGAGATCGTCGATTCCGCGTACGGGTGGGGGGAGCACTCTCCGGCCCAAAGGAGCAGGAAGAGGGTGTCCCGCAGGGAAGTGTGCTCAGTGTCACACTCTTTGCCCTGAGCACTAACGGCATCACCTCGGTGCTGCCTGGAAGATGTTCTCGCAACGCTCTACGTGGACGACCTTTCGATCTCTTTTGGCGCGGCCCAGATGCCAACTCTGGAACGTCGACTCCAACAGGGATTGAACCGCGTCTCTCGCTATGCCAAAGCGCACAGGTTTCGGTTTTCTTTGGCCAAGACTAAGGTGGTGCACTTCTGCCGCAATTCACGTCTCCATCCCGACCCAGATTTGTTTCTTAATGGGGTGCGCCTGGATGTGGTTGACTCGCATCGTTTCCTTGGTCTTGTATTCGACCGACGCCTCACCTGGGAGGCTCATATTCGCAGCCTCAGGGTCTCTTGTACCCGCGCCATGGATATTCTCCGTTCCGTGTCGTTCTGCGCTTGGGGCGTTGATAGGGCTACTGCCCTACTTTTTCATCGATCCTTTGTTCGTTCGAAGCTCGACTACGGATGCAAGTTTTATGCATCCACAGCCGAGCGTTTATTGCGGACTGTGGATTCGATCCACCACCCCGGCCTTGGACTTGCGACCGGTGCCTTGCTCACTTCCCCCATTAAGAGCCTGTTGGTCGATGCTGGGGAGATGCCACTCGCTCTGCACCGTGTGCAGTGCATCACTCGCCTGTACGCGCGAGCCTGGTGCCTCCCTCAGTCGCCAACAGCTCTCACTGCATCCGTCTTTGATCTCGACGGTGCCTATGCCCCCGAAAGACGCCAGTCATACCCTAACCCTTTGGGTTTAGGGCCAGAAAACTCCTTCGAGAGGTAGATATAGCTCTCTGGCCGGTGGCGTCTCTGGTTCTGCCCAGGACGCCACCCTGGAGGGTACCACATTTGGCTATTTGTCGCCACGCCTCTGCTCCGAAAGCTTGTACGGCGCCGGGAGTATTGCGTTCGACCTTTTTGGAGCACACCTCGTGTCACGGTGGATCCGTGCCAGTATATACGGATGGCTCCAAGTCCCCAGAGGGGGTCAGCTTCCACGCCGTGTCCCCTCTGTTTGAAGTCAGCGGGTCTCTGCCAGGCGCTGCGTCTGTCTACACGGCCGAACTGGTTGCAATTCACCACTCGGTATGGGAGATTACGCGACGTGCCCGGTTCGGAGAGCGGATTGTGATCTATAGCGACTCACAAAGCGCCCTGAGTGCTATCGGGGCATTGGAATCTCCGCATCCCCTGGTTCGCGATATCCGTGACGCCACGGTTTGGGCGAGCAGGGCGGATATCGAGATTATCTTCTGCTGGGTTCCTGAACATGTAGGAGGAATGGGCCTGCCAAAGAGTCCGCGAGGACTCTGCGACCGGATCAGCGTTTCGCTCTTCCTCACACCGACTACATGGCAGGAATACGGGCATCTCTTCCGACTACTTGGCAAATAAGATGGGAGACGGTCGAAGGAAACTTAAAGTTGCGTGCCTTTGCGCCGCGACTGTTCCCATGGACCTATCCCCCAATTCCGCGACGGCTTCAGGTTGTTTTCTTTCGTCTCCGAATCGGACACACTCGTATGAGGCATCGCTCTTTGATAGAGCGCTCGCCTGCGTTCTATTGTGACGACTGCGTCGTCTCCCAGACTCTTCGGCACATTCTTGTTGAATGTCCCAGTCTAAGTGATCTTGGCGCACGTTACCTGTCCCGGTACCGGGATGGGCGGGATCGCTACCGCCTGTCCCTTGTACTCGGGACGAGTTCGTGCACATTGACTGGTGGACTTGTTGAATTTTGAGTGGCGGCAGGCCTTCTTCCTATTATTTAACCAGTTTGTTTTGGTTTTTTCCTCTATAGATTGCACGCTGTTGCGCCGGGGGGACCTCCCCCGACGCAGGACCTTGCTTACTACTCGTTTCCTTTTCCCTTTTTAAAAATTTTTGGTGTTGTTTGGGTTTTGTTTTTGGGGTTTTTTTTGTGTTATTGCATTAGATTTTAAGGTAGCCTAGTACTAGGCAGTTTTAAATACGGCGCCTAATGCCCAAATAGTTAGTCGCCAGATAAGCTCTTAAAAAAATATATATATATTCAAGGTGCTTCAGGGATGGTATTATTTTTGTTGCCCTCCTTCGTACTGACTCTAACAAGTTTATATCATGTCTAAGATGTGGTGACCATGCTTGCATAAGCTATGGGACACTTTGCTCTAAATAAGGTACATGAGTACTGCCCTACTTTCAAACAAAAATTTTCTCAGTCTAAAGCTTGAGTGACGGATGTTACATTGAAACGTATTACCTTGTTCTGGCTGAATTAAATTTAATTGGAAGCGGGAGTGCCCGCTCATGGGTGCTAATTGCTTTGCTTGTAATCAAAAAGGCCATATTAAATCCATGTGCAGAAATCTGGAAAGGATTTATTTTGGTAAAACTAAACACAATTTAAAGGGAATAATTAAGTCCACAAACTGGACAAGGCTAAAATCACTGAGGTAGATTTTTGCAATATAATGGGTGACTTATCACTCCGATCGATATCATTTGATAATATATATAATTGTAACTACCAATACTGCTAAAATTTTGTAAGCGTCCACACCCTCACTTTTGCCGCACTTCCATCCAACAAGAACCCAGTTTACGTATTACCATTTGTGATCCTCCTCTATTTACATGCATTTAAAACCATTTAATTACCATGTAACATCCTGTTAAATCCGGCAAATTACCTCTTTAATTATCTTTTACATATATTTTAAATGTCATTCCAAAATTCAAATTTACTCCTTTATATATCTCTCACGTCACTCCGTCGTTGTATACCAATTTTCATCTTGTATTATATCCACTCAATTATCTCTTTGTTTTCATCTGGTAATTCTTAGATACAATTTATTTCCGCACGATCTCGTTGTACTTAATCCCTCGGATGTTTACCGCAGGCAGTCACGTTTAGGCCCAATCTCCAAATTCAACCTTCATTCTAACAAACAAATTTGTGTGTGCCGGGAATTATATTTATGTGCTATCTTTGTCAACAATATAATTAGCACACATAAAGCTATGAATATGTCTTTAATGTTACATTATTTCTAAATAATGTCAGGGTAACTATGGAATTAGATACAGGTGCTGCACATTCCCCTATATCTGAGAATACTTTCTCTAACGCATGGCCTATTGAGTGTGACAGGACTGTTCTCCATCCTTCTTCTATAAACTTTAATACTTATGGTGGTATTCCTTTCAAGGTATCAGGTGAAATTTCTGTCTGGGCTAGACTTGATTCTACTAATTCTTCTCAAACAATTAATGTCGTTGTTGAAGGATCAGACCCATGTCTTTAGAAATAGATTAATTAATCCCCTTCATCTAAATCAGGGGTCGCCAAACTTTTTTCACAGTGGGCTAGATAACTGAGAGAATGACGAGCGTGGGCTGCATAACCATTTTGCTCAATACAATATAGTGAATTACACAAAAAATAAAGACAACAAACATATTTATTTACCAAAAAGTTATCAAAAAAGGCGTCGTTTGCAATAAGAGGTAATACTTCAGTTTTGGGGCGAACAGTAGGGGGCGGTGTTAGTAGGCTACAATATATATCTTATGACGTCAGACGGTAGCTTCAGATGTGACCAATCATCGCATTATCTTTTTTTGTTGTTTGGGGGATTTGTAGCTTTTAGTCTGTATTATTTGGGTTTTTTTCGGGGTTTTTTTTTTGCAGTGAACGATAACAGCTTACTGGCAACGTCGTAGCTATAAATAGAACCCGCTTAGCAGTTCTGCCTGTTTTGTTATGGCTTTTTCGTGCTCTAGTTGTGCTTCTTCGTTATTCGAATTCGGGTTTATTTTGCATAACCGCTAAAAAATTTTTGGATTATTTAGAGGTACATAAACTAATCCAGAAACCTATAAAAGTAAGTATTGTTTGTCATTAGGTTAGGTTTTACTGCCAATAAAAAGTTGTTGGGAAAAAAAACAGTAAATTCAAGGGGACTGCTCGTGGGGGGAGATATCACTTAGGGAGGACCACCCTGCGATAATCCTGAGTTTCAATCAATTGGGGGGGTGGATCCCCCCAGTATATACTTATACCAAAAAATATAACCCGTAATTGTTCACATTTGATGTCATAAGACATATATTGTAGCCCAAAATTGTAGCCTATAAACAGCGCCACCTTCCGTGCGCCCCGAAACTTAAGTGTTACCGCACCCAGTGCGCACATATCTGAGTCTCACAAACTAAGCAGGAAAAAAGGCTAGTGAGATTTGTGAATTTTACACAGTGAATATTCTACCTCAAAGGTTTTAGAAAAATAAGAATTTTATGTAACATTGCAAGTTGCAATGCAAGTTATATGCACAGAATTATATTTTAGCTCATTTGTGACACAGTGCAATGGCGGGCCAGATGAACTGACCTTGTGGGCCAGATCTGGCCTGCGGGCCGTAGTTTGGAGACCCCTGATATAAATAATAAGAAGCTCTCAGATATGAATAGTGTATCAAACACTGAAGTTGATTTAGCAAAACAATTCCCAGATTTATTTTCTACTAGTCTGGGTTACCTTAGGTGAAAAACTTTTACTATTGAAGTAACTCTATCTGTCCCTCCCAAATTCTATAAAGATAGGACAGTTCACTGTACATTAAGAGCTAAAGTATCGAATGGATTAGTAATGACTTGTTTGTAATATTGGCTTACAGTAAATAGAACTGCTAGGCTGGATACCCACCCCATTAAAATAATGATGATATGTTTAGCAGTTTTTCAAGTGGTTACTGGTTTATCAAACTAGATATATCTTAGATATATGCCAAATTATGTATTGATGGTGTATCACAACAGTATACAGTGATTAACACACATCGTGGGTTGTTTAAATATCATAGGTTGTGTTTTAATGCCCCTATTCCTACTAATGTGACTCAGCTAAATTCACACTTAGAGTTGCTCAACTTTTATAGGAGATTCATTCGTAAAGCAGCATCTTTCCCGGAACCTCCTAACAACTTATTAAGAGCTGGTGTAACTGGCACTTAGGAAAAAGCACAACGATCAACGATCGTAAGAGATAGAAGGTGTGGGGATAGTGTGTAGAGAATAGGTAGAAAAGGCGGTATTTTAGTAAGAGAGTACGTGTGGCAGGTTGCCTGGTGACCTCAGTAGTTCTTCAATTGTTTTAAGTTTTTAATATCGTTCAGTTACTCATTTTAATGAGTTAGCATTCAAGCCTTTGTCATCGATGATAAGTTTCTTGTAGGTGATTCTAGACTTCTTGTTGCCCTTTCCTTCTTTATTGGCCTTCATTCATTTTTAGTCCGGTTGTTGTACGTAAAACGTTGTATATATTTCTTGGTTAATTAGTTATTTATTTATTCATTTTTACAATATTTCTTTCTTAACATTAATTTGTCCATTTTGGATCTTTTCTTATAAAGAGTTTGTCTACTTCGGATCTTTTATTTTTGTTTATTTATTTAATCTTCAAAAGAGTTTGTCCTCTTCGGATCTTTAATTATTTTTTAATTATTTTTATTTATTTTTATTTATTTTTTCTTAACGAGTTTGTCCACTTCGGATATTTTGTTCTTAACTTGTTTTTTAGAGGGTTTTATTTTATATGCTCTTTATTATTTTGTGATTTTTGTCAATAAATATTAAATAGGGTAAGTCTCTTGTAATATTTGCAGTTGACTGCTTTTGAATGATCGTTTAAATCTCAAATTAGGTAAGTCTTCACTTCTTAGTCGAATTCCGTACAGCACATCTTCAGTAGGGAGGGGGAGGGGAATGAAATCGGATTATTTTAAAGATAAAAGGTTGTAAAAAAATCGGTTACACAATAATTAATATATTGCAAAAAGGAAAAAATTACGCCTGGTCAATTCAACCATAAAACTATTTTTAGTAATATCATATTTAGTAATCGAATCAATATCCTGCATTCTGATTGGTCATCGTTGGTCACGTGACTGTATTCAAAGCCCCTCATTGGATAGGGGTTAAAAACCGAGAATACCCACCTTTTTCCAACTTAATCTTATCTCTGAATTTAGTTTTGATAATATAACTAAATTCAAAGCAAGGTACAAGTCAAATTTAATGGACGATCAAATAAAAACAACGCAAGAAGGACTAAAAACATAAGAAATGCATATCATCGCCGTCACTATGAGACATAGAAGGATTTTAACTAACTAATCATTTTCACGAAATCTTGTCAGCTTTCGAAAAAAAATCTATGGAAGCCATTCTCTCACGAATATACCCACATCTTTCATCATAGCCAGTAATTTTACCGCATGCACTTGTTAATTCGCGAATCAGGGGTTCCACCGATGGCAATTCAAATTTACTGACAATCAAATCCTGAAGTTCGGCGATGGTGTGATTGCAATAGGTTAGACTCGTAAATCGTAACTGAATCTCAATCGATGAGTTTAGCAGTGTTGTTCGCATTGAAGTTAAGGGCAAAAAGGAAAAATTTCTCCCCGACTTGTCACCAACATGGCTCCATTGGCGAAGGTCAATACATAATCTTGTGAACCGGGGAGGCGCGGATATTTGGATCATCGTCGCAGAGGAGAGAGACGATCAGATTTTCTGGATGTGTGTTCCATGATTTGATGCAATGGAACACCATGTCTAGCGTTGATTGAGGAAGAAGGCGGGCAAATTTAGTTTGGAAAATAATGGGATTGTCGGCGTCAGAAATATGAGTTTTCAGCGCAAAACAAAAATGAATGTAGTTGGTGACGACGTATAAGATGAGAGAATGCCGGTTTTTCTTAACTTTACCTTTAAAAGGATGCTTGGAGATGTAAGTTGCACCAAAGCGACAGGCTAAAGTCAACCACTTGAAGTGGGAAATTGGTCCTGGCTTCAAAGTTGTCTGTTGCGAATCAATTTTCCCGCTGTGAATGGATTTGGAGACGGGAAAAAGGTACTTCTGATCAGAGGACAAATCCAACAACACTTCATTTGTCATCGGAATTTCTGGTCCATCTGTGATCGGAATGAACACTTCATCTCATTGTAACTCTTCCACCTTTGACAAAGACTTCTCTATTGGTGCCTTGACAGAATTGTTGCCTGTGGTAGGTCTGTCTACGGTTTGGAATTAAGGACGAAGGCCGAATTCATTGTTAGGAAGGTCACAAATTGACCAATGAACTTTTTCACCTCGTCGATCCTCAATCTTTATCAAGATCCCGCCATATATATATATATATATATATATATATATATATATATATATATATATATATATATATATATATATATATATATATATATATATATATCTCTCTCTCTCTCTCTCTCTCTCTCTCTCTCAGTAGTGGACAGCAGAACTATAGATTCATTTAAAATGAGATTAGACAAACACTTAACAAATATTGGAATTGTTTAGCATAAGCTACAAAATAAAATAATATTACAAAAATATAACTCTTTCAGGTTTATGTAAGTGGTTTTCATATTCATTTCATTTAATTACTATTCAATGCAAATTTCCTTCAGGTACTGTCTTCTTACACCTGCAAGGTACTTTTCCCAAATTATTTCATGTACGGCTTTTGCCGGAGGGAGTGGAGGGTGGGGAGAGCCTAAAACTTTTCTATCCTTTACTTCTACTATTCTATGTGTAAGTGGCAGTAGATTTAAGGCCAGATCACCTTAGTCTGGGCCGTAAGGCCCGTGTGATCTGTGTATCTATGTAACTCTATGTAACTCTCTCTCTCTCTCGGTCTTTGAATGGACCGTAAGGTCTCCTAGGGTACCTTCTTTCCTTGTTACTCCTTGTTACTCCTTGTTACTCTCTCTCTCTCTCTCTCTCTCTCTCTCTCTCTTCTCTCTCTCTCTCTCTCTCTCTAAAACTTTTCTATCCTTTACTTCTACTATTCTATGTGTAAGTGGCAGTAGATTTAAGGCCAGATCACCTTAGTCTGGGCCGTAAGGCCCGTGTGATCTGTGTATCTATGTAACTCTATGTAACTCTCTCTCTCTCTCTCTCTCTCTCTCTCTCTCTCTCTCTCTATGTAACTCTATGTAACTCTATGTAACTCTATGTAACTCTCTCTCTCTCTCTCTCTCTCTCTCTCTCTCTCTCTCTCTCTCTCTCTCTCAGAGAAGCCCTGGGAAATATTCACGAGCAGCTAATAGAAATAGAAGATGTAAATCAACTTTGGAATAAATTTAAAGAACTATTTTTTATAGCCCAAGAAAACCATGTTCCTCTTAAGACAAGGAATAGTAACGCGAATAGAGGCAATCCGCCGTGGTTTAATAATGACATCAAACGAGCAATTAGAGATAGGAACCGTCTCCACACATTATTAAAACACAATAGAAGCTATTTTTAACAAATCTCTCGAGCATGGGGTCGTCCCTGATGATTGGAGGAAAGCTAACGTCACACCTATCTTTAAGAAGGGATGTAAAAACCAGGCCAGTAATTACAGACCCATTAGCTTAACCTCAATAGTTGGAAAGTTGCTCGAAACGATCATTAGAGACAAGCTAGTAGAGTTCCTCGAAAACAATAACCTTATACGTGATAGCCAGCATGGTTTTAGGTCTAAGAGATCGTGCTTAACAAACCTAATTGACTTTTACCATAACCTTTTCAACCTATATAACGATACTAAATCATTAGATATAATTTACCTAGATTTCAAAAAGGCATTTGACAAAATTCCACATCAGAAACTCATGAACAAAGTGCGTACGCTAGGAATTAACGGTAATATATACGGATGGATTAGTAGCTGGTTAAAAAACAGGAAGCAGAGAGTGATAATAAATGGCGTGGAATCGGACTGGGTATCTGTTACCAGCGGTGTTCCCCAGGGATCAGTCCTGGGGCCTATTTTATTTACTATATACATCAATGACATAGACGTTGGAATAAATAATATCATATCTAAATTTGCAGATGACACGAAAATAGGTAACTCAGTACTATGCGAAGATGACAGGGCTAGCCTGCAGGCTGATATAAATAAAATTACCGAATGGTCTGAGAAATGGCAAATGCCATTTAATATCGACAAATGCCAAATCCTTCAGTGCGGAACAAAAAACAAAAAATACACCTATACAATGCAAGGCGGCTTAATAAACACAACCCCGCAGGTTAAAGATTTAGGAGTAATAATTACAGAAAACTTAAAAACATCAAACCAATGCGCAGCTGCTGCAAACAAAGCTAACACAGCACTAGGATTTATAAAAAGAAACTTTACTTATAAAAGCGAGGAGATAATTATGCCACTATATAAAAGTATTGTCAGGCCCCATCTCGAATACGCTGTACAGTTCTGGGCCCCTTACTTAATAAAAGACATAGATAAATTAGAAGCTGTACAACACAGAGCGACAAAACTTATCCCGTCAGTACGTAACAAACCTTACCACGAGAGGCTAAAAAAACTCAATCTATTTTCCGTCAGAAAACGAAGACTAAGGGGGCAGCTTATAGAGTGCTTCAAAATACTTAAAGGATTTAACAACGTTAATGCCAATAACTTGTTCACACTGACAGGGGAGTGTCCCACCCGTGGACATGATTCAAAACTTCAGGGTAAAAGAGCCACTATGGATGTAATAAAAAACTTCTTCACTTACTCGATTATTAATGATTGGAATAATTTGCCAAACGCAGTAGTGGACAGCAGAACTATAGATTCATTTAAAATGAGATTAGACAAACACTTAACAAATATTGGAATTGTTTAGCATAAGCTACAAAATAAAATAATATTACAAAAATATAACTCTTTCAGGTTTATGTAAGTGGTTTTCATATTCATTTCATTTAATTACTATTCAATGCAAATTTCCTTCAGGTACTGTCTTCTTACACCTGCAAGGTACTTTTCCCAAATTATTTCATGTACGGCTTTTGCCGGAGGGAGTGGAGGGTGGGGAGAGCCTAAAACTTTTCTATCCTTTACTTCTACTATTCTATGTGTAAGTGGCAGTAGATTTAAGGCCAGATCACCTTAGTCTGGGCCGTAAGGCCCGTGTGATCTGTGTATCTATGTAACTCTCTCTCTCTCTCTCTCTCTCTCTCTCTCTCTCTCTCTCTCTCTCTCTCTCTCTCTCTCTCTCTCTCTCTCTCTCTCTCTCTCTTCTCTCTCTCTCTCTCTCTCTCTC